>CM039679.1:69516858-69997146 GCA_022537955.1 Schmidtea mediterranea | reverse complement strand
TATTATATTAAAAGACTAAATTGGGAATTATTAGATTGGTTTATTCTCATATTTAATTTATTTTGGATAATAGAATTTCCAGCGTGTCTTTAAATGAAACTTTAAAAATATAATTATCAAATAGTTAATAATAATTTATAGTAATTATTAATGTACCGATAATGTTTAATTCATTCATTGAAATTGAACCTGCGCTTGTAACACGTCATTATTAATGATAAAAATTGAAATAACAATTACTTTTATACTAATTAAACGCAATGAAAAGTAAACAGCAGCTATAAACAATAAATATTAATTTAATATAGATTTGAAAATGATTAAAGAAACGTTTATAATAGATATTTGGTTTTAATATGGTCAACTCAATTTTGTTGTGATCGTTTCAAGGTACAAAATTCTAGACTAAGATGTGTAGTCCTTGTAACAATGAGCTATTGATGGATATTTTTTATATGATAGATAGACCGTAGATATTGATAGATCTCCAGTCAAAAGATTATCTGTGAGAATGATTTAATTTAGAATATTCGATTTGACATACATGATAAGATCTTTAAAAAGAGCTTAGAAAATGATTATAATGATTAAGGTATTAATATATATCTATAATAAGACCATGTGGGTATATCAAAAATAATTAAGAAAATCAATATTCGAATTGAAAGAATAATCGTAAACTTAATGAAAAGAATGTTGAAACAGTTCAATGGTAGTATAAATTTTATTCGGTAATCAAAATAAAAACTGATTTCAAGTTTTCAATCGTATCATAATGAAATTACAAGCAGCCAGTTAACGAGTGTTGACAACTAAATTGAAAGAAGTTAAACATGCCACAATCAGTCATTCCATTTTTCCATTATACTATTGTTACATATATTCTGTAGAAGGCATGATTCTGATTGGCCAAATATCAGTATAAATGAAGCTTAGACTTCCAAGATATGTTTTATAAAAATTCCAAGAACTAAATTGTTTATAACGTTTTTTGAATGAGTCTGTCTACTAATATAAGAGAAAGATGATACATTATAAAACTTAAGAGTCATGGAATATCCGTACCGAAGATAATGATTGTAGAAGAGATTCCATTTGATTATAAAAGAAATTCTCAATTTTGCCAAACATGTTGGAGAGAAGAAGTCATCCAATCATATTTTACGTTACTATTTAAGATTAAATATAATAAATGATGTCGAATAATATAGGTTTTAATGTATAATAACCGCATGATATAAAATCTGATCTGACTTATGAAAACATTATTTCCAAATGGTTCTATTAGAGTAAATTGCTTTATATTTGTTATTATTTATCATGTATGTAGGTGATAGAAAGAACAAACATTTGAGTCCGGGGTGTAGAACAAACGGTGGATGGCAGCGATGTATTCATATTGCAGAAGCCAAACGCTCCTGAATGTTATATTCGAAAATTGCAAATTTTATAAAACGTATATCAACTGGCATTCTTGTTTATATTTTATGCGATAATTAAGTTTATCATATGAATTAATAAATATTTCTGTTGTAATGTATTCATTATTTAATAAAAAACTATATTTTTTAAAAGAGTGTTATTGATTAGTGTACCATTGAACATTTCTCATTCAACCATGCTCGATCAATATTCAATTCCATAAATTTTCTATAACGTGGTCAATAACAATTCTAAATTCGTCGCTCATCTTATAATTAAATTTCGGTAGTATCTTCAAGTATCATTATTATTTTTCTTCATTCATTAATAAGTGTATAAATCAATAATTTCTCAGAAGTCAATAATAATTTTTCAGTATTACATCTTCTTCATCCATTAACAATTCAGTATCATCACTCTGTACATCCAGAATCACAACATGAATGCTTCTTGTACTCAATTGCTTCTGAACTTAGAGTTCAACAATCTCTTCTTAATTTTGTAACACCGGTTGTTCTTCGAGTTAGTCTAAATCAAAAAGTTTATTAATATAATTCTAGACGAAATTATTAATTTAATAATTTTATTTTATCCTTTTTCAGACATCGATTTTAAAACTATTTTTTAAATACTACTTATGAATTTGTTTTATAGAATAACAAAGATAAACATAGATACATTTTATTAACACTAAAGCACTTTACAATTAAATATTGTGAAATCAGCAGTAACAATTTTCCAGATTGAGAATAGCACATCATTTTGATAAGCTTTATATCTCTGGATCTGTATTGTTATACTATCCATTTTTTTCCTGTTCGTTGAAGTCCATTTCTGTAAAATGTCCATCATTCATATCTGGTATTGAAGTTGACTCGTGAACGAAAGCATTTTTCATCTGCATTTTTAAATTGGAATTGATGCTTTTGAATGTCAATTTATGCAATATGGTCTTGATATTAACAATTGAGAGAGTCCCTCAGCAAGAGAATTTTGAAAATTTGAGTTTTATGAGTTTGACTGGATTTGCAATTGCATTATTGATAGGCTCCTTAAAAAATACAGTTGTTATAATATGTGGAATATCTGAACTTGGTTTGGACACCTTCATTTTCTTGGTCATGTTTTGAGTTTGTGATCTTATAGAGTGATGCCACTTTTATACCCTTGACAGATAAAGTGATTAACCAATTCAGTAAATCATTATGATGAATTAGTAACAAAGACAATGATGTTAGAAGTCACCTGAAAGTGCAGATAATGCGTAAGAATATATATAAACATGTACATTAGAATTAAACGCCATGGAGTTTATATTTATTCTTTTACATACATCTGTCATCTATATACAATCATTTATATCACGTGTTTTCTATTTTGTTATAACTAATTATTTTATGTATTATAATTATTATTATGTATTATTTGATTATTGTTAACCCAAAAAAACTATTACTACCAAAAATAATAAAATACAAAAACATTTATTATTATTATTTTTATTATTATTATTATTATTACTTTATTATCAAATTATTATATATTTTTTATAAATATTATTATTATTTTGTAACACACAACCAAAATAAAACTAATACTGTATCAAAAAAAATACAATAACATGTATTAATTGGTTCACCACAAGAATAAAAAAGCTAGTAACTGACCAAAAGCAAAACAAAATAGAAATACCAAACATTTATTTGGCTAAAAAGTGATATTTAATGAATTCCTACTGGATTTCGCCAGGCACCAATCGACATATCGCTGTACCGAAATCTACAGCAGTGCAGCCCAAATAGCAGGAAATTCGGGTTCCATCTCCTTAGGTTGTCGTTCAACTTTATAATCCCATAGAGCTGAATCTATGATATTGAAAGATCCAATATATAGTTTTTCATATACCAGATCTGGAATGCTTGGATTCTAGTCTGGTTCTTTCATTATTGAATGGCGTAGTTTTGTAGGTGAGAAAAAGAAACAACCGTCTAATATACGGCCTGATATTTTAGTCTTGGAAACAATGATAAAGATATTTAATTAAATGATATAAATAATAATTCCGCTAGTTTTCTAATTGCTTTCTTTGTTAATTTATGTTTGTTGACATCATAAGATTTCCATTTTATAAAATGAAATTAAATGATAAGCAGTTTTTTAAATCAATCATTAGGCCAATCAGTATATGACCAATCCGGTGTATTTCAATTTTGTATGTCACAGAAACAGATATTTTGTACTCTAATTTCACCCTAATAGACTTCATTTGCACTGGCAAACACGTTAACACACATGGTTGTAATTTAAAAGCCTCAGTTGCAGAAATAATTCTGCTGCGAGACATACATAAGACATATTGTTGACATGTTTTTATAGATAAGATGACCCAATATCCATAACGTAAATGACTGTATTTTAATAACCTTTATTTCTATCATTGTAATTATTGCACAATCTAAGTTCTTGCATCCTATTGATTCGTGCATTTTCCGATTGAAAAATATTAGTAGGTATTTCCACTCCTATAACATGTTGCCTGGTTTTACCAATTGGAAATAATACATTTTTGATACATCAAAGTTCCTTTATAATTATATTTGATAACATAATTAACAATAAAGGAAATATTGCTATATTATGAGTTTTTTAGGAAGAGTTTCTTAAAATCATATTAATAAAACAAACCTATAATTATAAATTAATATGGAATTAAGAAATGATGCGGTATATTCAATCGTTGGGCCCAAGTGTAGTGAGTAAAACTATGTTTGTGTGTAAATTACTGAATCTAATTTATTTCAAACCAAATTCAACAAGATTTATTGCATAGAGAATATAAAACATGGTTAACTCCAAAGATAATTCTGTACTTCAAAAACATTGAAAATTAGTAAAGATTTCGATATAAACTGGTCAAGTCGTTTTAAAGAAAGGTGATTATATCTATTGTGTTTTATCAGGACACTAAAAAAAAAAATTGAATAATTTAATTCCACTAAAAATCATAACCAGTTGGTGTACTGGTGACTTTATTACTATCTATTCAAGGTGCGCACTCGACAAAGACTTAATATGTTCAGTATTTAGTTATTTTCATAGAATTCCCAAGATCAACAAGTTATTGATTTTCTTGCTCAAAGCATAATCTCTAATAATCGAATTTCTATATCATGATTTCAAGCTACAATCACCACATGATAATGATATCTTGATCACACAACAATTGAATGATGATTCACGGGTAAATAACCGATTATTTTCAATAAAGAAAGGTGCCGGTGGGTATAGTAAACAAAGTTGAACACTAAACATGTAAAAAATGTTATGAAATCCAGCTTAAAAATATCCGAAACTTAGACAAAGTATTAAAAAGACATTAAATAAAGTTCCACAAAAAACCATTATAACACCATCTAAAAACTAATAACCGAGATTACCATGCGATGAATCTAATTTCGAAAAACATTATTAAAAAGAGTAAGAAAAAAATTTAAAATTGTACAAAAATCATAGAGTTTCCATATTTTAATGCATTGTTAAAGGCTTCGAGTATGAAAAGAATGTCTATTTTACAATCATTTCCAACTTTTGTTGTCGATGATCTACTCAAAATTCTATTAAAGTAGTCAGAGGTAAAATTGAAATTAGTAATTCCAAAAAAACTAGTATTAAATAAACATAAGCCTTTGTTATCGCTAGTAAATATAAAAATCGTCAGCAAATGAGAAAATCATATATAAACAACAAGGTGGTTTATCGAGCAATGTTACCATTAGCATTATCATTATTATCACAATAAACGATGGGCAATCATTACCTAATGTTAAATTAAAATTTAAATCATCTTGTTGTAATGGAGAAGATTTGGACGAACCCAGAAGACGAAACAGGTTTCGGTGGAGTGGCAAAGTTAAAGAAAAGAGTCCCAAAGTCGAAAAAGGAAACGCAAAAGTGGTTGTCAGATCAGCTTGCGTACAGTTTAAACAAACCAATGCGGAAAAGATTTCCAACAAGAGCTTATAAGACATTTGGTATTAATGATTTATGGCAAATGGATTTGATGGAGATGATACCGTATTCAAAGATTAACAAGGGTTATAAATATATTTAACGTGTATTGATGTTTTCAGTCGTTTTGCTCGCGGTGTACCAACAAAGACAAAATCTGCAGAGGAATATCTAAAGCAATTAACTCAATGTTTAAAAATGATCATCCAGACAATTGCAAACCGATTTAGGTATTATAATAATAATAATAATAATTATTATTATTATTATTATTATATTATTATTATATTATATTATTATTATTATTATTATATTATTATTATTATTATTATTATTATAGGCAAGGAGTTTTACAATAGTAAAGTTAAGCAAATCCTGGATCGTCTAAAAATAAATCATTATTCTATACATTCTCATACAAAGCCGCACATGTTGAAAGATTTAACCGGACATTGAGGATAGATTGAAGAAATATTTCGTGCATCAAGGTTATAAAATATGGATAAATGTATTACCGAAAATACTTGTTAGTTATAATAATTCATCACATCGAGGTCTGAATGGTTTGAGACTATAGATATCAGCTCGAAAACACGAGTACGGTCTAAAACAGTTGCTATCACAAAACCAAAATATAAAGTTGGTGATCACGTTAGAATTAGTAAAATATCTGCTTCACCTTTCATCAAAATCTTTGATAGTAATTGGAGTGATGAAGTATTTCAAATTATTAAAATTAATACTAAATAGAGTCCTGTAATGTATGTTATTAAAGATAGTGATAACAATGTAATACAAGGTAAATTCTATGAACAGGAATTACAAGTTATTTCCAAACCTAGAGTGTTCAGAATTCAGAAAATATTGAAAACTAAAAAGGTGGGTAAGGATAAACAATACTATGTCAAATGGCATGGATATCAAAAACCCTCATGGATATCATCAAAAGACCTAGTAAAATGAGTTCCTATTTAATTTTACCGAGCAATAGTTGCTCACTAATCCATCTAGAAAATCAGGCGAGTAAATTTATGGTTGATCTTCAAAATCCTATTTATTTACATGGAAATTGGGAAGTTGCTTTGCAAGACTTTACATTTGTGTACAATACATTTCCATTTATAGTCATTGTAAAATCAGTTACAAGAAGCGTGTTCCCAAAACATGTAGTGTATTTTCTCAATCAATAATATTGATCGATATTGTCATATTCCGAATCAAATTTTAGATGAAAATAGTGGCATGTTTTTCAAAGATTGATTGAATGTTAGTTGTGATTTTAGCCCATTTACAATAAATTTTAAAAGTATTCATGAAGCCAATTGAATGGGTAGTGATAAGCTTAACATTGCTTGCTGTTCCTGGTACTGAATACCTATTACGTTTCAAAGCTTTTATTGATGTCGGCCCTGTGAATGAACACATCAAAATAACTGTATCATATATTAATGAGGTGGAAGATACATTTACATTTACTAAAGATTTATATATTGAAACACTTGAAGAATTACATAAATATATTTCATCCAATTGAATTTGTTAAAGATGAATTATGTAAATTCAGTTTATATAATAGCATTTGTGAAGTTACATTTGGGTAGTGATAAGCTTAGCATTGTTGTTCCTGGTACTGAATACCTATTACGTTTCAAAACATTTGATGAGAAAAGTGAAACAATCGAAAACATCAAAATATCTGTATCATATATTAATGAGGTGGAAGATACATTTACATTTACTAATGATTTATATATTGAAACACTTGAAGAATTACATAAATATATTTCATTCAATGTTTACATATATTTAAAACTATTGAATTTATTAAAGATGGATTATGTAAATTCAGTCTGAATAATAACATTTGTGAAGTTACATTTGATAAAATTTGGCTAATACATTGGGATTAGATAGGCAAACATATAGAGCAAGTGCTTTTGGTGTACGCAAACCAAAAATAATAAAACTTCATAGGCAAATGTTCATATATACTAACATCATCAATCCTATAATTGTTGGTGATTCTTTGGTTCCTCTATTGAAATCTGTTAGGTTGATAAACATGACCAGGATGAAGTTGTCAATATAAAATATTGATAATCCCACGTACTTACCGGTATCAATCATGTATAAACAATATAGAAATAAATATTCGTGATGATAGTGGTAAATTTATTGAATTTAGTAAAGATACAAAAACTCATTTGACATTACATTTTCGTAAATTAGATGGCCAATAACGATATTATTAGTATGTATAGTAATAGCCAAAGTGGTGCGAATTACCGTATTTATGGTAAACAGTATGGATCAGGATGGTTGAGAACACTTGGTAGATTTGAACTTCCTATTCTTAAACGCTTTGGTAGTTTTGGTATGAAAACCGCTAAAGATGTGATAATGAATGAGCAGAAAATATTACCATCACTGAAATCAAATGCATTATCCGAGTTAGGGAATGTTCTACCTAGTGTTGCAGGTATGTTTCAAAAACCAGAAGAACCAGCACCAGCACCGGCTTCAAAACGTAAAAGACATCATAACATATAAACAAACGAATGAAAGGACATGGAACTATATTTCAAAAATGATTTGTGGTAAATCTGAATTGTGTTTATTTGATAGACCATCTCCCCAAGCAGTAATTGAAATGGGGCCTTTGAAGATGTATTCCCGATGAATTCTATTTATGGATAGTAGAACTAATATTGAATTTATATTAATGGTTCCCAAACTGAACATCGAGATTTGAATGATACATTGTTAACTGTTCAGATCAAAGTTGTAGAAAAAGAAAGAAAAACGTTGGGTGAACCTAGTGATGTAATACCAAATAATTTCTTGTTTCATACACTTTTTAAAGATGCAGTACTCGGATTTAATAATATCAAGATTGAGGGTGGTAACAGTACATATATTAGCAAAGCTCTAATCGAAACTATTATAAATTACAATAGCGATACTAAAAATACATGTTTAACTCCTATGGGTTATGGTAGTGATGACGATAGGAAAAGTGGATTAAAGGCTCGAAATTATTTACCATGTGCTCATCATTACAACTCAATTTTATGGATCAACCGAAATATTTACTCTCATGTGTTGATGTACACATTAGATTGAAAAAATCTGATTCTGCATTATTATTAACAAGTACTAGCACAGCACCAATTCTTCAATAAGTTGATGCAAAATTATTGGTGAGAAGAGTTCGGGTTGAGCCCTCTGTATTAGCCGGTCATCAATTGGGGCTTAATTCTAAGCATGCAATATATCCATTGAAAACAAAGGAAATTGTTCAATTTGATATTGCTAAAGGTTCAGCTTCTTTCTCTAAGGAACAAATATTTGGAGATAGAAAATGCCCAATTTTATATTGGTAACATTTCAAAGTGAATCTCAATATAATGGATCATACTTAACATCGAGCTCAATTTTCAAAAATTTTGGAGTAACATCGCTAACTTTATCGAAAAATAGTAATTATAGAGAAACATATACTCAAGATTTCGATAATGATAATTATTGTGCTACATATATGCAGAGTATAGTGAGAAATATGGTTATTTGGATAAAAACCTTAATTGTGGTATAACTCTTGAAAATTTTAAAAGCAAATATTCATTCTTCACATTTGTTTTGGAACCCGATTTTGATTTAAATCAGAGTCAATTACCTCAAAATGGAAATTTACGATTAGATATAAAGTTTACTAAAGCTACGATTGAACCGGTCCATGTTGTAATATATGGAGTATTCGAAAATGAGGTTCAAATAATTGCAAACAGAACAGTATTGGTATAAATGTATAGATAATTTATGATAATTTGTCATGGAGTAAGTTTTTCACTTATTATTATTATTATTATTGATGTAGTTCTGTTCAGGTCTATCGAATTGGAAAAAAAAATTCTAGGACATGAATTTTTAGGGGTTTTTCCGCTTGATAAAATTCCATATTTACGTAATAATCAAACCATAATTGTCAATACTCAATCGTCTCATCTCGGTGGAGAACATTGGTTAGCAATATATATGAAACCTAGCAAGATATTTGTATTTGATCATATGGGTTTCTATTATCCGGCTTTAATGGTTTCGAAACTTCAAACAACGGTGTATAATAAAACTATGTATCAAAAACCATGGATCTTAACATGTGGTCAACATTATTTAGCTTGGTTATTTTCCAAGCGATTTGATGTTTAATAAATGTTTAATAAATGTTTTATTGTTATTGTTATGTTTTATTGTTATTGTTATGTTTTATTGTTATTGTTATGTTTTAACTATTAATATTTTTTAATTATTATTATTATTATTATTATTTTTATTATTATTGTTATTATAAATATTATTATTATGTGTTTAATCAATGTTAATAAGCTAATGCATCATCACAAAGACAATGAATGATAAGTGCGTGATTATCACATGATAAGTGCATGAATGCATGCATACACACTCAAGACTGAATAAAGAAAACACATACATACTTTTGTTTGTATGTGATTTACAAAGAACGCATGCCTACACGGTATAGACTGCATGCGTATATATCTCTCACCTATATGTGTGTATTGCTAAATGTGATTGGCTAAATCCTGAAAATATTATTCTCTTTATAAACATTGATAAATTCTAAATTTGTCACAATTATTTCAAAATTTTCTAATTTCAAAACTTTCGCGCCAAAATGCCAAACAATAATATTTTAAGAGCACTTTTGATGAATAAAACTGGTAAGGATTTTTAATTTAATTTTTAATTTTATTATTATATTTTCTAGATTGGTTTAATATAACCGAAATCCAAAATGAAATTGACGGTGTTAACGAATTTGAAAATGGTAATTTTAAAATTTATTATTATTTATTTCAATATAATTTTAGAGAATGTTCAAGAAGTTATTGTAATCGACGATACAATTATTATTAGTGATAGCGAAGATTATATTATGATTATCAAAGATGGTAAATTTTAATGTATATTTTATTTTTAAAAAACCATTTTAGTAGATTTGGACGAAACATTTATTGATGATGCCCCCGTTTCTGGGGAAGATGAAACATTTATTGATGATGCCCCCGTTTCTGGGGAAGATGAAACATTTATTGATGATGCCCCCGTTTCTGGGGAAGATGAAACATTTATTGATGATGCCCCCGTTTCTGGGGAAGATGAAACATTTATTGATGATGCCCCCATTTCTGGGAAAGATGAAACATTTATTGCTATTGCCCCAATTTTTATGGATGCCCACATTTTTATGGATGCCCCCGTTTCTGGGGAATTTGATGTGATTTCATATAAAAAATGTAAGATTTTTATTTTTTTTTTAATATTTTTTATGAGTTTAATTTATCCTTAATTTATAAGAATATAAATATTTTTAATGAGTATAAGTTAATAATATGTAAAGTATTATAATATAATACTTTAAATATTATTAATTTATAATAAGAATATAAATATCTGATTTGAAATAGAAATATGATTTGAAATATTTGATTTGTAATAAGAATAGAAATATCTGATTTGAAATAGAAATATGATTTGAAATATTTGATTTGTAATAAGAATAGAAATATCTGATTAGAAATAGAAATATGATTTGAAATATTTAATTTATAATACGAATATCTGATTTATAATAGAAATATTAATTTTTATAAATTATTTTACGAGATGTTATTCAAACATGTGATTTATTTATAATAAAAAAAAATATGATTTGAAATATTTGATTTATAATATGAATAGAAATATGTGATTTATTTTTATAATAGAAAATATATGATTTATAATACGAATAGAAATATTAATTTTTATAAATTATTTACGAGATGTTATTCAAACATGTGATTTATTTTATAATAGAAATATGAGATTTATTTTATAATAGAAATATATGATTTATAATACGAATAGAAATATTAATTTTTATAAATTATTACGAGATGTTATTCAACATGTGATTTATTTATAATATAAATATGATTTATAATAAGAATATTAATTTTATAATAGAAATATTTGATTTATAATAAGAATATGTGATTTATAATACGAATAATAATTTTTATAAATATTTTACGAAATTTTATTCAAACATGTGATTTATAATAGAAATATCGGATTATAATACGAATTGAAATATTAATTTTATTAAAATATTTACATAGTTAATTATCATCATTTATATATTATTATTTGATTCATATATGATTTAAATAATAATAAACATTTGATAATAATTACATATTTATCAGGTCGATTGTATAAAAAACTATTGCCAATCTGGAATTGATCATAACTCGAAATGCCATACGACTATGGAAAGTTACTATATTCATAGATTCTATGGTATCAAATTTTTTATTTGCCCTAAATGCGATACCGCCCAAGACATTGAATATCTAGAGTTTAATAAGAAACACTCTAGCCATTTAAATCAATTTATAATTAATGAAAAGGCATTATTTCAAATGATTAATGCGACAAATGTTATTAATAATAATAATAACACAAATAATACAAAGATTACTAAAAACATAAACAATAATACAACTGTTACTAAAAATAATAAAAAATCAAAAAGACCTGCTGATAAAATCGTGTCGTGTATCCCTGCTAAAATTAAAAAAAATAGAAATCATCATTAGTGATGACGAAATTGAATATAATCAAATAGGGGGTTCGGTAAATAATGAAATAAATGTAAACGATGAACCTGAAATAGAGGTTGACTTAAGGGGTTCCGTAAAAATATTCGATTTGATTTAGAAAATCAAAACCTTGTTCAAATCGCCCTAACGGATAAACTTGTAAATAAATTACAAAATGAAATAAAGAAAATGGGATCTGTAAAAGTCCAGTTTACAGCTCTCATTCAATTTGAAAAAGATGGGGAAATAAAAGATAATTTCTTTTCAAATAGCGCGAGTGTCTTTTCCGATAGTTTTCTTGCTGATGGAGTGAGTCGGTTAAATGAGAAAATCGAAAAATTCACGTATTTAGGAAGTGGGTGGCGCGTAGCTAAGATTCGCGAAATCGATTTTATTTTAACCGCGTATTATCCTGTAAGTCGATTAGCTGGACATAGTTTTATCCCTACACCGGAAACTCTAGTAGGTAAAAAGGCTATTGTAAATGTTAAAAACACAGATCATTCGTATTTTATATATAGTGTTTTATCGATTTTAAAGCGTGATATAGTTTTAAAGAATAGGGAGCATGTTTCTTCTTACACTAATTTTATGGATGAATTGAATTACGATCCAATTACAGATTGTCCAACGAGACTCTGTAGCATCCCCAAATTTGAGAGAAACAATAGCGATTTAAATTTGGCAATCAATGTCTTTGAATATAACAACACCCCTTCTAAACAATTGAATGACATTGATTACGTACCTCACCATCCTCACCTTGTCTTAATTCATCGAACAAAGGTTATCGGTGGTAACCCGATTAATCTTTTATTATTACAAGACGGTGATAATTATCATTATACCGCAATTTTTAATTTAAATAGATTACTGAATTGTCATTCTAGTAGTGAATGTAACACCAGAATTCACGTAAAATGGTGTCCCCATTGTTTAAACGGTTTTTATTATGATAAAACCTTTAAGGCAAATGTTGATTTGTGCGCTAAAAATCAAATAGGAACAACCCTATACAAGCTCCTTGAAAATAAAAATTTGATATTTAAAAATTATTCTAAAATGATTACCCACCATTCGTAATTTATGCGGATTTTGAGGCTGTTTTGCCTAAAGATGTAAAACATCACCAAATACACATGCCGATATCAGCAGGCTTATTATTAATAAATAATTTTACAAATACTACACAATATTTCAGTTTTATAGGCTTGGAATGTGTATTGGAATTTTTAAAGAAAGTAGAGGAAATTATTGTCACAATTGTCCTACCGTATTATGAAAATCATGGTAAAAAACCTATGAATAATCTTACATCTAATGAGCAACAGCAGTTCATCGCATGTAGAACTTGCCATCTTTGTAAAAAACTTATTAGAAATAAGGTTAAGGACCATGATCATTTTACAGGTCAGTATCTTGGTGCTGCCTGTCGTAACTGTAATATTAATAGGAAAATAAGTAAACAGTTACCTATCGTCTTTCATAATTTGAGAGGGTATGACCTTCATCATATTTTAAAGTATGGTTTGAATGAATTTCCATCTTGGAAATTAAATATCATTCCTACAACAACTGAGAAATTCATATCTTTGATTGTAAATATTAAGAAATTGGCTGTTAGATTTATAGATAGTATGCAATTTGTAAATTGCTCTTTAGCCAAGGCTGTGAAAACTCTTACTGATCTACCTCTAACTTGTTCTGCTTTTGATGGTCTTATAGTTAAGGCAAAGGGTATCTTTCCTTATGATTTTGCAGTATCACTAGAGGTTCTTGAATCGACTTATGAACTACCTCCAAAATGGGATTCTGTATCTGATGATGAATATGCTACCGCCCAACTAATTTGGACACAGCAAAATTGCAGGACTTTGCGTGATTATATGTTAACTTACCTAAAATTAGACGTATTCCTCCTTGCAGACTATTTTCAGCAATTTCGCGCAAAGGCTATTGCTTACAATGGTTTAGAACCTCTGAATTTTTATGGAATTCCTGAAATGTCATGGGCGTCCGCTCTCATGACATTAAAGGAACCCATAGAACTTCTGCAAGACATGGAAATGTCTAATTTTATGAGGGTGGAATAGGGGATGGGTTAAAATTTGTTAACAAACATCATGTTGCAAGTTCTGAAGATACAGAACTCTTGTATTTAGACATTAATAATTTATATGGTTTGGCACTTAGCCAAAACTTTCCGTATGGTGATTTTGTTTGGGTGCATGATAATCTGAATGATGTGCTGAGTGAATGTGTGAATGCGAATATTGAATTCCTTCCGTATGGTTATACAATGGAAGTTGACATCAATATCCCTGAGCGTGTGCATCAGTATTTGAATGACTTTCCGCTTGCTCCTGAAAAAATGTGCCCGCCCAATTCAAAAGTTGAGAAGTTAATGCTCACGCATTACAGTAAGAAGAACCATGTTCTTCACTGGAGAATTCTCAAACTGTATATAGAATTGGGTGCAGAAGTTGAGTGTATTCATAGGGCAATTAAATTTAAACAAGCACCTATTTTAAAGAATATATACAAAGAAATACAGATTTACGCTCAAACTCAAAGTGCGAGCTTCATAGAGATTTGTATAAATTATTTAATAATAGTTTATATGGGAAGTCCGTTGAGAATTTGAAAAAACGGATGAATTTGAGGCTATGCAATTCAGCTGAAAAGATGATTGTATATGCTTCAAAACCGACTTTCAAAAAGTCCATTAAAATAGTGGATGATTTGATTGCTGCTTAGACAGGCCTAGCTACATTGGCCAATCAGTACTAGACCTGTCTAAGCTGCGGATGTACCAATTACAATATAATGGATTGGCAAAATATAGATCAGAATTTAACTGTGATATTAATATCGTTGCAGGCGACACTGATTCGTTTTTTCTTGAGGTTAAGCACTGTAAGCTTGACATTCTTTTGCCGGCAATGATAAGAGACAACCTTTTAGATACCTCAAATTACGACCCGACACATCCATTATACTCGAGGAAATTAGATTTTGTGATAGGAAAATTTAAAGATGAAAGTAAAGGTCTCGGTATAAGGAATGGGTTTTCTTAAGACCCAAGTGCTATAGTTTATTAGGTAAATCTGATACAATGAGGGCTAAGGGGGTGAAGTTGTTGGGGACTGACATCAAACATCAGTCTTATTTGGATTGCTACAATAAAAACGTAGTTTTCACAGTACCTCAAAGTAGGATAGGGACGCGGAACCATCAGCTGTACACATTTAAAAACAGTAAAATCACTTTGAGTAATAACGATGATAAGCGATTGTGGGTGGGGAAAAATACCAGTATCGCATTTGGGCATTATTTTGGGGTTGATGCAATAGTTAGTGACCAAGTTAATTTCTTGGATGAGCCGCTTTTCGGTGGTTCGAGCCCCAGTTTTGATGACTCTACAGAATTCAGCGATAATGAAGATCATGGACAGCTTTTCGATGGTTTTAACGAAGATAACATTGATATTGATGACGTGTTGTTATCTGATTAATAAATGTTTTTTTAAAAAACAGTTTTTGTTAATTTGCAAACTTATTTATTTGGAAAACTTGTAATAGTTTTCATATTTTATTATGAAATTTAGATGAAATTTTTAAAATTTTAATTTTTTATAATTTACATTTTTATAATATTATTATTATTTCATGCAAAAGCCGAAGCGTGACGAAACGCGAAATATAACTTTATATTTTTATAGATGTTTTACATGTAAAAAACAATATATATATTTTAATGTATTTATTATTAATTCATTGTTTTTATGTAGTTGTTTTTGTTTTTTTTTCTATGTAGTTGTTTTTTATATAGTTGTTTATTATATATATATTAATATTATTATTATTATGTGTTTAATAAAAAGTAATAATAATATTAATTATAAAAGTTTTTATAAGTAATAATAGAATAATAAAAAGTAATATTAATATTAATAAAAGTTTTATAAGTAATAATAATAATATTAATAAAATTTTTTAAAGAAATAATAATAATAATAATAATATTAATAAAATTTTATAAGTAATAAGTATATTAATAATAATAATAATAATAATAATAAAAGATTTATAAGTAATAATAGAATAATAAAAAGTAATATTAAAATAAATAATATTAATAATAATAATAAAAATAAAAATAAGTAATCATATTAATTAATCATATTATTAATCATATTAATAATAATAATAATTATAATAATAATATTAATAAAAATAATAAAAATAATAATAATAAAAATAATAAAAATAATAATAAAAATTAAATAAATTTACAAAATATATACTACTTATAAAAAATAAGTAGTAAATTAAAATAAAAAAATGTTTAAAAATAATATGACCTTGATAAATTTTGAATGACCTTGAAAATTTTTGATGAGTCATCCAATGACATTGACCTAATTTTGAATGACCTTGAAATTTTTTGGTGAGTCATGGTCTTTGTTTAAGTGACCTTGAGAAAATATGATGAGTCATCCAATGACATGGACAATTTCAATGAGTCATGTCTTTATTTAAATGGCCTTGCAATTTTTTGATGACTCATCCAATGACCTTGAATGAGTCATTGTCTTTGTTCTAAAAATGTGTACTTTTAAACTTAGGAAATTTTTTTTTTGCTGGGGGGGTGTGTGAGCTAGATGGCTGGTATCCCACTACTATTATACATAAGCGTACTTTTGGCAACTATACTACTTTTCGATTCTCCGAATTGTCTGCGGTGATGTTGTAAAAACATTGATCACCTACCAGATGTTATAGTGAGACATTCTGGACACACATAACCAGGGAAACCAACATCATTTATCTTGAAATATGATGATGTAACAAGTTCCCAGTAGTGAACATCTTCGCGACTGATAGCTACGCAAAATTTATATGTATAGCAATAATTCACTAAAAACAAATAGTAAATTAAATATACATAAAAAGTAAACTTACTTATGATAATATTTTAATAATAATTTAATTAATAATTGATTGTTTATACCTCAAAATTTTTCGTTTATACTAATTAAAATCTATTATTTATACTAAAAATTACATCCCAATTGAAATTTTTTATCAATTTAAATTGAATAAATTATAAATATGATGTTTGAAAATCAAATTTAATAACATAAGTTGCTATAGTTTCATGAAAATCATTAATATCAAGATTAAGTAAAGTAAAAAATGAAAAATACTTATTGATTTATATCACATCGATTAATTTTTCAAAAAAAATATATGTTTATGCAATAAATTATTAGTTGATTCTCCACAGAGAAATAAATAAAATAAAATAGAACTAATAGGTTTGAGAACCAAATTTTTAAAATCAAATTTAATAACACAGGTTGCTATAGTTACATTGAAAAGATTAATATCAAGATAAATACATACTTATGCAATAAGTTATTTGTTGATTCCCTACAAAGAAATAAATTGAATAAAACGTAACTAAGATATTTGAAAACTAAATTTTTAAAATGAAATTTAATAACATAGGTTGCTATAGTTAAGCGGAAAAGATTCATAACAAGTTAAATCAATAAAATATGATATTAACATAGGAAAAGTTATTATTTTATTTTAAAAATAAATTAGTTTAAGTAAATTACAAAAGTAAAAATTTAATTATTGTCTATTAATTTTGTGTAAAGAATTTATAATTTATATTTAATTAAGTATTATATTGATAAAATAAATCGAAATTTTCTTTGAAAAATAATAATAATTAAAAATTGTGTTACAAAGAAGCTAAAAGTAACAAACAATTATCATTTGGAAGTTTAATTACTATATTATTATAAAAAGAATTAATAATTTAATCCTGACAAATAACTATATTTGATATTTCAATGTATAATGAAAATAATTTTGAATAATTACCTTATTTCAAAATAATCTTATTATTCACAGAATAAAATTCAAAAGTACAAGTACTAATGTAAATATATTACTTACGTAATTGCATATAAACATTTTTAATTTGAGAAAGTTCTTCATTGACAATAAAATAAGATGAATTCAACTGATTGAAATAAATAAATCACTTAATGTACAACTACGAGAATTTTAATTTTCAATCATATACAATAATTATTTTATTGTAAATTTTAGGTAATTTTATTAAGAATCTTAACAGAATTATTTAAGTTAAACACTGGTTCATTGTGTAGAATTATGTTTACATGAAAATGTCTGTTTAATTTTAATCTGATACATTCTTTCACGATGTCATTCAAATTTCTTAATTTTGCCCTACAATTCATGTATTTGCTCACTTAATGGCTTCAATAAATAATAATAATTTACGATTAAAACTCTGATAAAAACTTATATTTAGAAGTCATTGATTTAATTTCATTTTCAAAAGTTATTATTTAATTGTCAAGACTTAAAAATCTACTTTAAAATAAAGTTTCCAGTGTTAAACGTCTGTCAAATTTTAATAAATCTGTTCTAAAATAAAATTATACGAAGAGCTAATTTTAATTTTATAAAAAAATTGTTATTTACAAATTATCAAAAATATAAACTTAAAACATTTAATTTATAGTTCACGAAATATTTCTCAATCAATTCTTAGAATAAGTTCCAAAGTTTTCTATTAAAAACAATGTTAAAATCAAATTTTTCGTTGGATTATTATTATTCAACAAGTTAGTGAATTTCTGGCTCCTAGTGGTTCACTGTAAATAAATAAAGGTACAAACGGGATGAATTTTATTGATTTTCAACACAAAACTCAATCTATTTACAGTTTTTTCTCGCTAACTAACTATTTGATGGGTGCAAGTAACCCAGAGAGAAATTGCTTTTTCCGAACTCAAATATTTTTATTTTAATATGTATGTTCTTTTAGTTACCTTTAGATTGTTTGTTATTTGACTGGTAGTCGTTAACGTTTCTTTGGCGCAATGACAATTAGCTTTTACATATCTCAGTTTTTATATCATCTCGAAAAAAAATATTTCAATCAATTCCAAAATAAAACAATTGTTCTGCATCGTATTCGACACTTATCAAAAATTTAAATAAACTCATTTTAATATTTTCCTGGGCTTCCCATAAAACTCGATTGTCTACATGCCTCAGATTCCACATTCATCCAAATAAATTAATTTTAATTAGATAGTTTTTTTCGATTTTAACTTTTCCTAGGGTTCTTCGCTAAATGTTTATTATTATATCGGTGTTAGTCTCAAGATTTATTGTTCAATCATAAACGTTTTCCCTGGAAATAATTTTATATTTTGATTAAGTTTCATTAATTTTACAATTCTATTATGTTTTTGTTTTGCTTTGTTTTTCATTGATTTAACTAGTTTTATTGTTTCTTTTATTGATTACATTAATTTTACAATTCTATTATGTTTTTGTTTTGCTTTATTTTTCATTGATTTAACTAGTTTTATTGTTTCTTTGATTGATTTCATTTCGAATTATGTCAAGCCCTAATACTTATATATACGTTGAGTTTTTGTTAGATTATTCAAATTTTTAAACATTTTTTAATTTAAATTTACTACTTATTTTTATAAGTAGTGTTTTAATGTTTTTTAATTTTTATTCTATAATTATTATTATTATGAGTCATCATATAATTTTTATTCTATTATTATTATTACTATTATTATTGTTATTATTATTATTATTATTATGAGTCATCATATTTTTTCAGGTCATTCAAATTTTCTCGAGGTCGTAGTATTTTTAAACATTTTAAAATTCAAATTCACTACTTATTTTTATAAGTAGTGTTTTAATGTTTTTTAATTTTTATTCTATTATTATTATTATGAGTCATCATATAATTTTTATTCTATTATTATTATTATTATTATGAGTCATCACATTTTTTCAAGGTCATACAATTTTTTCATGGTCATTCAAATTTTTTCAAGGTCATAGTATTTTTAAACATTTTTTAAAATTTAAATTTACTACTTATTTTTATATGTAGTGTTTTAATGTTTTTTAATTTTTATTATATTATTATTATTATTACAAGTTAATATTACTAATATTATTATTACTAAAATTATGATTACAAGTTTTTATTATAATTTTCATTATTACTTTATATAAATTTTCAACAAAGTATATAAAAATTATAAAATAAATATTGAATAGAAAAAATTTATACAATGTAATAATAAAATCAATATACAATATATTTAAATAAATATGAGAAAAGTTTTAATGTGAATACATGCTATTTTAATAATAAAAATCACATTAATAAAAAATCATAACTATAAAAAGTAAAATAAATAAATAATTCGATAAAATTATATTCACATCAATCTAACAAAATTAAATCGTCAATGTCTTGACTGAAACAGCTATTCTGGCAGGAGCTGTCATAGCTTGGGCTGTGAGTACTCTGATGGCTGGGGCTGTGCGATACTTGGTCATCACCAATGGCATCAATTCCTAAATAATGGCCAAATGCGAGATTGGAATTTCTACCCACCCAATTACGCTTATCGTCTTTATTGGTAAGAGAAATTTTATTGTTCTTAAATGTAAACAATTGGTGGTTCCGCGTCCCTATCCTAGTTTGAGGCACCGTGAATATTGTATCATTATTAAAACAATCTAAATATGACTGGTGCTCAATCTCTGTCCCCAAACAACTTCACCCCCTAAGCCCTGATTGTATTTTTAGTACTTAAAAGGCTATAGCACTTGGATCTTAAGAAAACCCACTCCTTATATCCGAGACCTTTACTTTCGTCTTTAAATTTTCCTATCACTGAATCTAGTTTTCTCGAGTACAAGGGATGTGCTGGGTCGTAATTTGAGGTATCTAAAAGGTTGTCTCTTATCATTGCCGGCAAAAGAGTGTCTAGTCTACAGTGCTTAACCTCAAGGAAAAATGAATTCGTGTGGCAGGCAACTATATTTATTTCGCAATTAAATTCATTACGGTATTTCGCTAATTCCTTATATTGTAGTTCGTACATTCTAAGTTTAGACAGGTCTAGAAATGATTTTCCAATGTAAGTAGGCCTGTCTAAACATATTGAATCCTTATTCAGATGAGCAACAATCAGAATATCATCAATTACGATAGATGTTCTGAAAGTCGGTTTTGAGGCATATACAATCATCTTTTCATCAGAATTGCATAGCCTCAAATTCATCCGTTTTTTAAGGTTTTCGACAGACCTTCCATACAAACTATTATTATAAAGTCTAAACAAGTCCCTATATAGCTCGCTAGTAATTTGAGCTCTTTATTTATATTTTTGTCAATGTATGCATGAAATACAGGTGCTTGCTTAAATTTAATTGCGCGATGAACTTTAACAACCTTCACACCGAGTGAAAGATAAAGCTTGCGTGAGCATCAACTTATCAACTTTAGAATTCGGTGGACACATCTTTTCCGGCCCAATCGGAAAATCATTCAAAAAATCATGCACACAGTGAGGAATCTCGATATCAACCTCCATTGTATAACCATATGGAAGGGTTTCAATATCCTCAACATTCATGCACTCATTCAATAGATCATCCAAACCATCATACACCCAAACAAAATCTGCTTACGGAAGATATTGGCTAAGAGCCCAACCATACAAATTATTTTTATCTATATACAAGAGTTCTGTATACTCAGAAGTTGCGACATAATGATTGTTAACAAATGTTAATCCACCCCGTATTGCTCCCTCGTTAAATTAAACATTTCCATGTCCTGCAGAAGTTCTATGGGTTTCTGCAATGTCATGAGAGCTGACGCCCATGACATACCGGGAATTCCATAAAAATTAATAGGTTCTAGACTATTATTTGCTTTTGCTCGAAATTGCTGAAAATAATCAGCAAGGAGAAATACGTCTAATTTTAATTAGGTTAACATATAATCTAACATTGTCTCGCAATTTTCTGTGTCCAAATTTGTTGGCCTGTAGCGTATTTATCAGCAAATACAGAATCCCAAATAGGAGGCAATTCAGTCATCGATTCAAGAACCTCAAGAGATATCGCAGTCATACGGAAAAATAGTCTTGGCTCTAAAAATTGCGCCATCAAAAACAGAATCAGTAAAAAGCAAATCAGTAAGTGTCTTAACCGCTTTTGCTAAAGATCCCTTTATCCCTAATAAACCTTTTACACAAATAACAAGTGCGACATTCCTTGAACTCCCGTTCCTCATTGAAAGATATGTTTATAGTTTTTTGACCATGAACATCGTAATATGGCAAGACAATCGAAAGAGCAATTTCATCAATCTTTTTCAAAAACGCCAAAACGCAATCATCGCCAATAAAATTATAATATTGTTTTGTATTTTATATTTATTAATTAATAGTAGACCTGCTGCTATCGGCATGTGTATTTGATGATTCCTTATATCCAGTGGTAAAATTGATTCAAAATCCGCATAAATTACGAATGGCGGGGTAATAGTTTTTTCCATAATTAAAAAATTTTAAATATTTATTTTTAGGCAACGTATAAAGGGTAGGGCCTGTTTGATTTTTAATGCACAAGGAAACATGGGTGTCAAATTCCGGTTTTAATCTAAAGCCATTAAGACAATGGGGACACCAAAGTACAGAGATTTGGATATTGCAAGATGAAGTCGCATGGCAGTTCATTAATTTATCCAAATCAAAAACAGCCGTATAGTGATAATTATCGCCGTCCTCCAAGAGAAGTAAATAAATAGGCGTACCATCAGTAACCTCGGAGCGGTGAATTATATCTAAATGTGGATGATGGAGGATATAATTTATATCATTATTATATATTTTAGACGGTATTACCTTATACATCAAAACATTTATAGCAAACATGTCCTTGTTCTTTCTCTCGAACTTAAGAATATTACAGAGTCTCATTGGACAATCGTCAAAGGGGTCAAAATTCAATTCGTCCAAATAATTCTCGTAAGAAGTAACTCTGTTTCTATGGGTGCGAGCTACATTACGTTTTAAAAGGGTAATATACTATATATAAAACAATGATGGTCATTGTTTTGAACATTAACTACAGCTTTTTTGCCAGATAAAGTTCTTAGTGTGGGGATTTAACTATGGCCAGCTAATCTATTAATGGGATAATATTTAGTTAATATAAAATCAATTTCTTTGATTTTAACAACCCGCCATCTACTCCCTAAATATATGAAACGTTCTATTTTATTATTTAATTTAGTAAAGCCGTTCAAGCAGAAAATTATCAGAAAAAAGTTCTGCCTTATTATTAAAAAAGTTTTCTTTAATTTCACCATCTTTTTCAAATTGTATAAGAATGGTGCATTGTATTTTAACTAACCCCATTTTATTTATTTCAGATTTTAATTTATTACTTAATTTTATTTATTAAGGAGATTTGAATTAGATTTTCGTGTTCAACATCGAATCTAATACTTTTATGGGTTCCATTAAAATCTAACCTTATTTCAGGTTCATTATCAACATTAATTGAACCCCTATTTGATTATTATCATCATCGCTAATGATGATTTCAACCCTTTTAATTTTAGAAGGAACAAACTGAATATTTGCAGCAGGTCGTTTATTATTATTATTATGTCTCGATGTATTATTTCGTTTATTATTATTATTATTATTATTATTATTATTATTATTATTATTATTATTATTATTATTATTATTATTAATGTCTCGATGTATTATTCCGTTCATTATTATTATTGTTGTTTTATTATTATTGTTATTATTATTATTATTATTTCATTTATTTATTTTTCAAAAAAGAGATTTTTTATTTAAAGTAAATTGATTTAATTGGGTAGAGTGCCCCTTATAAAACTCTAAATATTTTATATCTTGCGCAGTCTCGCATTTGGGGCATATGAAAAAATTGATGCCAAAGAATTTATGGCCGTAGTAAAGCTTCATTTCAACATGAAAGTTTATAGAATGACATGTTGAAGCGATGCAATATTTCGGATATAATTGACCTGATAAAATATATATTTTAAATATTGATAAATATAACTTTTCAAACACTTTTTCAATAAATATTACAATTATTAGGTTTTAATATCATAAATATAAATAAATATAATTTTTTCAAACAATTATTAGGTTTTCAATATCATGAATATAGGTTTTCAATAATTATCACAAGTTTAAATATTTCATTAATTCTAACATTATTACAAATTTAAATAAATATATCATAAATATAGGTTTCCCATCAATATAATTTTTCAATCAATATAAATTTTTCAATAAGTTCTCAATAACAAATTTAAATAAATTTTTCAATCAATAACTTTTCAATAACTTTTCAATAACAAATTTAAATATACATTTTTCAATCAATATAAATTTCAATAAATTATTAATATTTGTTTTTATTTAATCCAAATGGATTAAATAATAATAAATGTTAATAATAGTATTAAAATAATAAAGGTTAATAATATTAAAATAATAATATATTATAAAAATAATAAAAAACTAACATTTATCATCATCATCCACGGCAATGTGGGCATTCTTCCCTGAAAAATAATCATCCACAGAAAAAATATTATTCCCCGAAAAATCTTCATGATCCAAATCTACTAAAATGTTTTCAAAGACAAAATGAAATTAAAATTTACCATCATTGATATTCATTTTCTAAAATAAACGTAAATAAGCCGAAATTAATATAAATTTACCTCTTTCAAATTTATTAACTCCGTCGATCTGATTCTGCATTGTTGAAAACTAGTCTAAAATAATAAATAATAAAAAAAAAATAAAATTAAAAAATCCTTACCGGTTTCGAAAGTCAGAAGACTTCTTAAAATATTATTTCAACCTGCCATTTTGAATTAATTTTGATAAAATTGTCAATGTTTATAAAGAGAATCAGATTTAGATAGGTGAGAGATTTTGATGTATATAAATCACATACATCTAAAGTATGTATGTGTTTTCTTTGTATAATCACATACAAACAAAAGTATGTATGTGTTTTCTTTGTAAAATCACATACAAACAAAAGTATGTATGTGTTTTCTTTGTACATTACATACAGTTTTGTGTATGCATGCAGTCACGCACTTATCATGCAGTGTGAATCATGTGATGATGATTCATTACCACTGGCTTTGTTATAATTAATTAATTAATTAATAATACTAAAACAAAACAATAATAGTAATACTAATACTAATAATAATAATATTAATAATAATAATAATAATAATAATAATAATAATAACAATAATAATAAAACATAACAATAATAATAACACAAACATTAGTACATTTATTATACATCAAATCGCTTGGATAAAACCCAAGCTAAACAATGTTGACCATATGTTAAGGTCCATGGTTTTTGATACATAGTTTTATTATACACAATAGGTTTACCCATTGTTTGCAGTTTCGAAACCATTAAAGCCGGATAATAGAAACCCATATGATCAAATACAAATATCTTGCTAACCAATGTTCTCCACCGAGATGAGACGATTGATTATTGACAATTATGGCTTGATTATTACGTAAATATGGAATTTTATCAAGAGGAAAAACCCCTACAAATCCATGTCCTAGTATTTGTTTTTCAATTCGATAGACCTGAACAGAACTACATCAATAATATTAATAATACATGAAAAACTTACTTCATGACAAATTATCATAAATTATATATACATTTATACCATTCAAACCAACAATGTTTGAACTCTGTTCAAATCAACACGGTTCTGTTTGCAGTTTTTTGAACCTTATTTTCAAATACTCCATATATTACAACATGGACCGGTTCAATCGTAGCTTTAGCAAACTTTATATCTAATCGTAAATTTAAATCAAAATCGGGTGCCAAAACAAATGTAAAGAATGGATATTTTTTTTTAAAATCATCAAGAGTTATACCACAATTAAGGTTTTTATCCAAATAACCCATATTTCTCACTATACTCTGCATATATGTAGCACAATAATTATCATTATCGAAATCTTGAGTATATGTTTCACTATAATCACTATTTTTCGATAAAGTTAGCGATGTTACTCCGAAAGTTTTGAAAATTGAGCTCGATGTTAAGTATGATCCATTATATTGAGATTCACTTTGAAATGTTACCAATATAAAATTGGGCATTTTCTATCTCCAAATATTTGTTCCTTATAGAAAGAAGCTGAACCTTTAGCAATAGCAAATTGAACAATTTCCTTTGTTTTCAATGGATATATTGCATGCTTAGAATTAAGCCCCAATTGATGACCGGCTAATACAGAGGGTTCAACACGAACTCTTCTCACCAATAATTTTGCATCAACTAATTGAAGAATTGGTGCTGTGTTAGTACTTGTTAGTGATAATGCAGAATCATATTTTTTCAATTTAATGTGTACATCAACACATGAGAGTAAATATTTCGGTTGATCCATAAAATTGAGTTGTAATGATGAGCACATGGTAAATAATTTCGAGCCTTTAATCCACTTTTCCTATCGTCATCACTACCATAACCCATAGGAGTTAAACATGTATTTTTAGTATCGCTATTGTAATTTATAATAGTTTCGATTAGAGCTTTGCTAATATATGTACTGTTACCACCCTCAATCTTGATATTATTAAATCCGAGTACTGCATCTTTAAAAAGTGTATGAAACAAGAAATTATTTGGTATTACATCACTAGGTTCACCAAACGGTTTTCTATCTTTATCTACAACTTTGATCTGAACAGTTAACAATGTATCATTGAAATCTCGATGTTCAGTTTGGGAACCATTAATATAAAATTCAATATTAGTTCTACTATCCATAATAGAATTCATCGGGAATACATCTTCAAAGACCCCCATTTCAATTACTGCTTGGGGAGATGGTCTATCAAATAAACACAATTCAGATTTACCACAAATCATTTTTGAAATATAGTTCCATGTCCTTTCATTCGTTTGTTTATGATGTCTTTTACATTTTGAAGCCGGTGCTGGTGCTGGTTCTTCTGGTTTTTGAAACATACCTGCAACACTAGGTAGAACATTCCCTAACTCGGATAATGCATTTGATTTCAGTGATGGTAATATTTTCTGCTCATTCATTATCACATCTTTAGCGGTTTTCATACCAAAACTACCAAGGCGTTTAAAAATAGGAAGTTCAAATCTACCAAGTGTTCTCAACCATCCTGATCCATACTGTTTACCAATAAAATATGGTAATTCGACACCACTTTGGCTATTACTATACATACTAATAATATCGTTATTGGCCATCTAATTTACGAAAATGTAATGTCAAATGAGTTTTTGTATCTTTACTAAATTCAATAAATTTATCGATATCATCACGAATATTTATTTCATATTGTTTATACATGATGTTGATACCGGTAAGTACATGGGATTATCGATATTTATATTGACAACTTCATCCTGGTCACGTTTATCAACCCAAATAGATTTCAATAGAGGAGCCAAAGAATCACCAACAATTATAGGATCGATGATGTTAGTATATATAAACATTTGCCTATGAAGTTTTATTATTTTTGGTTTGCGTACACCAAAAGCACTTGCTCTATATGTTTGCCTATCTAATCCCAATGTATTAGCCAAATTTTATCAAATGTAACTTCACAAATGCTATTATATAAACTGAATTTACATAATTCATCTTTAACAAATTCAATTGGATGAAATATATTTATGTAATTCTTCAAGTGTTTCAATATATAAATCATTAGTAAATGTAAATGTATCTTCCACCTCATTAATATATGATACAGTTATTTTGATGTGTTCATTCACAGGGCCGACATCAATAAAAGCTTTGAAACGTAATAGGTATTCAGTACCAGGAACAGCAATGTTAAGCTTATCACTACCCATTCAATTGGCTTCATGAATACTTTTAAAATTTATTGTAAATGGGCTAAAATCACAACTAACATTCAATCAATCTTTGAAAAACATGCCACTATTTTCATCTAAAATTTGATTCGGAATATGACAATATCGATCAATATTATTGATTGAGAAAATACCACTACATGTTTTGGGAACACGCTTCTTGTAACTGATTTTACAATGACTATAAAATGGAAATGTATTGTACACAAATGTAAAGTCTTGCAAAACAACTTCCCAATTTCCATGTAAATAAATAGGATTTTGAAGATCAACCATAAATTTACTTGCTTGATTTTCCGGATGGATTAGTGGGCAACTATTGCTCGGTAAATTAGTATAGAAACTCACTTTATTAGATTTTTTGATGATATCCATGAAGGTTTTTGATATCCGTGTCATTTAACATAGTATTGTTTATCCTTACCCACCTTTTTAGTTTTCAATATTTTCTGAGTTCTGAACACTGTAGGTTTGGAAATAACTTGTAATTCCTGTTCATAGAAATTCCCCTGTATTACATTGTTATCACTATCTTTAATAACATACATTACAGGACTCTATTTAGTATTAATTTTGTAATTTGAAATACTTCATTACTCCAATTACTATCGAAAGTTTGATGAAAGGTTAAGCAAATATTTTACTAATTCTAATGTAATCACCAACTTTATATTTTTGCTTTGTAATAGTAACTTTTTTAGATCGTAATGGTGTTTTTGAGCTGATATCTATAGGTCTCAAACCATTCAGACCTCGATGTGATGAATTATTATAACTAACAAGTATTTTCGGTAATATATTTATCCATATTTTATTACCTTGATGCACAAAATATTTCTTCAATCTATCCCTCAATGTCCGGTTAAATCTTTCAACATGAGCAGCTTTGTATTGAGAATGTACAGAATAATGATTTATTTTGAGACGATCCAAGATTTACTTAATTTTGTAAAACTCCTTGCTTATAATAAAATTAATATTAATAATAATAAAAAATACCTAAATCGGTTTACAAATTGTCAGGATGCCCATTTTTAAATAAAATATTAATTGCTTTAGATATATGTCTTCTACAGATTTTGTCTTTGTTGGTACACAGCGGCAAAACGACTGAAAACATCAATACACGTTAAAATATATTTATTACCCTTGTTAATTTTCGAAAATGGTATCATCTCCATCAAATCCATTTGCCATACAGTATAAGGACGTGGAAAAATACCGACTACAATTTAATTGTGAGATTAATATAGTTGCTGGAGATACGGACTCTTTCTTCTTGGAGATTAAAAATTGTAAACTAGATATTCTTGTCTGAAATGGTTAAGGATAATCTTTTGGATACATCTAATTATCCATCTACTCATCCACTTTATTCTAAAAAACTTGATTCGGAGTAGTGGGATACCGGCCCTCTAGCTCAGAGGCCATCTAGCTCACATACCCCCCCCGGCAAAATTTTTTTTTGCGCTAAGTTTAAAAGTACAAATTTTTTAGAACAAAGACTCATTCAAGGTCATTGAAACAAAGACCATGACTCATTCAAGGTCATTGGATGACTCATCAAAATTTTAAAACAAAGACCATGACTCATTCAAGGTCATTCAAGGTCATGGAAAAGTAGGTCAAGGTCATTCAAGGTCATTGGATGACTCATCATTTTTTCAAAATTTTTCTATGTTTAAAAGTACATCTATTTTCAAGGTCATTCAAAATCAAGGTCATTCAAGGTCAAGGTCATATTATTTTTAATCATTGTTAAATTTAAATTTACTACTTATAAAAAATAAGTAGTATATATTTGTAAATTATTTTATTATTATTTTTATTATTATAAATATTATTATTATTACTATTTTTATTATTATTATTATTATTATTATTATTATTTTTCAAGGTCATTCAAGGTCAAGGTCATTCAAGGTCAAGGTCATATTATTTTTAATCATTTTAAATTTAAATTTACTACTTATAAAAAATAAGTAGTATATATTTGTAAATTATTTTATTATTATTATTATTATAATTATTATTATTACTATTATTAGTATTATTATTATTATTAGTATTATTATTATTATTATTATTATTATTATTAGTATTATTATTATTATTATTATTATTATTATTTTTCAAGGTCATTCAAGGTCAAGGTCATTCAAGGTCAAGGTCATTCAATTTCAAGGTCATATTATTTTTAAACATTTTTAAATTTAAATTTACTGCTTATAAAAATTAGTAGTATATATTTGTAAATTATTTATTTTTATTATTATTAATATTATTATTAATATTATTATTATTATTAATATACTTATAAAAACTGTAACTATTATTATTAATATACTTATTACTTATAAAAATTATTATTAATATACTTATTACTTATAAAATTATTAATATTAATAGTATTATTTATTATTATTAATATACTTATTACTTATAAAAATTATTATTAAAATACTTATTACTTATAAAAATTATTATTAAAATACTTATTACTTATAAAATTATTAATATTAATAGTATTATTTATTATTATTATTATTAATATACTTATAAAAACTTTAATTATTATTATTAATATACTTATTACTTATAAAAATTAATATTAAAATACTTATTACTTATAAAATTATTAATATTAATAATATTAATTATAATAAAAATAATAATAATAATAATATATTAAACAAATATATATATAAAAACACAAACAACTTTACAAAAACAACTTCATAAAAAACAAAGATTTAATTATAAAAATAAATACATAGTGTTATCACATTTAAAACCTCTATAAAGTAATATTTCGCGTTTCGTCACGCTGCGGTTTTTGCATGAAAAAAAATAAAAATAAAAATAAAAATAAAAATTATAAAAAATTATATCTAATTTCATAATAAAAATGAAAACTATTACAAGTTTTCTAGATAAATAAGATTCCAAAGTAAGAAAATCAGTTTTTTAAAAACATTTATTATTCTGATAAATACACATCATCAATATCAATGTTATCTTCATTAAAACCATCAAAAAGCTGTCCATTATCACTGATTTCGGTAGAGTCATCAAAACTAGGACTCAAACCACCGAAAAGCTGTCCATTATCGCTGATTTCGGTAGAGTCATCAAAACTGGGGCTCGAACCACCGAAAAGCGGCTCATCCAAGAAATTAACTTGGTCACTAACTATTGCATCAACCCCAAAATAATGCCCAAATGCGATACTGGTATTTTTCCCCACCCACAATCGCTTATCATCGTTATTACTCAAAGTGATTTTACTGTTTTTAAATGTGTACAGCTGATGGTTCCGCGTCCCTATCCTACTTTGAGGTACTGTGAAAACTACGTTTTTATTGTAGCAATCCAAATAAGACTGATGTTTGATGTCAGTCCCCAACAACTTCACCCCCTTAGCCCTCATTGTATCAGATTTACCTAATAAACTGTAGCACTTGGGTCTTAAGAAAACCCACTCCTTATACCCGAGACCTTTGCTTTCATCTTTAAATTTTCCTATCACAGAATCTAATTTCCTCGAGTATAAGGGATGTGCCGGGTCGTAATTTGAGGTATCTAAAAGGTTGTCTCTTATCATTGCCGGCAAAAGAATGTCAAGCTTACAGTGCTTAACCTCAAGAAAAAACGAATCAGTGTCGCCAGCAACGATATTTATATCACAGTTGAATTCTGATCGATATTTTGCCAATTCATTATATTGTAATTGGTACATCCGCAGCTTAGACAGGTCTAGTACTGATTGGCCAATGTAGCTAGGCCTGTCTAAACATATAGAATCTTTGTTCAGATGAGCAGCAATCAAATCATCCACTATTTTAATGGACTTTTTGAAAGTCGGTTTTGAGGCATATACAATCATCTTTCAGCTGAATTGCATAGCCTCAAATTCATCCGTTTTTTCAAATTCTCAACGGACTTCCCATATAGGCTATTATTAAATAATTTATACAAATCTCTATAAAGCTCGCACTTTGTGTTTGAGCGTAAATCGGTATTTCTTTGTATATATTCTTTAAAATAGGTGCTTGTTTAAATTTAATTGCCCTATGAATACACTCAACTTCTGCACCCAATTCTATATACAGCTTGAGAAGTCTCCAGTGAAGAACATGGTTCTTCTTACTGTAATGCGTGAGCATTAACTTCTCAACTTTTGAATTGGGCGGGCACATTTTTTCAGGAGCAAGCGGAAAGTCATTCAAATACTGATGCACACGCTCAGGGATATTGATGTCAACTTCCATTGTATAACCATACGGAAGGAATTCAATATTCGCATTCACACATTCACTCAGCACATCATTCAGATTATCATGCACCCAAACAAAATCACCATACGGAAGGTTTTGGCTAAGTGCCCAACCATATAAATTATTAATGTCGATATACAAGAGTTCTGTATCTTCAGAACTTGCAACATGATGTTTGTTAACAAATTTTAACCCATCCCCTATTCCACCCTCATAAAAATTAGACATTTCCATGTCTTGCAGAAGTTCTATGGGTTCCTTTAATGTCATGAGAGCGGACGCCCATGACATTCCAGGAATTCCATAAAAATTCAGAGGTTCTAAACCATTGTAAGCAATAGCCTTTGCGCGAAATTGCTGAAAATAGTCTGCAAGGAGGAATACGTCTAATTTTAGGTAAGTTAACATATAATCACGCAATGTCCTGCAATTTTGCTGTGTCCAAATTAGTTGGGCGGTAGCATATTCATCATCAGATACAGAATCCCATTTTGGAGGTAGTTCATAAGTCGATTCAAGAACCTCTAGTGATACTGCAAAATCATAAGGAAAGATACCCTTTGCCTTAACTATAAGACCATCAAAAGCAGAACAAGTTAGAGGTAGATCAGTAAGAGTTTTCACAGCCTTGGCTAAAGAGCAATTTACAAATTGCATACTATCTATAAATCTAACAGCCAATTTCTTAATATTTACAATCAAAGATATGAATTTCTCAGTTGTTGTAGGAATGATATTTAATTTCCAAGATGGAAATTCATTCAAACCATACTTTAAAATATGATGAAGGTCATACCCTCTCAAATTATGAAAGACGATAGGTAACTGTTTACTTATTTTCCTATTAATATTACAGTTACGACAGGCAGCACCAAGATACTGACCTGTAAAATGATCATGGTCCTTAACCTTATTTCTAATAAGCTTTTTACAAAGATAGCAAGTTCTACATGCGATGAACTGCTGTTCCTCATTAGATGTAAGATTATTCATAGGTTTTTTACCATGATTTTCATAATATGGTAGGACAATTGTGACAGCAATTTCCTCTACCTTCTTTAAAAATTCCAATACACATTCCAAGCCTATAAAACTGAAATATTGTGTAGTATTTGTGAAATTATTTATTAATAATAAGCCTGCTGATATCGGCATGTGTATTTGGTGATGTTTTACATCTTTAGGCAAAACAGCCTCAAAATCCACATAAATTACGAATGGTGGGGTAATCATTTTAGAATAATTTTTAAATATTAAGTTTTTATTTTCAAGGAGCGTGTATAGGGTTGTTCCTATTTGATTTTTAGCGCACAAATCAACATTTGCCTTAAAGGTTTTATCATAATAAAAACCGTTTAAACAATGGGGACACCATTTTACGCGAATTCTGGTGTTACATTCACTACTCGAATGACAATTCAACAGTCTATTTAAATTAAAAATTGCGGTACATAATCAATGTCATTCAATTGTTTAGAAGGGGTGTTGTTATATTCAAAGACATTGATGGCTAAATTTAAATCGCTATTATTTCTCTCAAATTTGGGTATGTTACAGAGTCTCATTGGACAATCTGTAATTGAATCATAATTCAATTCATCCATAAAAGTAGTGTAAGAAGAAACACGCTCCCTATTCTTTAAAACTATATCACGCTTTAAAATCGATAAGACACTATATATAAAACACGAATGATCTGTGTTTTTAACGTTTACGATAGCCTTTTTACCTACTAGAGATTCAGGCGTAGGGATAAAACTATGCCCGGCTAATCGACTTACAGGATAATACGTGGTTAAAATAAAATCGATTTCGCGAATCTTAACTACGCGCCACCCACTTCCTAAATATGTGAATTTTTCGATTTTCTCATTTAACCGACTCACACCATCTGCAAGAAAACTATCGGAAAAGACACGCGCTATTCGAAAAGAAATTATCTTTTATTTCCCCATCTTTTTCAAATTGAATGAGAGCTGTAAACTGAACTTTTACAGATCCCATTTTCTTTATTTCGATTTGTAATTTATTTACAAGTTTATCAGTTAGGGCGATTTGAACAAGATTTTGATTTTCTAAATCAAATCGAATATTTTTACGGGAACCTCTTAAGTCAATCTCTATTTCAGGTTCATCGTTTATTTCAATATTTACAGAACCCCCTATTTGATTATATTCAGTTTCGTCATCACTAATGATGATTTCTATTTTTTTAATTTTAGCAGGGATACACGGCACGATTTTATCAGCAGGTCTTTTTGATTTTTTAGTAACAGTTGTATTATTGTTTTTAGTGATCTTTGTATTGTTTGTGTTATTATTACTAGCATTTTTCGCATTAATCATTTGAAATAATGCCTTTTTATTAATTTTAAATTGATTTAAATGGCTAGAGTGTTTCTTATAAAACTCTAGATATTCAATGTCTTGGGCTGTATCGCATTTAGGGCAAATAAAAAAGTCGATGCCATAGAATCTATGACCATAGTAACTTTCCATGGTCGTATTGCATTTCGAGTTATGACCAATTCCAGATTGGCAATAGTTTTTATACAAACGACCTGATAAATATGTAATTATTATCAAATGTTTATTATTATTTAAATCATATATGAATCAAATAATAATATATAAATGATGATAATTATGTAAATATTTATAAAAATTAATATTCGTATTTCAAATCATATATTTCTATTTCAAATCATATATTTCTATTTCAAATCATATATTTCTATTCATATTTCAAATAATATATTTCTATTATAAATTGATATTCTGATTACAAATCATATATTTCTATTTCAAATAATATTTCAAATAATATATTTCTATTATAAATTGATATTCTGATTACAAATCATATATTTCTATTTCAAATCATATATTTCTATTTCAAATAATATTTCAAATCATATATTTCTATTTCAAATAATATCTCAAATAATATATTTCTATTTCAAATAATATATTTCTAATATAAATTGATATTCTGATTATAAATCAAATAATATTAATCATATTTCAAATCATATATTTCAAATCATATATTTCTATTATAAATTAATAATATTTAAAGTATTATAATACTTTACATATTATTAACTTATACTCATTAAAATACTCTTATAAAATAATGATAAATTTTAAAATAATAATGCTCCTTAACATATTTAAAAAAATAATAATGTTCATTAAAATATATTAAAAATATTTAAAAATAATAAAAATCCTACATTTTTTATAAGAAATCTCGTCTCCCCAGAAACGTCAGCAGAAACGGGGCCCATAATTGTGGTCTTCCCCAGAAACGGGGGCATCAGCATTAATTGGTTCATTCAAATCTTCCCCAGAAACGGGGGCATAATTGTGGTCTTCCCCAGAAACGGGGGCATCAGCATTAATTGGTTCATTCAATCTTCCCAGAAACGGGGCATAATTGGTCTTCTCCAGAACGGGGCATCAGCATTTCATCTCTATCAAATCTACTAAAATGGTTTTAAAAATAATAAAATAAAATAAAAATTTACCATGATCGATTTCGTCTTCGATATCACTGATAACAATGATTTCCGTCGGTGTTACAATAACTTCTAAAACAATAATAAAATAATAATTTAATAAATAAATTTACCACTATCATCGATTATAATAACTTCGTTATCTTTTTCGGTGACATCATACCAATTAAATGTACCTTAATAATAAATAAATAAAAGAAATAATAAAATAAAAAACTTACCGTTTCCCTCCGCCAATAATTTTCTTAAAATACTATCGTTTTCCATTTTATATTTTTGAAATCCCGCGAGTAAAATTTTGAAATAATTGTGACAAATTCTACATTTGTCAATGTTTATAAAGAGAATAATATTTTCAGGATTTAGCCAATCACATTTTAGCAATACACACATATAGGTGAGAGATTTTTACGCATGCAGCCTATTCTGTGTAGGCATGTGTTCTTTGTAAATCACATACATTGAGTTTGTATGTGTTTTCTTTATTCTGTTTTTAGTGTGTAGGCATGTGTTCTTTGTAAATCACATACATACTTTTGTTTGTATGTGTTTTCTTTATTCAATTTTGTATATGCATGCACTTATCATGTGATGATCACGCACTTATCATGCACTGTCTTTGTGATCACGCACTTAACATGCACTGTCTTTGTGATGATGCATTAGCTTTAATTAAACACATAATAATAATATTAATAATAATAATAATAATAATAATAATAATAAAAATAATAAAAAATATTAATAGTTAAAACATAACAATAAACATTAATACATTTATTAATCATCAAATGTCTTGGATAATAACCAAGCTAAACAATGTTGACCACATGTTAAGGTCCATGGTTTTTGATACATAGTTTTATTATAGACAATAGGTTTACCCATTGTTTGCAGTTTCGAAACCATTAAAGCCGGATAATAGAAACCCATAGGATCAAATGCAAATATCTTGCTAGGCTTCAAGTGTTTCAATATATAATTCATTAGTAAATGTAAATGTATCTTCCACCTCATTAATATATGATACAGATATTTTGATGTTCTCGATCGTTACACTTTTCTCATCAAATGTTTTGAATTGTATTAGGTATTCAGTTCCAGGAACAACAATGCTAAGCTTATCACAACCCATTCGCTTGGCATCCTCAATACTTTCAAACTTTATTGTAAATGGGCTAAAATCACAACTAACATTCAATCAATCTTTGAAAAACATGCCACTATTTTCATCTAAAATTTGATTTGGAATATGACAATATCGTTCAAAATTATTGATTGTGAAAATACCACTACAGGTTTTGGGAACACGTTTCTTGAATCCGATTTTACAATGACTATAAAATGGGAATGTATTGTACACAAATGTAAAGTCTTGCAAAGCAACTTCCAAATTTCCATGTAAATAAATGGGATTTTGAAGATCAACCATAAATTTACTTGCTTGATTTTCCGGATGGATTAGTGGGCAACTATTACTCGGTAAAATTGTATAGAAACTCATTTTACTAGGTCTTTTGATGATATCCATGAAGGATTTTGATATCCATGCCATTTGACATAGTATTGTTTATCCTTACCCACCTTTTTAGTTTTCAATATTTTCTGAATTCTGAACACTGTAGGTTTGGAAATAACTTGTAATTCCTGTTCATAGAATTTACCTTGTATTAAATTGTTATCACTATCTTTAATAACATACATTACAGGACTCTGTTTAGTATTAATTTTAGTTATTTGAAATACCTCATCACTCCAATTACTATCGAAATTTTTGATGAAAGGTGAAGCAGATATTTTACTAATTCTAACGTGATCACCAACTTTATATTTTGGTTTTGTAATAGTAACTTTTTTAGATGGTAATCGTGTTTTCGAGCTGATATCTACGGGTCTCAAACCATTCAGACCTCGATGTGATGAATTATTATAACTAACAAGTATTTTCGGTAATACATTTATCCATATTTTATTACCTCGATGCACGAAATATTTCTTCAATCTATCCCTCAATGTCCGGTTAAATCTTTCAACATGAGCAGCTTTGTATTGAGAATGTACAGAATAATGATTTATTTTGAGACGATCCAGGATTTGCTTAACTTTACTATAATAATAATAATAATAATACCTAAATCGGTTTGCAAATTATCTGGATGCCCATTTTTAAACATTGAGTTAATTGCTTTAGATATTTCCTCTGCAGATTTTGTCTTTGTTGGTAGACCGCGGGCAAAACGACTGAAAACATCAATACACGTTAAAATATATTTATAACCCTTGTTAATTTTCGAATACGGTATCATCTCCATCAAATCCATTTGCCATAAATCATTAATACCGAATGTCTTATAAGCTCTCGTTGGAAATCTTTTCCGCATTGGTTTGTTTAAACTGTACGCAAGCTGATCTGACAACCACTTTTGCGTTTCCTTTTTCGACTTTGGGACTCTTTTCTTTAACTTTGCCACTCCACCGAAACCTGCTTCGTCTTCTGGGTTCGTCCAAATCTTCTCCATTACAACAAGATGATTTAAATTTTAATTTAACATTAGGTAATGATTGACCCATCGTTTATTGTGATAATAATGATAATGCTAATGGTAACATTGCTCCGATAAAACCACCTTGTTGTTTATATATGATTTTTCTCATTTGCTGACGATTTTTATTATTTACTAGTGATAACAAAGGCTTACGATGTTTATTCAATACTAGTTTTTAGAATTACTGATTTTAATTTTACCTCTGACTACTTTAATAGAATTTTGAGTAAATCATCGACAACAAAAGTTGGAAATGATTGTAAAATAGACATTCTTTTCATACTCGAAGCCTTTAACAATGCATTAAAATATGGGAAACTCCTATGATTTTTTACAATTTTATCTGTTTTCTTACTCTTTTTAATAATGTTTTTCGAAATTAGATTCATTGCAGGGTAATTCTCGGTTATTAGTTTTTTAGATGGTGTATAACTGGTTTTTGGTGGAACTTATTTATAGTCTTTTTAATACTCTGTCTAAGTTTTCGGATATTTTTAAGCCTGGATTTCATAAACATTTTTACATGTTAAAGTTTTCAGCTTTGTTTATATACCATGGCACCTTCTTTATTGAAATATCGGTTTTTACCCGTAAATCATCATTGCATTGTTGTGTGAAATCAAGAAATATATATCCATGTGGTGATTTTGTAGCATCTTGAAATGCACTGATGAGAAAATTACGAATATTAGGGTATGCCTGTCGAGCAAGAAAATCAATAACTGTTGCATCTCTAGGATTCTTGAAAATAACTAAATATTGAACATTTAAATTCCTTGTTCTATGGGCGCCACCCTGATGAAATAGATTTTGAGTAATAAAGATCACAGTAACACCAACATGTCTACTGATTTTTGTGAATAAATTATTAAAATCCTTTTCTTTATTAGCTTCCTGATACAAATCATCAATAATGATGACATCACCTTGCCTTAATCGACTTGACCAGTTTTTATCGAAACCCTTTACTATTTTCATGTTTTTCAATTTACAGAAATTATCTTGAGTTAATCCATGTTCTTCATCTGCACCCCTATGCCAATAAATCTTGTTGAATTTTGTTTGAAATAAATTAGATTTCATTAATTTACATACAAACATAGTTTTACCACTACCACTTGGGCCAACGATTTGATATACAGCATCATTTCTTAATTCCATTATTAATTTGTATAATTATAGGTTTTTGTTTATATTATATGATTTAATGAACTCTTCCTAAAAACTCGTATATATAGCTTAATATTTCTTTATTGTTTAATTATGTTATCAAATATAAATTATAAAGGAACTTTCGATGTATCAAAAATGACGTTTCCAAATGGTAAACCCCAGCAAATTGTAGATAGGAGTGGAAAATACCCTATAATAAATAATCAGGCAAATGCAGAATCATGGGATGTAAGAAACCTTTAGATGTCAATAAATTACAATATAGAATAAAGGATCTTAAAATACAGTCAATTACAGTTACCATGGATATGGGACAATCTATCAATCTATACAACATGTCAACAAAATGTCTTTGTATGTTCGAACCAGAATTATTTCCTGCACTGAGGCTTTTAAAATACAACCAATGTGTGTTAACGTGTTTGCTAGCGGCAAAATAGTTATATTAGGGGTGCGAAATCTAGAGTACAAAAATATTGTTTGTGACATACAAAATGAAATCACCGGATTGGTCGATATCTGATTGGCTAATGATTGATTAAAACAAATTGCTTATTCATTTTATTTCATTTTTAAAATGGAAAATACTTCAAGCACAAAATTAAGCAAAAAAGAGATCGAAAATTATGGTAAATTTATTATTTATTATTTATTGATATTAATATCTTTGTTTCCAGATAAATATCAGGCCGTATTACTGGAAGGTTATTCTTCTTCTATCCTCAACTCAGAGCAATAGTCAAAGACCAGCCTGAATCAGTAATTCCAGATTTGGTCTATACAACCACCAACATATGGATTTTTAACATAATTGATCAAGCTCTATGGGATATTAAGCTTGACAGAAGACCAAAGGAGATGGAACCCGAATACCCTGCATTCTGGGGTGTAGCTGCTGCGATTTTCGATACCAGCGCTATGTGGAATGGTGCCTGGCAAAATCAGTTAGAAATTCTTCGAAATACCAACTTTTTCGAAAATAAATGTATTTATTTTGATTGTTTTGGTAGTTTTATTGTTGGTAATAAATGTTTCTGTATTTTATTTTTGTTTTGTTTTGTTAGTGTTGGTAATAATAGTTTTATTTTTATTGTTTTGGTAATAATATTAATAATATATTAGTTTTATTTTTTTTGTTAGTTTTGGTAATAATAATAATAATAGTAATAATAGTAATTTTATTAGTATAGTAATAATAATAGTAATAGTAATAATAATAGTAATAATAGTAATTTTATTAGTATAGTAATAATAATAGTAATAGTAATAATAATAATAGTAATAATAATAATAATAATAATAAAAATAATAATAAATTTTATATAGATGATATGTGTAAAATCATAAAACTCAACGGGTTAATTTACATACAGTCACGCACTTATCTTGCACTGTCTTTATGATCACGCACTTATCATGCACTGTCTTTGTGATAATGCATTATCTTTAATTAAACACATAATAATAATATTTATAATAATAATAATAAAAATAATATTAATAATAATAATAATAATAATAATAATAATAATAATAATAATAATAATAATAAAACACGTGATGTTAATAATACATTTTATATAGATGAATGCGTAAAATCATATACAAAATCCACGAGTTAATTCACATACAGTTTTCCAGTCACTCACTTGTCTTGCACTTATCATGCACTTATCATGCATTGTATTTGTGATCATGCATGATTCTGATTGGTTAATCAGTATCTGTCAAGGGTATAAAAGTGCGTCACCACATTATAAAGATCATAAATCAAACATGACCAAAAAAATAAGTGTCCAACCAGTTCAGATGTTCCACAATTATAAAATGTATTTTTTAAAGGAGCCTATCAATATGCAATTGGCAAATCCAGTCAAACTCAATAAAACGCAATTTCAATCTCTTGCTGGGACTCTCTCAATGTTAGATATCAAGGATATTGATAATACATTCAAAAAGATCAATTCCAATTTAAAATGCAATGAAAATGCTTTCTTCACGAGTCAATATACCAGATATTATGATGCATTTACAGAAATAGGATTCAAAGAACAGGAAAACTGGTATATAACAATAACAATCCAAGGATATAAAGCAGATCAAAACGATGTGCTTTCTCCAATCTGGAAAATTGTTACTGCTAGACTTTCACAGTTATTTTAATGTATAGTGTTTAATAAATGTATTAATGTTTCTTTGTTATTCTATAAACAAAATTATAAGTAGTTTTAAAATAGTGTTAAAATGATGTCTGAAAAAGGTAAAATATAAAATATAAATAATTAATTAATTTTGGTTTAGAATATTTAATAAACTTTTTGTTTGATAAACTTGAAGAAATAACCGGTGTAAAAATTAGAGATATGTTGACTCTAGTTGAAGCATCGAGTAAAGAATCGGATTGCGAATATGAATGTCAGAGTGAATCTGAATGTCAGAGTGATGAAATTGTTAATGATGGAGATACTGAAATTGTTAATGATGGAGATACTGAAATTATTAATGATTCTGAAGAAGCTACCGAAAAAGATGAGCCTACCGAATTTAAGAATTGTATTGATCATGTTATAGAAAATATTATGATAGAATCTTGTGGTGATGAACAATGTACATGTAATAATCAATAAATCTTTAAAATATAGTTTTTATTAATAAAAATAACAAAGAAATATTTATTAAAATCTATGATAAACCTTGTTACATAAATATAAAACAGATACTCCAGTGAATAGTTTTAATAAAAATTTGCAATTCTCGATATAAATATCAGAGCGTTTGGTTTCTGCGGCAACTTGAATAATAGCTGTCCATCCACCGTTTGATTCTACCCACGGATCAATTTTTGTTTCTATCACCTAAATAATAATAATAAATTAATAAGAATATAAAGTAATATACCTCTATAGACCATTGGAAATAATTTTCATAGTCGGATCCAGATTTTAATATCATGTGTTTCATGTACATTAATCCTACTATTATTCGCATCCATTTATTATTTTCATCTAACATGTAACTAAATATTGATTGGAATGCCTTCTTTCTCTCCAATGTTGGCAAATTGAGAATTTTTTCATAATCGAATGGGATGTCTTCAACGATTTTCTCGGTACGGTTTACCATAAATTTCATGTTTTTAATGATTTCATCTTCTTCTCTATTATTAGAGACCAGCTCATTCAACAAAGTTATAAAAAATTTAGTTTCTGGCATTTTATAAAAATATATGAAAGTGTAAGCTTATTTATACTATATTCGACCAATCAGAATCATGCAATACTAAGAAAATATGTAAAAATATATAATGGAAATGGCAATGATGATTTTTTGGCACTGTTGACTTCTTTCAAGTTGTTGCCACCACTGTTAACTGGGTGTTATAATTTCATTATACGATTGAACTGATCAGTTGTTTTATTAGAATAAAATTTTATACTATATTGAACTTGATTCATCATTTTTTATTAAGTTTACGATTTTCTTTCAATTCGAATATTGATTTTCTTAATTCATTTTTGATAATACCAATGGTCTTATTTAAATATATAATATCATCATATAATTCGTTTTTAGCTCTTTTTAAAGTCTCATATGTATGTTCAAATCGGAATTCTAAATTACTCATTCTTTCAGATAATCTTTTGACTGGAGTTTTCAAATATCTAGGCCTATCTATCATATACAAAATATCCATCAATACAGCGGTATCAGGACATACACATCTTGTTGAATTTTTACCTTGAACGGTTACAACAATTGAGTTGACCATATTAAAAACTAATAATATTATTAAAATTTCTTTAATCATTTTCAAATCTATATAAATTAATATTTATTGTTTATAGCTAAAGATGTGTGTGTGTGTCTAAATTAGTATAAAAGTAATTGTTATTTCATTTTTTATCATTAAAATGGTTGTACCGAGCGCAGTTCAAGCTATGAATGAAATTAAACATTACGGTAATTTATTATTAATATTATTATTATTACTTGCTTTTAGATGATTATTTTAAAGTTATTAAAGAACGTCTGGAATTCTTTTATCCAGAAATACATGGAATCATGGATAAGCCTGCATCAATAATTCCAGACTTGATATTCAATCATACATCAATATGGATATTTACTGTAATAGATGAGTTCCTATGGGATATCGAACAAAACAATTTGTCAAAAGATATGGAACCCGAATACCCTTGTGGCGATGGATGTCATTGCTGCGCCGCCCGATATCGGAAGTATGTGGAATGGGCTTTGAATAAAGCTCTTCGACAATACTACTATAGTAGAATTGTCTCTTTATAATAAATTTGTTGTATTTGTCTCGGTTTTCAATATATAATATTAATAATAATAATAAAATAAATTTACAAAATATATACTACTTATTTTTATAAGTAGTAAATTTAAATTTAAAAATGTTTAAAAATTCCATGACCTTGACCTTGAATGACCTTGACCTTGACCTTGAATGACCTTGACCTTGAATGACCTTGAATGACCTTGAAAAATAATAATAATAATAATAGAAATAATAATAATAATAGTAATAATAATAATAAAAATAGTAATAATAATAATATTTATAATAATAAAAATAATAATAAAAATAATAATAAAATAATTTACAAATATATACTACTTATTTTTTATAAGTAGTAAATTTAAATTTAAAAATGATTAAAAATAATATGACCTTGACCTTGAATGACCTTGATTTTGAATGACCTTGAAAATAATGTACTTTTAAACATTGAAAAATTTTTGAAAAAATGATGAGTCATCCAATGACATTGAATGACCTTGACCTACTTTTCCATGACCTTGAATGACCTTGAATGAGTCATGGTCTTTGTTTTAAAATTTTGATGAGTCATCCAATGACCTCGAATGAGTCATGGTCTTTGTTTTAAAATTTTGATGAGTCATCCAATGACCTTGAATGAGTCATGGTCTTTGTTTTAAAATTTTTGATGAGTCATCCAATGACCTTGAATGAGTCATGGTCTTTGTTTCAATGACCTTGAATGAGTCATTGTCTTTGTTCTAAAAAATTTGTACTTTTAAACTTAGCGCAAAAAAAAAATTTTTGCCGGGGGGGTATGTGAGCTAGATGGCCTCTGAGCTAGAGGGCCGGTATCCCACTACTATTCGGTCATTGGAAAATTTAAGGATGAAAGCAAGGGAGAAGGTTATGACAAATGGGTATTCCTTAGACCCAAATGCTATAGTTTACTAAGAAAATCAAAATGCCTAAAAGCTAAGAAAGTCACATTGAAGGACACAAAGTTAACTCATAAATCTTATAAGGACTGTTACGACACAAACTCCACCTTTTCTGTACCTCAATTTTTTCAGTCATTGTTCTGCATCAATCACACCGGTATGTGATTGGGTAATACATACAAAATTAGAGGGAAGTCGGATTGTTGGTAAATATGGGAATCGGACTCGGAGTCGTGTTATTGTTTTGTGAATCCACAGCCCTGAAATAATTGCATTATCCACGTCTATTTTGAGATTTTTCAATTAATTTTATTGAGACTTTTCGAAAAAATCCTAGTGTTAAGTTACCTGTCTATTTATAACATTCAGGTGCATAATAATTATTTTACGGAAATTTTATAACGATAAAAAAATTTCGATATTTTATTTTATGTAAAAAGCCTGGGTGGCATAATTACGCTTTAGGCTCAATCCATCATTGCTAATATATCTAGCTGCCGGGCTAATAAAACGCTAATAAAACAATTTTCCAAAAGCAACTATTGTTTTAAATAAGTTATATTTTGATTTGTGACTTTTTAAAATAAAATTTTTTTTAATTCCTTTTTTAAGTTTCAAATGGCTCATTCAACTTACAAAAATGGCATCTGTCAATTTTATATTGCATCTTGTCAGTTTGGAAATCATTTTATTTTCATTGAATGAGTGAAATAAAATTTTGAGAAATTTTATTATATTGGTTTGACAATAAAATTTCAGAAATATTAAATCTCAATCGGCAATAAAATTTATTTTGATTATAAAATGTAAATAATTTAATAAATTTTTGTGAGATGTTGTACAAAGATTACAACTAAAAGTTTCTCATTAAGCTCTGCATTTTCAAATCGCATTTAAACAACCATTTATATTAGAGATGTACCGGATACCAAGCAATTACCCGGGATACCCATCAATATTTTCAGTACCCGCAAATTACCCAGATCCAGTAAATATTGTCGGAATCATGTTTCCGGTATGGGATCCTCGTGTGAAATTTGAAAAGAAAATAATATAATAAATGAATTAAAACAAAATACACAAAATTCATTTTAACTTGACATTTTATTAAAAAAATATATAAAAATTAAATTTAATAATTAAATTTCAATAATGGGGATTATAACTTAGAAACATTATTTCACAGGGTATGCTGAAGTGGAGACGCTGATAGGTACTGTAAGTAGGTAGATGTGAGCCCTTCAGGCCAGTACCTCCCTCAGTGGGTACTGGCCTAGAATATATATATATATATATATATATACATAACGGTGTTCACTCATGCGTGACGCTATTTATTTATATATTTTTAAAAAAATATTATCATAGAGATTTCTCAAAGCTCAAATCATAACTAACTTTAAATTAAAAATTTATTTAACAAAAAAATTGTTTTTATTAAACATTAAAAATAATATATATATTGAAAAAAAATTCAAAAATAAAATAACCAAACTACACAATCAAAACATCAAAAAAATTGAATTTAAACTAATACATTTGAAACGATTTATTCGAATTTATTTTTCAAAATAATTTGAAAATGTCAGAGAAACAAATTTTTTTCAGATTTTTAATAATAAATTAATTTTAGAGTTTTATTTAGAGATATTAATTAATACTATTGAGGATCGATATCCAAATTTGAAGCCTCAATTGAAATATTATTCACCAGAAGCATATTTAAAAAGAATTAAAGAAATAATTGGAATCAATATTAAAGATCTAATCCAAGAAAATCCAAATATGTCATCATATATTCCATTTGATCAAATTGAATGTAATATTTGTGAAAGGGTATTGATGAATAAATGTGGAGATTCAAATTGTATATGTCATATTAATTAAAGGCATTCGATTATAATGCACAACTTACTTTGTAAATTACGTAAATCATATTATTCTGATGTTTAAATAAATTTTAAATGTTTTGTTCTTTTTATTATAAATATTAGCAATTTTTCAATATTTTTAATGTCTCTTTTTCTTTTATATATTGATTATAAATATTTTTAAAACTTTAAACTATATATTAATACATCTGATTTAATATATTTTCATCATATATTAACCAACACATAATTTAAATTTAACTGATTAAAAAAGTCTTATAATATCGCATTAGATTATATATAACTATAATTCTGATTTAATCTTAAACGTTTTATAAATTCATTCTTATCTAATATACAAATCTAAATTTTACTGATAAAGAAAAAATCCTTTCACACCGCATCAGATTATGTAAGATTTCTTAACCTTTCTTTAAACTTTCAACTGACTGATAAGTATTTTTCTATATAAATACTCTTTCATTTTTAAAAAAAATTATTATAATATGAAAAAAATTTCAAAAAAAATTATTCAAAGAAAAATAAGATTCAAAAATATGATAATGAATTGGTATCAAAATCTATCAAAATCAATAATTTAAATTTCAATAAAAATAAACCAATCACATTTTTGAATTATTGAATGATATTTTTGGAGAGAGCAAATCATACAGCTTTAAAGTAAGTAGGTAGATGTGTCCCACCTGGCCCACTTTTTGGTACCCCCCCCTCTAACAAAAACAAACTAAAATATAATGTAAACACAAAAATTACAAAATAATGAATAAGAACAAGAACATATATAGGTATACATTTATTAATTCAATGAACAGTTGGCTGAGCTGTTAAATGATCTGTTTGATAGGCTGTTGGATGTACTGTTGGATGTGCTGTTGGATAATCATGTGGAAAATTATTATTTCTATTCATTGTCAGTCTCAATCATATAATGACCGTATGCCAGGCTTACATTCTTTTCTACCCAAACCCTTTTATCCTCTTTGTTTGTTAGTGCAACCTTTGAAGTTTTAAAACTATAAAGTTGGTGATTGTTTGTACCAATACGAAATTGAGGTACAGAAAAAGTGGAGTTTTTCTCGTAACAGTCCTTATAAGATTTATGAGAGTAGGTAGTTAGGAGCACACTGCTACATAAAAAAAATAGGGTGGGTGGGGGGGGATTATTGAAGATTAAATTTCGGATTATCTTGATTACATAATGATGTAATCAACTTAATTAATTTTGTGTGTATTAATTTTTTTAATTAAATTTTTGTGTGTATTTTTTTTTCGAAATTTTTTTCGAGTTTTTGGCGCGATTTTTTTTGAATTCAAATTTTTGGAACATTTTTTTAAATTCAAATTTTGGCGAATTTTTGAAATAAAATTGAAATATTTTTTTGAATAAATTTTTTTTTAATCACACTATAGTCAGGGGGTATTTTTGAAAAAGACTAAAATAAATTGGCTTGAATTGCCTAACGATAAAAAAAGCATAAAATTAAAATTGGCTCAAATCGCCTAAAATGGTCAGAGAGGGTATTTTCATTCACAAATTTTTTTTAATCACACTATAGTCAGGGGGTATTTTTGAAAAAGACTAAAATAAATTGGCTTGAATTGCCTAACGATAAAAAAAAGCATAAAATTAAAATTGGCTCAAATCGCCTAAGATGTGATATAGTCAGGGATGTTTTTAATTCGTAATAAAAACTAATGCAATATTTGGTCTCAATACTTTCTATAGGTAAATATTGACATAAAATAAAAATGGCTTGAAACGCCTACTGATAAAAAAAATTGACAGGGGTATTTTATAGGCTTGTTAAAAAAAACACTTGAAATATTTGTTCACACAATTTTCATAGGCAAATTTAGGCTCTAGATAAAAATAATTTAAAATATCTAAAGTAAATTAAAGTACATTAGAATACATTAGAGTATATTAAAGTAAATTAAGGTAAATCAAAGGGTCTAAAGTAAATTAAAGTACATTAGAATACATTAGAGTATATTAAAGTAAATTAAGGTAAATCAAAGGGTCTAAAGTAAATTAAGATACATTAGAGTATATTAAAGTAAATTTAGATAAATTACAGTAAATTAAAGTATATTAGAATACATTTAAGTATATTAGAGTAAATTAAGGTTCCTCTAGTAAATTAAGATACATTAGAGTACATTAAGGTAAATTAAAGGGTCGAAAGTCAATTTAAGTACATTGGGGTACATTTAAGTAAATTATGGTTCATAAAGTAAATTAAGGTACATCAGAGTAATTTAAAGTACATTAGAATAAATTTAAGTAAATTAAGGTTCTTAAAGTAATCTAAGGTGCCTAGAGTAAAGTATGGTAGGTTAGGTAAGAATTTTTTAAAATTAAATAGAGAGTCAACAGTTAAGTTACATAAGGGTAATTTTTAAAGCTGAAAATTTTAAAAGCAGTTATAGTAGGCAAATTACATAAGGTAAGAATTTTTAAAGTTAAAGAGTCGACAATATTGCATGATAAAATTTATTAAATAAAATTTTTAGTATAGTTTTATCGATCAATTTTTATACATATTTTTAAATGATAAAATTTTTAACATAAATTTACAATGGAATTTTTTATACATGATTTTTAAAGATGAAATTTTTAGGATAATTTTACAATGAAATTTTTATACATGATTTTTAAATAGAATTTTTAGTATAATTTTATCAATGAATTTTTTATATATAATTTTTAAAGATGAAATTTTTAGGATAATTTTACAATGAAAATTTTACACATGTTTTTAATTGAAAAAATTTTGAATGTAATCTTACAATGAAATTTTTTAGTATAATTTGTACAATGACTTTTTTATACATATTGATAACGATCAAATTTTCAAAGAAATTTTTCAAAAACTTTTTTCAAAGAATTTTATTAAATTAAATTTTTGAGTTTCAGTGTTACATAGTATTGCCTAAGGTAGGTGGTAGTCATTCGCAAGAGCAACCCATCTCCTCCACTCTGCAGCAACCCATCCTTAATAAAAAAATAATAAAATAATAATAATAATAATAATAATAATAATAATAATAATAATAATAATAATAATAATAATAATAATAATAATAATAATAATAATAATAATAATAATACTTTCAGAAAACATAAAAAGTTAACTTACTTGGTATCAAATTCTGAACACTGATAACCCATACACAGTGAATAATTCATTAATAACTGAACAACAATCACTAGGTACTGTATACAAATAACCGAGTACTGTACAGCTCTCTATATACATATTAGGCATTGAATGATTTACTTATTCATTAAAATGACATATTTAAATAATATTTACTCTTTTAACACAGATATTGAATCAACTCAACCCACTTAAAAAATAAAATTTTCTCTCAATCATTTCCCTTTAAAATACTTGGTTATTCACACACTCACAATATGTTATCAATAACTAGTTACTGAACAAATCAATATCAAAAACTAATTACTGAACCAATAAATATTAATTATGGGTTACTGACCAACTAATTTTGAAATAAATCACATAAAAGGTTAACAAAAAGAAATACAAGTTGAAACTTTATTAACTTTTTCACTATTTTATCGATCATTGATGTGTCCAAATTTTTTGGTTGATTAATTACCTTATCGTTATCAGGTGATAATTAATCAAATTCATTGAAACCAAATCCATTGCTATATTTACTTGGTATCAACTTCTGAATACTGATACACACTGAATAATCCATTAATAACTGAACAACAATCACTAGGTACTGTATACAAATAACCGAGTACTGTACAACTCTCTATATACATACTAAGCATTGAATAATTTACTTATTTATTAAAATGCCATATTTTAATAATATTTACTCTTTGAACACCGATATTCAACCAACTTAACCCACTTAAAAAATCAAATTTTCTCTCAATCATTTCCCCTTAAAATACTTGGTTATTCACACACTCACAACATGTTATCAATAACTAGTTACTGAACAAATGAATATCAAAAAATCTTTACTGACCAAGAAATCTTTAAATAAAAGCACATATAAATTTGAACAATCAAAAGAAATACAATTTTATTAACTTCTCGACTTTTTTATCGATCATTGATGTCTCCAAATTGTTTTGTTGTTTAGTTACCTGATTGCTATCAAGAAACTATTAATCATTGAAGCTCAATCAATTGTTGTATTTTCTCTGAATAAAAATTTATTTCTTTACAGTCTTGTATGTGATTTATTGAAATTATTTTGTAAAACATTGAAATTTTTCTACCATTTTTGTAATATTTTTAATTGCGTCCAACAATGAAGAATTACTAAACGTTACTTCCAAAGATGAATGCCAACCTTTTCATTTATTTTTCACACGTCCCTAAATAAATTTTTTGCTGACTCATCAAATAATTACTTAAATTTATTTTTATAGATTTTCTATTCACCCCCAACTCTTATTGTTTACTGAATGATAAATTAATTAGTAAGTACAAGTAGTGGTTAATCTAATTGCTAGTGAAAAGAAACTTGATTAGAAAAAGATACTTAAATTAATTTCTTGAAACATATATTACTTTCATTGTACTTGGAATAAATTTTCATATATTTATTGAAAATGATTCGACTCTTTAAATTATTAACTCAAAGATGCTAAAGGTTTGAATAAAACTGATAGAAAAAAAATTAATATCTACAGCATTACTAAAATCAAATAACTATAATTTCTGATACCATGCTTCAATACATGCATAGGTTCTTGTGTACTGATATCACTTACTGAAAACCCAAACATATAGGAAAAATGTATGTGATTGTCTATTAGTCTTTGTAGAAATTATTTTTATTAAATTGTGGTTAGCTGGTGAATAGAATTTGATTAAAGTAGTGGGAAAGATGTAAATTTTAAATAAATTTGATTAAATTTGTTAATTCTTTAAATAAAAATTTTTAAAGAAAGCTTCAACATAGTAGCAAATTTTAAAGAGAATAGTACTTATCAATTAAAAATTAAAATAAATTAACTAAGTTGTAAGATAATTGAAAAATTTATTAGATCATTTTTTAAAATTTTATAAGGTTGTTAGGTAATTATTCTAGGTACTTGTTGAATGAAAATTAGTGTATGTTATCGACTGCTCATAGTATTTAATTCTACAATTTCCGGATAAATAATTATTAAATTCTTGATTCCTGGAAATAATTGTAAATATTTAAATTATTCAGAAAATTGTCAAAAAAACCTAAATAATGTGTAACAAAAAAGTTTTAAATACTAGTCAATTTTAGTTTTTAATTTAATTGAGTTACAAATATTTTAATAAAATCAAATAAATAGTTACATGAATCATACAATTTCATAGAACTGAAATATTATCGATATATCCTGATTAACCTTAAATCAATGAAAAAAGTAACAATTTTCCAAAGTATGTTATAAATTCAACCAACTCAATCCCCTTAAAAATACTATAAATTCACCTCTCAACCAATCATTTCTCTTCAAATATCATTTTCACTCCATTTATCAACTATATTCATACTTTTCATAAAAACCTATCAAGTAGACAATATTTACCCTTTGAACACTAATATTCATTCTAGTAAATTCCTTTAAAAATATTATAAATTCCTCGATTGACCAATCATTTTCCAACAAATAACAATATTTCAAGCCATATTCAATTTTTTTCAGAAAAAATCATAACAATACCCATTTCTATAATATTTACTCTTTAAATAACAATATTTAACTAACTCAAGACCCTTAAAAATGACAACAAACTTGTTCTTAATCGACTATTTTTCACTAAAATAAATTCCACTCTTGACTAATCTTTTCCCATCAAATAACACTTTCCCCTACTCTACCAACTATATTCATTATTTTATAAAAATCACCTATTAAATAACGATACTTAACCGAAACAACACCTTAAAAATATCAACAAATCTGCTGTTAATCGATTATTTCCCTTTAAAAGATCATAAATTCTCTTCTTAGCCAATTGTTTTCCCCTAAAATAAAATTTACTCTCAACCAATCATTTCTCTTTAAATGAGATTAATCCCAGTTTTATTCATTATTTTCATAAAAAATCACCGACATATTGATATTCAACCGAATAAATCTCTTGAAATCATCTTAAAATAAAATTCCTCTCTTGACCAATCAAATCCCCTTAAAAATATTATAAATTCGCCTCTCAACCAATCATTTCTCTTTAAATTACAATAATCCCCGCTATATTCATTATTTTCATAAAAATCACCAACATATCGATATTCAACAGGATAAATTTCTTGAAATCCATCTCGTGACCAATTATTTCCCCTTAAAAGATCATAAATTCTCTTCTTAAACAATCATTTCTCTTTAAATGACAATATTTCCAATCTCTTAAAAGATTTACACACATATTGATATCTATCTGAACAAAGCCCTTAAAAATATTATAAATTCCTCCTCTATATTCTCCATATCACAAAATTTCCTCTTAACCAATCATTTCCCTTGAAATCACATTTTCATTCACTGCACCAACAATACACATATTTTTGGTAATAACCTACAAGGTAAAATTTCTTTAGAAATCTATATTTAACCGAATAAGATCTTTAAAAATTCATCATTTGGATCATATTTACTATATGTATTCAACCAATCAAATTCCCTTAAAATAAAAATCTTAATTTTACCAATAAAAATAAATTTTCTTTAAAGTATTACAAAATTGTTATCGATACCCAACATTTTCCGTCGAAAATCACCACAATTTGATTCTGGCAACAAATTCAATCAAATAAAAAATTCATCAAAAATGACTAAAATCGAATAAAGTCTATGTTTCCCACATAAATTTAATTTCACTCAATTATTGTAAAATCATAAAATATATATCATGTTGCTCAAATAATTAAAATTAATCAGTAAATCAAGTATAAATTCAATAAAAATTACCAGTCAACCCATATAATTCAACGATTTTCATATGTATATTGTTAACCACAGTGAGCATCCTCTTAAAAATCTCTACAATATACTACTTTTTTGATTGATATCCACGAAATCAATAAAAGGAAAAATGATAATAATTATTGATCTCCTTTTTTTACACTGTAAAATCAATTAAAATCTTAGGTTTCACTAAAATATTTTTAAAAATTAACTGATTTAATCAACTATTTAAATATAACATAAAATTATAATTAAAATATCATTTACTATTCAAAATCTATCAGTCAAATTGGAATCTAATTGGTAAATAATTATCTTAAATAGATGTTTCATAAACATTTTGATCATAAATTTAACTTTTATTTAAAATAATCCTAAAATCAAGTCAAATCTAATAAATTATCAAGAAATTAAGTGTTTCTAAATTATAGATTTAACCTAATTTCTTCAATAATTTCATTAAAAATATAATAGTCCCCCAAATCCATTAACATTCAAATGAAAACCATAAAATTCACATAAATGATTAAAATTTACTAAAATAAATACCTCGTAAAACTAGATATCACTTAAATTATCATAAAATTTCCCTAAAATCTCTAATTGATTTACATAGCCTAAAAATATTTTATTTTTGTCGATTACAACCTAATCTATTTAAGTGTGTAATTAAATTTATTAAAAGTTAATTAAATTTTCATTGAAAATGACAAGTCAATAACAAGTCAACAAATGGAATTTTAATTAGTAGAGATTATATTCTATAAAGAAAATTTCCAGTGAAGAAGTAATATTGGGTTAGGGTCTTAGAGACTTAGATTTGATTTCTACAATCTCATTGTTTGATGTATATTTCTCGGATTTGTTGAATAGTCGCCGGATTTGTTGAATAGTCGCCGGATTGGTATATTCGCCGGATTGGTATAGTCGCCGGATTTTGTAGAAGTGGTAGGCTGCTGTTCTTCAGAAATATCTTCGGCAGTCTTTTCAGCAGTAGGTGCACTTATTGAACTGTTTTTCTTTTTCAAAGTCCCTTCTTTTAACCAACGATCCATAATCACAAAAATTTGGGATAACTATATTCACAAAATTTATCGATAATCAAAAAAATACTCATACGATTATTTTCAAAATTTGAAAAAATTACTTACCTTTTTATCAAATATTATTAAATGAAATTTTAAATTCGTAATTTTAATGCGTATTTTAAAACAATATAATTAAAAACTGTGGTTTCCCTTTTTTTTATTGACTTAAAAATCTAAAACGGGAATAAAAATATTGTTTGCACAATGTAAATGTTGCCAGATCTAGGTTTTATAACAATACTTTGTACTGATGATGCTGAATGAAATGGAATTGGGACATATAAAATAGAATGGATATATGTTTTTTGAGGCAATATCAAATGGAATCGAAAAAGAATTTTAAATTGGATTCGTATGGAATCGAAAATTATTTATAAAGATTTTTTGGAAATATATTTACAAAAAGTTCGCGGAACCCCTGCTATCAGTTCGCGAAACCCTAGGGTTCCGCGGAACCCACTTTGGGAAACGCTGCTCTAATGTATTCTAATGTACTTTAATTTACTTTAGGTATTTTAAATTATTTTTATCTAGAGCCTAAATTTGCCTATGAAAATTGTGTGAACAAATATTTCAAGTGTTTTTTTTTAACAAGCCTATAAAATACCCCTGTCAATTTTTTTTATCAGTAGGCGTTTCAAGCCATTTTTATTTTATGTCAATATTTACCTATAGAAAGTATTGAGACCAAATATTGCATTAGTTTTTATTACGAATTAAAAACATCCCTGACTATATCACATCTTAGGCGATTTGAGCCAATTTTAATTTTATGCTTTTTTTTATCGTTAGGCAATTCAAGCCAATTTATTTTAGTCTTTTTCAAAAATACCCCCTGACTATAGTGTGATTAAAAAAAAATTTGTGAATGAAAATACCCTCTCTGACCATTTTAGGCGATTTGAGCCAATTTTAATTTTATGCTTTTTTTATCGTTAGGCAATTCAAGCCAATTTATTTTAGTCTTTTTCAAAAATACCCCCTGACTATAGTGTGATTAAAAAAAAATTTATTCAAAAAAATATTTCAATTTTATTTCAAAAATTCGCCAAAATTTGAATTTAAAAAAAATGTTCCAAAAATTTGAATTCAAAAAAAATCGCGCCAAAAACTCGAAAAAAATTTCGAAAAAAAAATACACACAAAAATTTAATTAAAAAAATTAATACACACAAATTAATTAAGTTGATTACATCATTATGTAATCAAGATAATCCGAAATTTAATCTGCAATAATCCCCCCCCACCCACCCTATTTTTTTTATGTAGCAGTGTGCTCCTAAATACCTACTCTCATAAATCTTATAAGGACTGTTACGAGAAAAACTCCACTTTTTCTGTACCTCAATTTCGTATTGGTACAAACAATCACCAACTTTATAGTTTTAAAACTTCAAAGGTTGCACTAACAAACAAAGAGGATAAAAGGGTTTGGGTAGAAAAGAATGTAAGCCTGGCATACGGTCATTATATGATTGAGACTGACAATGAATAGAAATAATAATTTTCCACATGATTATCCAACAGCACATCCAACAGTACATCCAACAGCCTATCAAACAGATCATTTAACAGCTCAGCCAACTGTTCATTGAATTAATAAATGTATACCTATATATGTTCTTGTTCTTATTCATTATTTTGTAATTTTTTGTGTTTACATTATATTTTAGTTTGTTTTTGTTAGAGGGGGGTACCAAAAAGTGGACCAGATGGAACACATCTACCTACTAAAGTAATTTTAATTTTAAATTTATTATTAATATTTTTTAGGAACCTGTATTTTTAAAACAAAGCAAATATAATGTACTTATATCCAATATTCAACAAGATGATTATAGACATTTAAAATGATTTTCCAAGAGATGGAAAAAGATATTCAATTTAGTTCAGAACAAACATATATCAATTACGATTTGAAAAAGATATTTAAATATTATATTGATGAAGAAAATCTTTCAACTTTCATGATCAAAATAATTATTCAAGGATTTAAAACTAATGAGGAACAATCAAACCCAATATGGAAGATTGAAAAATATATTAAAAAAGAAACAATTGTTATAGATAAATAATATTATTAAAAAAAATTTTTTTACTATATTCACAAAACAAAATATTTTTTGTCATATTTTAAATCAAATCATTTAAATTATCAACAAGTTTTTCAATAAGTAAATGATAGTTTAAACTTTTGAGACATAATATAACAATATTTCCACTTGAAAATATCTTCACATATTATATTTCAAATATCTCAATGCTGAAAAGATTTCTGGTTAAAATAAACCGTTTTTATCTATGGTTTCTGTTAATTTATATAAATTTATCTGATTTTTCATATCAATTGTAACTGTAATTGATTGAATTTGAATGTCATTAATTTGATACTGTAAATCTTCTATATCAATAGGTTTCTTACATCCCATAATACGACATTTCCAGATTTAAAGAATATGATTGTATATTTACCATTTCTATCAATAAATTGTTGTGGTTTCCTTTGAAATTTTATATTGCCTACAGTTTCTAAAGAAACTCTTCCTTTATAATTTATATTTGTCAACATGTTATTTAAATCTAAATAATACATATAAAAAAATGTATATAAATTCATTAAACTTATTTTATAAAATGGAATTAAAAAATGATGCTGTATATCAAGTTGTAGGACCCAGTGGAAGTGGAAAAACTATGTTTGTATGTAAATTACTTAAATCTAATTTATTTAAATCAAAATAAAAAAAAATATATTAGATCAGGAAGTAAATGAAGAAAGAACATGAACTAACACAATCCTATTTTTGTAAAATTAAAATTGTAAAAATAGTTAAAGGATTTGATAAAAATTGGATTAAAAGATTACATAAAGGAGATGTTGTTATTATTCAAGATTTATACCAAAAAGCTAATAAAGAAAAAAACTTTAACAACTTATTCACAAAAATATCAAGACATGATCAAGTCACAATTATTTTTATAACTAAAAACATGTTTCATCAAGGTGGAAATCATTGAACACGCAACTTAAATGTACAATATTTGATTATTTTTAAAAATCCTAGAGATCAAACAGTTGTAGATGTTATTGCAAGACAAGCATATCCAAATAATAGAACATTTTTAATCAATGCTTTTAAAGATGCAATAAAATATCCTCATGGTTATCTATTTCTCGACTTTACACTGCAATGCTCAGACGATTTGAGAGTAAAAACAGATATTTTTATCAAACAAGTTATGGTTTATAAACAAAAACCTGAAAATATTAATAAATAATAATATTTCTAAAAGCACTTTTTAAAAATCAAAAAGTCTTTTTATTATTTTAAATTTGACCCATAAACAACTAAAATTAAATGCGAACTGAGAGAATTTTATAAAAAAAACAACATGAGCTCTAGTGTAAACTTGGGATTCCAAATTTGTTTACAAACGCAGCCTGGCGTAGTACGAACATTTTCACATAACGTCCAAGCACCCGGTTACCCAGCCTGGTACTTTTTTATACACGATACCCGGTACATCAATAATAATAGCAATAATTAAAATATTCAAATTAACTAATCACTGATGTCACTTGAAATTATAAATGATTTAAGTAGAGTCTTAAATTTGCAAAGTGATGATTTCTCAGGGAAATATTGAGAGTTTTAGATCCATACGGTGTAATGGTGTCGAAATCAAATAGAGGAAAAATATATTTCTGTTTATGTAATTAAATTAAAATTCAATTTATATAATCAACTTTTTTTTCAACTCAATTTACGGGTTAGCTTCTACATAATTATTTTGCGCTAAAACTAAAATCTCCATTTTTATATATCTACTTGTTTCAATAGAATTACCACGCCCTTCTCATTTCTCATTACGATTTCTCCTACAAATTTATATTTTGACAGATCCCGATCATATTCCTTTTGCATTCATATAAGATCTATCAACAGATCATTTTTATCTGTATACAAATTTTTTTGTTTTTATTTTTTTAAGTAATAGCCTTTTTTCTCAAATTTCCCTTTTTTATTTCATTTATTATTCACTAATAGTCAACTGTTTTGTATTTTTCCTGCTACTTTACTTGAATCTATTCATAATATATGACGCTAGAAACTTTAACATTTATAATAGAATAATTGTCTTATTAATTAATTACATTTTAATTACATTAATAAATATCAAACAAATAGGTGAGCCATTTCTGCAGTGTTTATTAATTTAAAATGTAAACAGCTAAAATATGTATTAGTAGATTGATACGTGAACTCCAGATCCAATTTAAAACCCTCGAATCTACCCAGCCTCTTGCTACTGTAAAATAATAATTATTTAATAAATGTGTTTATAATTTCAAATACCAACAAATAAAAAACAATATTTTAACAAATAAATAAGGAGATTTATAAACTAAAACTTTATTGGAAAATACATTAAAATTTGAGCACTATATACTTTCCAAGTTGGCGACATGACATATTTGGTATCAATCTTATATCCCTGTATTGAAATATTCAGAAACCGTGTTATGCAATTTCTTCAAAGGCGTCATGAAAACAAAAATTTAGATTGTTGAACAATATATTTTCATCCATATTTTATATACTACAACATCTTCTTTCGTTATATGAACAATAAAACATGAATATTGCAACTTGATCAATTTCACTGCATTTGAGAATCAACATGAGATTCCATCAACCACGAAATAGTTATAATACATTTGCAATGGTTGAAATATATTTCTTTCTTTGAACTGATTTAGTTTACTTTGATTCTCTCATTATTATCTTAACTGGATACATTAATAAACGATTTCTTACCAAAAGCATTTTTCTTGTTATTCATATTTTAAATAATGAATAACTTGACATTTCACCTCTCTTATATGTTTGTATTCAATTATGTGTACGCAATTGAACTCGTGAATTTGTTTTGCAACTTACATGCATTTGTGTGCATAACCTTAGTATGTGAGTCATGTATCTGGATTAAAACTGCATTATAAATAACGCAATTTGCCACTCGATTATTATTTAAATCTTACCAGTCAGAAATTTCATCAAGAATTTCAACAATAGTTTCAAAGCTATTGCAAAAGTCATTAATGTCGTCATTTGTGTGCAGAAAAGTGGTATAACAAATATTTTTTCACACTAATTCAGTCAGTTAAACTTGTCAGTAAATACCTTTACTTTAAAAATATTTTATTTCACACTAAAATGCCAATTTTTCGCCGCAATAAACATGGAACCAACTTCAAACAAAACACATGTTACTTGATTCAAGGACAAAAAAATTTAAATAGTCCATTTAAATTTATTTATTTTAATACTATTTATCTATTTATTTGAGTGCATTTGGATACACAACATATTTTTTTGTCCGATGTGTATACGAAAAAATTGAAGGGTTTTCCCACGCGTGAAGTGACCACATACAGTTGTTTATGTGAGAATCACGGATTCTCCAAATATATTCCACACACTTGCAGCAGTTGTCCTTGTGCTTTGCTAATGGTCATTGCAAAAGCGAGTCACACCGGAAACTGTAAACGTTTAAATTCAAATTGCATATCTGCTGGGACCATTAGAATTCGTGGTAACAGTAAATCTTTCATCTCGTATTCGCTATTCAAAATTGTGACTTCGATGACATTTTTCATAATTTTGTTTATCGAAAGTTTCGTACCGTTACAAAGTTGTGGTGGATTTATGTTTCTGAGAAGAATGAAAGGGACTCCAATTTTCAATATTAAAATGTGCATTAATAGTAGGATGTGAGCCCGTCAGATACAACCCCCCCCCTTGGCTTACGTAATTATTACGTAAAGTTTGACCTCTGCACACGCTGTTGCTACCTAGTAATTGACCATACTGATCCATACCGATCCATATCGATCAATATCTATCCATACCGATCCATGCCGATCCATACCAATCCATACCGATCCGTACGACTAAGTCTACGACTAAATCTAATTTTACACGTTTTGGTATCAACATTTAATTAGTATTTAGATCAAAGTTCTTATTAAAAACAAAAGTTTATTTAATTATCAATAGTATCAATATGACTGATATTGACAATGTAATACGTGTTCGTAATAAATTTACGTGTGAAAAATTGTCTTTTTTATTGTTGTGAAAGTTAAATTATTATCAATAGCATTATTATTAGCATTAATTAATCCAGTATGCGTGAATTTTTAAAAAATATTGATATAAAACTCATGGATCGATTATTCTTTATCAATTTATATAGTGAGCCCAGTGACTTTCATTTGTAAACCCAGTGACTTATTTTCATAAAAACACTAAAATAGTTGTTACAACGAATTTAGTTGATGGTATCGCAAATAGTTTATAGAGTCGAATGAACTTGTAAATTAGTATTTTCAAATCCTAACTTGGTGAATTATTATCAAAATATTGAATTTTTATTAGAAACAGTATATTTGCTATAAATTTATAGAATTTGGTTAAGTATTTACATGTAAATAATCCTATGATGGGTTATTTTCATAAACTTTATAAATCCAATGTTTAAATCCTATCTTGAATGAGTTATTTTCAAAATTCTTACATCAGTGGTGTCGGTAATAATTCGTCGTGGGGTTCAACTCCTAACGTGGGCGAATTATTTTTTATTTTAAAAATTAAATTTTTTAATAGAATATAAATCTGTATATTTTATTTGATGTAAATTTAAAATTTTATAGAAATTGGTAAAGTAAATCTTGTATAATTTTTTTTACATTAAGTTAAGTTGAAATTTTAAACTTGTTGAATTATTTTCTTAAAATATTGTAAATCCAGTGTTCAAATTTAGGTATTGAGTGACTATTTTTAATTAAATAAACTATCAATATACTATTATGGTTTTAAACTTAAATTTTCATGAAAATTATTTAAGTTTTATGATTATTTTGATAAAATTGTTACGTAATATACTACTATCAAATTAGTCAGTAAGCTAAATAATATATTACTGATAATACACAACACGATGACGCAATCTCTTCCGATAGTGCAAGATAAATTTGCATCAAATCAATTGAATAATAGTTCATCAGAACTGGTTATTTTCAAGACAATTCTACAAAATCAAATAATTTTTTCCCAGCAATTATTGGATTTTATTTCTCAAAGATCAAATGGACAAAATCAATTGCCACTTTCGGTGAAGCCAATTTATCCAGATCTATCGTTGAATTTAGTATCAAAAAAATCGACTCGTGATAATCAATTGCCACCTTCAACGAATGCAATGGATCCTGAAAAATCGTTCGACGAATGTGATAAGGAAGCACTTTCAAACAAAATATTGCCACTTTCGGCGAAGCTAATGGAACTTGAAGAGCACATTTTGCGAATGAATAGTAAGTTTGATATTGTTTTGAATAAATTAAGTAATTCTGATTTTAATGATAATAATTGTAATTTAAATATAATAAATAAAATTAATGTCGATAATAATGATGACTTAAATATCTCATCTAATTATAATCTTGTTTCAGAAAATGCAGAAAATAGTCTTTTAAATCCTATTAATACACAGCTTAAAAATTTTAAAGTTACTAAAACTAAGGATGCTTTAAATATGAAAAGATTTAACGGCAATTACCTTTCACGTATTTTAAATAAAAATGAGCGTCGTAATATTATTAATAATTATCCATGCTTCATAAGTTTATTGAAAAAGAAAAATTCTAAGACCAAGTTTGATCTTATTAATTATGAACTTTCCTTGATTAATAAATCGAAGCTTAATTTTAAAATAAAAAATTGTGATAGCAATCTCTGTATTTCAATCAAGTTAAGTGAAATTAAAAAAACAGATGCTATTAAAAAGATAATTACAAAATCAACAAATTTTCAAAATAAAAATAAAACCATTATTTCGAACCTTATTAATAATGATAATTATTGTTCCAAGCTGATTAAAGCTCCATTTGCAATAAAGAAAATTTGTATTTTCACATAAATTAGCCGAAACAGTTTCTATTAAAAACGAACTGCATAAAAAAGCTGTCATTAATAAAACTTTGGATAATTTAAAATTTCAAAAACAATTACCATACTTTCTTGTAAAATCTGACTTAAAATATGCTGATGGTGACTTTATTATGAAGGATCTTTTAATTTCTGAAGATGCTGATAATGAATCTTTTAATATTGGGTCATCTAATTTAACAAGATCGTAGCTTGATAAACTTTATTTTGATTTTCCAGAGATTAAAGAGATGTTCTTTACTGAAGGCATGCACAAAGATTCTGATAAGATAAGTAGTTTAATTAATCACTGGTAATTAATCACTGGTTTAATTAATCAACTGGTTTAATTAATCAAGGTAAATAAAGAATTTCCAAAAGATATTTAATTTTCTGGTGGTAAATTCATTATAAATCAAAAATCAAATAAAATAGAACCCGATTTAAGCAATGCTTCTGACGTTATGTTTAATTTTAGATTATTCGACTTATTTAAGATATCTAAAAACGATATAGAACTTGAGAGACTTATTTCATTACCTGCTTCTTCAAATAAAATTGTTGAAATAATTTTCCACCTAAATTATTTAAACTTAAAGGGTAATATAAAATATTTTAGTAACATAACATATGGTACTTATGCTTTAAATTATTTCCGTAATGTTTTACTATTACATTCTATTATTGATAGTGAAAAATGCAATTCGTTGATAATTGATACTCTTGAAATATGGGGGTCTGAATTAACTGATCAAATTCCTTCTACTTCCTATTTTAAATTTAGTTGTCAAGAAAAACTAATTAAATATAAAGTGGTTACTTAATGGCGAAATTGATAAGTTAAAAAATATAATTTCACCACTTACAATTAAAAGAATAAATAATTTATTTAATTTATTTAATAAAACAATTTCGGAAAAAACTAACCGATTGAGTATGATAGACTCGCTCCTTACTTACATCAATGATTTTCGTCCTGAAAAAGACGATAATGTCACAGTTACTGCAAAAAGATTATTGTATTTTGTTATTAGAGATAAGAAAAAATTTCTACTTAAAAATAGAGACGACTTTCAGATATCAATGAAATGTCGGAAAAACTGTACTAAGGAAATGAGCTTGATTATTTTTGATCTCATTGAATCTCTTGAAAATTTGATAACTTATGAAGAACATGTTAACTCTGTCGAACTCACCCATAAAATTGATAACTTTAATAAAGGAAGTAGTTCTAACGTAACAAATAACGAAAAAAAGTAGTTTTACCTGTTGATATTGACGAGGAAGCTGTATCTTATTTGGAATTAAAAATTACAGAAAATAAAAAAATAATAACTAGGCAAAATCTAAAAGTGTCAAAGGCAATGTCCAAGTGAAGGTACGTGCCAGCATCAGTCTTAGAATCTGCCACAATCTCTGAAGAGACTGATGCAGAATGCACTAAATTAAAAAATACTAAACTTCGTGATCCAAAAGTGTGGTTTACCGACGATGACATTGACCAATACCTTGAACGGCATATCAGTAATCCTACATTTGCACATTTACCGTGCTTTATTATTAGTATTCTATCTTCAGACATTAAAGAAAATATTATCTCAATTCCAGATGCAGTATTTAAAGCTCAGGTTATTCTTTGTCCGCTAAATATAAACAATGCCCATTGGATTTTATTTGTGTACAGCAAATCGTTGCTTGAGTCATATTTTATTGACTAAATATTTGCAAATAGAAATCTGTTTAAAAATAAACAAGCTACTCTTAAGATTAACATTGCTTTAAATAAGATTTTCAAACTTCAAGTGGCTTCATCTTGTCACCCTTTCCAAAATCTTATATATCAAGAGAACAGTTTTGATTGCGGTCCTTTTATTTGTGCTTATGCAATTCTTATAAGTCAAGGTTTGGACACTTTTCCTAACAATTTTATTGATGGGATAAGACGAGAGGTGCATGATTTTCAAATTTCTGGCTCAAACAAAGTATCCCAAGTTATCGGTGGGGGTCTTTTATAAAATAATTTGATGGGAATCAATATTAAAAAAGCAATTGCGCTTACTCTTGAAAAACAAAAACGAAACATCAATAACAGTATTAATATTAAACCAAAATTTCAAAAGTCATGTGTGTCATTCCTTTTAAGTAAATGGTTTAAAAGCTATACTAATATACTTGTTCTTTCCCCGGATCTAACTATCAATTTAATAGCCCAAAATAATAATTATATCATTGAGAACGTCAACTTTCGGCAGTTCAAAGACGTTCAACATGTCATTAGCATAATTCCCAATGAAAATTATTGGTGTTTACTTCTCTATTCGACCCGTCGTATGACTTGTAATATTTTCGATTTTCGAAAGACTGATATTTCTGATAGACTAACCGAAATAGGAGGAAACTTTACGGATTATTTAAATAGTTTTTTCTTGAGTATGAAAATAAAATTTCAAATAAATCATGGTATTCTCCACTGCTGCTTCATTTCAGATGATCCAACTTTTCATGCTACTGCTTTCATTGTGTTTTTGGAAAAATTGATTTTAGATCGGGATTTTCAACATGATAAAATATATAAGCTACTTGATGATATCAACACTAAAGAGTGTGTTGAAATTTCATTAAATTTAAATCTAATAAATGGAAAGATTACGGACAGAATTTTAATAAAATATTTTAATAATTTAAGTTTATCAACAGACTTCGTTCTTTTGGTTTTCACAATGTGTACTGCTATTCTTGACGATTGTACTCATTATTTGAATGAACATTTGAATTATAAGTGCCTGCAAAACGCGAAAGTTGTATTTGCCATTTTTGCTCCACCAAAGTCTCGGGAACACTAATGGTAATTGATTATAACACTGACGAGCATTTCTTTCTGGATCCAACAACACTTGATATCAGCCTAAACTATACATTTATTTGTAAAGTATTAGTTACTAAAATAAATGAAATAAGAAACTTACGTGGTTGTGCCATTAGAGCAGGCAAATGTCCACATGATGTTCGTGGTTCAGGTTTGCTCAGTAAAATTCTAATATGTGCTTTCATCAACAACTATGCGCATGATATGTCCCTTGAAAACATTAATTTGAGAGAAATAGCAAGAATTATCAACTCTGTTCTTCCAATTGTTTTTGAGATCAATAACAAAGATAAAGAGAAAATTTTAACAAAAGCAAAAGAAACAATTAAATTTGACTTACAACAGCGTAAAAATAAAGTATTTGAATTAATTATTAGTTTTGAAAATGCTGATGTTAACCAAATAGTTGAAAGCATTATTCCACAAATTCCTCACTTAAATAATTTCACTGAAATTAAATCCCACGAACCATACCTAGGAAGTAAACAAAACTCAAATATAATAAGTAAATATAAAAGTAGATCAGAATTTTTAATTAATATGAAATTAACTTTTTATAAAATTATTAATGACTTACCAGTCACTGTCAGGCCTGAAATTCAGGATATTCTGAACCAATTTAGCCACGAGGACCCAGTATCGAATTCATGGAATAAAATTCTTAAAGATTGTCGAAGCACGACAAATGTTCTCAATCTTGTAGATATTTTACCGTTTGAAGTTATTTACGAATTAAAGAGAGCTGATAACACTTCATCGGGTATTGATGGTATTCAATACAAAGATCTTGCTCTTCTTGACCCTGAAGGTATTTTGTTAAGTTTCCTGTTTAATAAAATCATCAGTAGTAAAATCATTCCGACTAGCTGGAAAACTTTCAAGACTATACTAATTCCGAAACCTGATAAGACAGATAATTATGATAAAGTTTCATCTTGGCGACCAATAGCTCTGCTGTCTGTTATTTATAAAGTCTTTGCGTCTATTTTAACTACACGCCTAACATCATGGGTGATTTGTAACGATATGTTGCATATTGAGCAAAAGGGTGGCTCTGTCCATGAAGGTTGTGTCGAGCACAATTCAATACTTTCTTCTGCACTTGAGCATTCGAAATATAGCAAGAATTCCCCATTAGCTATTGCTTGGTTAAATATTAAAGACGCATTTGGAAGTGTTCCTCATCACTACTTGTGGAGTGTTCTGAAAACTATTGGAGTTAGCGAAGAATTTATTACTATTGTCAAATTACTTTACACCGACACTCAATCTTTCTACAGCTGTGGCCCAATTGTAACACCTAATCTTTCAATCAAAAAAGGAGTTAAACAAGGATGTCCTCTTTCAATGATTCTTTTCTCGATTGCCATTAATCCTGTTCTTGAAGCAATAAGTAGATCATGTATTGAACCATTTATGATTGGTGATTCGCCAGTTCAAGTTCTAGCTTATGCAGATGACATTGCACTTGTTGCAAACAATGTCGAGAACCTTCAAAAAATTGTTGATGTTGCTGTTGAAGCTGCTACAGAAATAGGATTTGAATACCGACCGGAGAAGTGTAGCTACATGCAGCTTTCCAGAGTTAACATCAATGGTGATATCTTGATAAATGAAAAGGAGATCAAAAGGTTGTTGCCAAAAGAATTTTATCAATATCTTGGTGTTCCAGTAGGCGAGGACAATGATCAAAGTCGTTATGCAATTCTTGATAAAGTTCTTAGTGACACAAAAAAAATTGCAGATTCCGGTTTATTTGGTTGGTAAAAACTCAAGGCCTACAAGATTTTTATTCATTCTCGACTAATATTTGCATTCCGAACACGTGAAATTAAAACTATGGCTTTATCAGCTTCTCAAGGAAATACTAATCCCTGTGGCAATAACTCAAGTAAATTGCGTGGCCATCTGAGAAGAATTTTGAACTTGCCGCACAATTCTGCGACAGTTTATTTATACAACTCAACTGAAAATGGTGGGGCTTCGTGTGTCAATTTGCTTGATGAATATCATACTCAAACAATTGTGCACTTTTTCCGACTCTTTACTTCCAATTGCGATTACTCGAGAAAAGTTAATATTGACTCTCTAAAGTTTGTAACGGGTCCTCGTCTTGGAATCAAAGAGCCTACATTACAACAAAGTTTTGATTGGATTAATGGTGCTGAAACTAAATTGAATCATGGTGGAAAGAAAACGAGATTTCAACGTGCACGTACTTCAATAATTTACTTTAAAAGAGAATACTGAATTTCCGTATCTTTTCATATTGTTAAAGAGCAAGTTTTTTTATATCTGATAACAAAGAGTCGTGGAACTTTCATACTTACGACTAAGTTTCGAAAAGCAATTTCTAAGATATTTCACTCTGCATTGTACGACTCATATATGCAAAAGTGGCAACTGAGTAATAAAAGCGACATGATTGCAGCGGCTATAAAATGATCTCCTCAAATAAATAAAGCAATTTTTAAAAGTAAACTTGGCGAATTTGCATGGAACTTTATACATCGAGCGCGAACTAATACACTTAACATCAATGCAAAGCCTAATAGAAAAGGGGATTCTAGACTTTGTAGACGTTGTGAGAAAGAGGATGAAACTATGTCTCATGCCTTACAGTCTTGTAAGATTCACCAAATACTGACATTAGAGAGACACAATGACTGTATAAAGATAATAACGAATAATCTAAAAAATCCTAATTTTATTGTCGTGGTTGATCATTCTTGTTCTCTTGTCCTGAATTCTAAACAACGCGTCGATCTTATAATAACTGATACTGAAAGAAAAAGAATATTCATGATTGATATTAAGTGTCCAATGGATTCTGTTTCACATTTTGAGTTGACTGATAAGGCAAATATTGAGAAATATAGCTTGCTTCAGAGTGAATTACAGGTAGCCAAACTTGATTATCAGGTAGAGCTTTACACTTGTATTATTGGGGCATTAGGGTCGATTCCTCCATCAACTTATGATCTTATTTGTAAACTTGGCATTGAACCACTTCAAACAGAAGGTCTGCTTAAAGAATGTGCAATGAGCAATATCCTGCACTCAGCTAAAATATGGTATTACCATGTGCACGGCATTCTACCAGACTTCTGCAATTAATTTAAAATAATAGATATTTAAACTAACTTAAACTTTTTCATTGAGATCAGAATTATTTTTTTTGTTTGAAGTGATTCAGACTACATTCGTAATTTATGTTTAAATTCAATATTATTAACCTGACCTTTGCCTTTGTAAAAATCGTAATTGAATTTAGAAAACTTAGAAAATCAAATCAGAGCTTAGTTCGTAGTATTTATTACTGCATAATTTATATTTGCAATGCCGGATGACGACGCCGATGAATCATCATATCAGATCAAGCAAAAGAAAATTCAGAAGACGCCGATTGCAGAAGAGACTGATTGATCAAATACTTGATAACTTACATTTGAATTCATCCTTCTCTACTACGATTGCAGTATGAATTGCATGTCTCATGTTGAGCATATTCTTTTCACTGTGAAACAAACTTGTTATATTTAATAAAATTTTGAATAGTACTAGTGAGTGATTTTGCTAAGTCGTAGACTTAGTTGTAGGCGTGTTGGGCGACGATGGGTGCTGATGGGTGCGGATGGGTGCTGATGGGTGCGGATGAGTATGGATGGTATGGATTGGTATGGATTGGTATGGATTGGTATGGATTGTTATGGATTGGTATGGATTGGTATGGATTGGTATGGATTGGTATGGATTGATATGGATCGGTATGGACAAATCAATCCAGAATTGAATACAAAATGTCATCGACAAATTTAATACAATTTTATACTAATAAAGGTTTTGATCCGATTTTAACTTAGTTACAAACTGGCTACCAAGATTACAACACTTGTACCAAGAAGTAGATAAAGTCAAATATTTTAATAATTGGTTTACAAAAAATCAATAGACGTTATGAAAATCGAAATCGGAGAATTTTCTGCTCTTTTTCAGCGTTTTTTCGAACAACTTAATGCAAAATCGAAGCAGGAAGAAGAATTTCGGAATGAATCGGTGTCTGGGTCTCGTGTGCCTTCTGAAGATATGCCTGCTTTCCAGATTAATGAAAGATTTCATGCATTGGAAAGAAGTAATGAGCTTCTGAACGGTAAGATGGATTCTTTTGTTAATACTTTAAATTATCTTATATCTGGTTTGAATGGTAATTTTGACAATAATAATAAATTAAATTGTATTTGTAAAACTAATTATGTTAAGGAACCTCTTTCAATTGTTAAGACTAATCTTGTTAGTGAACTTCCTTCAGCTCTTTTAGTCCAAAATAAGGTTCCTTGTCTTAAGTTATCAGAAGAAGATTTGATTAGGAAAATACCAACTAAAATTGTTCCTTCTAAGAAAGTTTCTGAAAAGACAATAGAGCATACTTCTAGAGTAAACTTTTCGCTATTTGTTAGAGGTTTAGATTCCAATGACAGGCAACAGTTTTTTAAGCTATTTCCCAATTTATTTGCTTTATTGAAAAGTAAAGAATCAGAAAAGAAATCTGAGGTATTAAATATCGAGTTGACCAAAATTTCTAAAATAGATAATCCCCTAAATATAGCTGGATTTAAAAATTTCTTTTTTAGAAATAATAATATGTGTTACAATTGATTTTTATAATAGTAATAAAGTAAAACCTAAAATTACTAAAAACTTAAAAATCAAAACATCTTTAATAAACTCAAAGATTGTTAAAAATTACAATACGAATAAATTTATCCCTGCTTCTTTATCGATAAAGAAGTTTTTATTTGTTCTTTCAGATAAACTGGCTGAGACAACTAATATTAGTAATGTCACATTCAGAGAGGAACAAATAAATAAAATAATTACTTTATTAAAAATTAAAAATAGCCTACCCAACTATTTGGTTAAATCCCAAATTAAATATAAGGGTGGGGATTTTTAATGTTGGATTTGTTAATAGTTGTGAGATCGAGGGTGAGCTGTGCCAAAAAATTACTGAACTGTCCCGTTCACAAATTAAAGAACTATTTATCTCATTCCCTGAAATTCAGGAACTTTTTTTCATCGAAAAAAAAGCATAGATGAAAACCCTGAAAAATTAATTAATTTAATTAATAAATTTAAAATTGAAGAAACATTTCCTCAACAGATCTCATTTGTGGGGGGGGGGTAAATTTGTTAAGATTGATAAATTAAATGATTCTCAGTTTCCACAAGTGGAATCTGAATCCGATATCATGTTTAACCTTGGTTTGTTTAGTCTCTTTGGTTTATCTAAATATGATAATATTTTAAATTCCCTTTTATGTCAATCAAAGTCTCCAGAGAAACTGGTTGATATAATTTTTCATTTAAATTACCTAAATTTAAAAGGCAATTTTGATACTTCAACAAACGGAACTTATGAAAATTATGTTCAAAACTATATTGTTAATTGTTTGTTAATGCACTCAATTCTAGATCTTGAGACTTGTGCTTTCTTAAATCTTGATAATATTGAATAGGGGCTCCAAAATTGATTTAATTGATTCCTTCTACTTCCCATTATAGTTCAAGTTGTAAAGAAAAGCTTTAAAAGCTCAAACAATGGAAATTGTCTGTTGAAATAGACAGAATCCACAATATCATTTGTCCTGAAACTATAATTGAAATCAATAACTTTCTTGGGGTGATTGACCAATCTTATACTACCAAATCCGACCAACTGAAATTTCTTACTAGTTTAGGTGAAAATATTAATAACATAGAAATCGACAATGATGTAGATTATTTGGTTAAAGCAAAGAGAATGCTTTATTTTATTATTAGGGACAAAAAACGATTTCTAAATAAAGATAATTTTAACTATCGCATATCCTTCAATTGTAGAAAAATTTGTACACTAAAAATGAGTGATTTCATAACTAAGCTTATTCAGTCAAATGAACCTTTTGAAGAGCGAGAAGCAGTTGTAGACAATAATATAGACGTATCTCCTAATGAAAACTTAAATATCTTAATAGTGGAACCTGTCAATCCCACTCCTGACACAGTTATAGTTGGTCAGATGGATACTTTCCCAACAGACATTGATGAAACTGAGCCAGTTACTATAGATAAACCTCTGAAAAAAATAACATCAAAACAAGCTGTAAAACCCAAGGCACAAAAATCTAAATGAAAGGAAGTGCCTGCATCAGTTTCAATATCTGTTCCAATCTCTGAAGAGACTGATGCAGAAAGCACATAATTAATAACTTTTTTCCTGAACGCGACCCCAAAATCTGGTTTACCGATGATGATATTGACTATTATCTTGAGAGTCACATCGGTAATCCAAACTTTGCACCGGTCAAATGTTTTATCGTCGAAATTTTAAGTTCGAATTGCAAAGACGAAATATTTCCAATGCCAGATAATCTTTTTAAAGCGCAAATAATATTATGCCCTCTTAACATCAATGAATCTCATTGGATCCTTTTTGTTTACTGTAAATTGACTAAAATTTCCTATTTTGTTGACCCATTTCTCCGTAAACAGCATAACCTTATTAATAAGTCAAGTGCACTTAAAATCACGATGGCTTTAAATAATCTTTTTGATCTCAAAGCTGCTGTAACCTTTCACCCTCATGATAACCTTGTTTACCAGGATAATAATTACGATTGTGGACCTTACATCTGCGCGTATGCTATGCTGATAAGCCAAGAATGGCAAACATTTCCCAACAACTTTATTGAAACAATACGTAAAAATGCCCATCGATTCCAAACTAGTAAATTTCAGAATCCACCAAAAGTCTCTGGGGGTGGTATAACGACATTGCCTATTTTTAAACGCTTCCAAAATGTAACAAGACCACCAAAAGTAGCACTTCCTTATAAAGCTTCTCTCCAAAATGAGAATTCCTGTGTACCTTCTTTAATAAAAGAATGGTTTAGTAATAAAAATTATATAACCGTATTGTCTCCTGAATTGACATTGAATCTTATTGCACATAATAATCAATTTATAAGAGAAAACGTCACATTTAGGCAATTTATGAGAGTAAAGTATGTAATTGCTGTCATTCCAAACAACCCACACTGGTGTCTGTATATATTTTCCCCTGTATTCAAGCACAGCTACATCTTAAACTTTCACGGCAGTCTTAAATGAGAGACTTGTCAGTATTGGTGAAAGCATGACTGATTATCTGAATAAATTCTTCATTTCTACTGCGAAAGTCAATTTTATTGTTAATCATAACCAGACTCACTTCTTGTTTAGATCGGAAGATCCACATTTTTTGCTTCTGCGTTTATTGAATTTCTCGAGAGATTCTTCTTTGGTAATATCCTTTCATTTACTAAAATCAATGAAACTTTAAAATCATTTAAACTACAAATAACAAATGAGATCTGTAAAAATTTAAATTTAATTAATTTTTCAATTAATGATGAAATTATCACAAAATATTTTAAAAATTTAAATTTACCCAGCAATTTTATATTCCTAAATTCAGCAATGTGCACTGCTATTATGGATGATTGCACTCGCTATTTAAATGATTTTTTAAACTATGATAATATTATCAAAGCACAAGTTATATTCGAGATTGTAGAACCTCCAAAATTTCGTGAAATTCTTTTTATCATAGACTAGAACACTGATGAATATTACCTTTTAAACCCAAAAAATCTTTTAGGAAATGATAATTATTTGTCCGCTTGTAAGATTCTAAGAAATAAAATTAATTAAATTAGAGAATCACCTAATCGTGTATTAAATCTTGGTGAATGCCCACATGATATTCGTGGTTCAGGTTTAGTAAGCAAAATTCTGTTTTGTTCTTACATGTCAAATTATGCCAATGATTTGCCTTTAGTTGGTTTGAATTTAAGACAAATTGGTAATGTGGTAAGCTTCTTCCTTCCAATAGTTAGTGAAATAAAAAAAGTTAAATCCTTAGAAAATAATATAATTAATCAAAATCATAAAGAAAGTGAAAATTTAAAAGAACGTAAAAATAAAATTGATCAACTTTTAATAAAAGTATTTAAAATGAATGTTGATGAAATCGTCGATGTAATTTTGGATCAAATTTCTATTAAAACTGTGCCAACACACAAACCTTACTTGGGCAATAAAGAAAGAGTAGAATCTCAAATTAATAAAAGTAATTTAATTAAAAATTTCAACAGTGACATGAAAACCACTGTAAACACGATCATTAATGATGTAGATGTGGATATTAGACCTAAATATGAAAACATTATAACGAATTTGAGCACAAAATTCCTTTAGACAGAACTTGGGATAAAGTGTTTAAATTTTGTAATCGTTCTGATAAAAAACTTAAACTTAAATATTTATCGAATTATGAGGTATTATTTGAGCTCAAGAAAGCTGACAACACAAGTCCTGGTGTTGATGGTATAAAATATCGAGACCTGGTGATGCTGGATCCCGAGGGTAAACTACTAACTTTTTTATTTAACAAAATTATTTCTAAAAGGGTTATACCAGATAGCTGGAAATACTTTAAAACGTTGCTAATTCCAAAGCCCGATAAAGGTGATAAATATGATAATGTGTCGTCTTGGCGTCCAATTGCACTACTTTCCGTTATCTACAAACTGTTTGCCTCTTGTTTAGCTAATCGTTTAACATTTTGGATAAATAAGAACAATCTGTTGCATATCGGTCAGAAAGGTGGCTCTAGACACGATGGATGTGTGAAACACAATTCAATTCTTTCGTCAGCTTTAGAGCACTCTAAATATAGCAAGAACTCTCAACTTGCTATTACTTGGCTTGACATTAAGGATGCTTTTGGAAGTGTTCCTCATGCCTACATATGGTCTTTACTTCGATTTGTTAGGGTTGATGAGGAATTTGTGATCATTCTTGAGAGGATGTATTCCGATACAAGTACTTTCTATAGTTGTGGCCCTATCTTGACTCCAAATATTGCAATCAGACAAGGTGTTAAGCAAGGATGTCCTATCTCTATGATATTGTTTGCTTTAGCAATTAATCCAGTTCTTGAAGCGGTATCCCAATCTAAATGTGAACCATTTATGATTGGTGAATTTGCAGTTAAAATCCTTGCGTACGCTGATGACATTGCTCTTGTATCAAAGTCTGCTTACGACTTACAGAGAGTAACAAACATTGCTGTTGCAATTACATCTAAAATTGGCTTTGAATACCGTCCTGAAAAATGCGGTTATATTGAACTTCCTCTTATCGAAACAGAAAGTCAAATTCTTATAAATGACATTAAAATTAAAAAATTAGCTTCAAGTGAATTCTACCAATATCTTGGAGTGCCTGTGGGTGAAGAAACCGATCAGAGTCCATATGACATTCTTAAGAAAGTTGTTTCTGATACTAGGAAAATTGCTGACTCTGACTTACTTGGATGGCAAAAACTGAAAGCGTACAAAATCTTTTTACATTCTCGTCTAGTATTTCCTTTTAGAACACGAGAGATTAAAACAAGTGCACTAGCAAAATCCAACCCCAACAATAATCTGACTGTAAACATCACTAGCCAATTAAGAAATTGTTTTAGGAAAATGATGTCTTTGCCTAACCACTCTGAAGTATGTTATTTTTATAATTCAACTGAAAACGGAGGGGCAAACTGTGTTGACCTACTTGACGAATACCACACACAGACAATAACACACTTTTTCCGACTTTATACTACGTAATGTTACGTAAGCTAAGGGGGGTTGTATCTGACGGGCTACATCCTACTTCTAACGAAATTAAAATGCTAGAAATTTTAATTATAAATCAGAGAGAAGATTTCGGGGAAAAATTTATAAAGGTAAAGTTGTTTAAAACTAAAAACATAATACATTAAATTGAAATTTCAAAATGACGATTACTTAAACAGTCTATCAAAAGGAATAAATTTTAAACATAATTGAATTAACGATTCTAGTAAAATATTAACATAGATGACAAAATCATCGATTTAAAACAAATTTACAAAATTTTGTTGAGGCTGGGGCTTCAGAAAAAGAGGTTCTAGAAAACATATATAAAAGGTAAATGTCCCTCTTACTAAAATTTCACAGTCGAGGATTTTACATTGAATCTAAAGTACATATATATATATATATATTATATATATATATATATATATATATATATATATATAATATATATATATATATATATATACTTGTATTGTTCACTCCAATAGGAAAGTTAACTGATCATTCAGATTGCAGTGCACAGGACATATTGTGTCCAAAGACTTCAATTAATAAACAATGCGGGAAACACTTAAATATTTATTTGATTTATATTTTTATAAATTATTTACAACTAAACACTTATTGTATTCTTGAAAAATCTATCAATTTTTAAGTGAAATCAAAAATTAAATAATGAATTTTATATTATTGATTTAAAAATCGCGCATTTTTCAAAAACATAATTACATTTACATAAAAAAATAAATTGTTTTGTCATTTCATTTGAAATCAGTTAATTAAAATTTTCGTTCTGTTATTTGAATAAAATGAAACGAGTTTTTGAAAATTTAATTTACATATTGACAGAATAAACTAAAATAATTTTAATTACTTTCAATAAATTAGTAAATTAATTAATGAACATTTCAAACAAAATTGAAACACTCTAAAATTGATTTGTATTTTTATCTTTTTATTCTTTCCGTGAATTTCAATATTCTAATACCAAATGCACAAATAAATAATTAATTATAGTTATTAATTTTAATCACCTTTTCTTAGTATTCGAAATTTGTGTGACAGTTAATTAGGTGATGGGTAATAGGGATACAGAAATATTAAAATATTTGTTTAAATGAGAAAAATTATAAATATAAGTAGTGAGACACATGACTTTCAATTCAAAGCCAGAAGAGAGGATGTTAGAAAATAGTGTATATATGTCTAAAATAGAAGCTTTACAATATATGAGGGAAATTCGTCGGAATAAAAATCAAGATTTTAAAAATTATTATGAAATTGAAAAAATATTTAATTTCAATAATAAAATTGTTTATATTTACTTTAAAATATAAACAATTCAGTCTTATTGGTCCATTACAATGAATGCTCTTCTGTTTCATGCAATCTCAAATGCCTTTATTCCTTTGATTTGACAGAGTGCATCGGATATTTCCCCCGATTTTATTGCGTGACGAAGTGGCAGTTTATAGAATTCTACAACAAACAATTCATAGAATATTTCGTCCAAAACAATTATCCTTTATCGTATAATTATAAACAATTTCAATAATTTATTAAATTTTCAATAAACACACATCTAGAGACGGATTTCAAAATAACACAAAATAAATTCTATAACAGAGGTGGGCAAACTACGGCCCACACACGCGTTTTAACTGCCCCAAAAATCCAAGGGGATAGTTAAACCAATTTGGATCTTGTTTTCTTTTAAATTTGCAAATGATCATTTTATTTGTTTGCTTCGGTTTAACGATGGCTTATAAAAGTGTGAAAAATTTGTAACCCGGCCCCCAAAATTTTATGAAACCTCAAGTGGCACCAGGTACCTAAAGTTTGCCCATCCCTCTACTATAATATAAGTAACATAATACATATTTACTCAGATAAAGTTACTCTTTTCAATGAGGATTGTAAGGATTGTAAGTTTTAAATAATGACATATTTGGATGTTTGTGGTAGGTTGAAATTGAATGGTGTTATTGCTCAGAATATTATTTGTATTTAAATTTTATTCTCCACATACATTATTTAAGAAAATTATGTAAAATAAAGTTGCCGTCCAACACGATGACCATGTATATCCTGTATTTGAATTTGATGATAACGTGGTAAAATTTATTGAAGAAACAGATAAGTTTTTTGAGCTTGTCCAAACATCAGAAGATCACAGGGAAATATTTATAAAATCGTTTTTATGAATCGAGGTAACTCGGAAATTTGTCCAAACATATGCAAAATTACATTACTAAAACAGAATCCAGAATAGTTTTATAAAACCTCCAAATTTGGCAAATGAACTTTATCTTATCGGAAAGGAAACGATTCGATTACAGAATTTCAAAAAAGAAAATCAAAAAGCTAAAAAAATGTATTTTGAAAACAACCTGACAGAAGATGATTTGAAAGTATTTTTAATTCAAGCTGCCATTGAAGATTTGAAATTACGTACTCTAAAAGAGATTCGAAGAAATGAAAGATATCATAATCAAATTCAATAAAATGAAAAGAATAGAAAATGAAAATATTTATGCTTTTCAGTAAATGTGGAAAAATTATGCAAAAGCTGCTGAATTAAATCATGGAATAAATCGAGACCAAAACAACGTCAGATGAATTGAAAAAAAAAACTAAAGTTTTATGCTAGTTTACTGAAAGATACATTTTAAAGATCTTAAAATCGACAACAAATAAGCAATAACCGGCATAAAGAAATTTTAATCAACGGAATAGAAGGAATTGGATTTTATATGATGATACTCGTCCGCTGAGATTTTGAGTATCCAGAGAAACAGGTGAAGAGAAAATGCTCAATACAATCACTGACACAGGAATGGACATTTTAAAGACCAGTGTTATGAGGTTCATCATCATAAATTCCAGCGTTCCCGATATATGGCTGGTTTTGGAGAGAAATACGAGCGATCTACAGAAGGAGATGGCCCAAGCAAATTTCTACGAGTAGTTATTGAATCCATTAAGTAAATGTAGTTAATATTAAGAGAATGTATAGATTTGAATGATTGTGAATGCATAAATGAGGTTAATAAAAAAGAATGTAATTTAATTTTTAATATTTGTGATAAAAGTGTCAAGGATATACTTATAATTAGGGATCTGAAAAAAGAGTGCTTTTCGGGGTAAAAAAAGAGTGCAAAGAGTGGTTTTTATTTTTCAAATAAAATTGGAGATTTTAACAAACGAAAAGGAATCGATTAGGAATATTATATTTTCCAATATTTAAAAAAAATATTAATATTTTTTTAATAAAAATAAAGTAATTAATATTATTTATTAAAATATAAATACAGTAATTTTTGGAGATTTCTGTTTTTAAGCCCTGTCTGTTATCTGTTAAAATGTTATTTAACATCGAAAAACTACGCTCGACCAAACATCCTGTCAGTGGTACATATTTGAAAATTTTATCAGAATCACTGCAGTTTATGTGGTGATAATTCATAAAATAATTTATATCTGGATTTCTTTCAAGACAATTGTCAAAATATTGTGATATTTCAACATCTCTAATTTGATGTTTTAAATCCCAAACCAATCTTGTTTGTTCAATGAAGGTTAATCGTTCCCTTTCGATTTTACTGATATTTTCAAGTATACTTTTCAATTTATTTATAAATTCACTATTTTTAACCCAGAAATTTGAAAGAATGCATTTTTGAAAAAAGAGTGCCCACTCCTTTTTCCGATCCCTACTTTTAATGGTATGAAATCCTTTAAACTTTTGCATTAAGTTTGACAATAAGCAATAAATTTGTTTCATTTCCCATATAAACAATAAAAAGATGAATTAAAACGGTTTTTTAATGATTTTGTTAAATTTCTTAAATTGAAGAACTTTGTATTTTTGAGGGAACGTTTACTGTTTTCAATAAAACCGCTAACATAAGATACCATAATTATTGAAACATTTTAATTTGAGGTTTCAAAAAAACTTCATTTACACTATAGGGTTCCTCAAATCTAGAAAGGTTGAAGGCTTTTGGTGTATTGGAATGATATTTATTCAAAACTTTATAAAACGCTAAAATACAGAAATTCGATATTGAAGTGAAAGATGCGAATGATTATCAAATAATTGTAATGGGAAAAGCAAATCTAAATATTAATTTAAGTAATATCTACAAAACCGTGGAGTTTTATGTTACTAGAGGTGTTTTTCCAAAAGTAATTGAAGGTATAAAATGAATGTGAGCTATGCACCAGAAAAAACTATATAAAAGAAAAGAAAATTGGTAATTAAAATATAGAAATTTAAAAAATTGGAAGACTGATTGAAGAATACAAAAATGTATTTATTAGACATAAGCAAAGTTCCACCTAACTCATTTATAAGAGAATTAATTTCCATCATAAGATCTATTTCAGTGTCATAAAAATTAAAAGATATTGGAATCACAGAATTAGTAAAATACGAAATAATTACAACATACCTCCAATTGTCAATAATCCGAGACAACTATTACATCTATTAGCAAAGATTTATTTTTTATTTTATTCAGTAAATTGTATTTGCACAGACTAGATTTATAAGACTTGTACTTTGACTTTTTAATAATGTAGGTAGGTATGCCAAGGGATATTAACCCCGGGAAGGTTTGTTGGTAAGACTGTTCACTTAACTCTTTCCCACTTTGTTAAATCATGCAAAAATTTGTTTCTTTGGTTTCTAACATACTGGCGGAATTTCTAATTTCTGACGCTTTTTATATGAAATTTCTGTATACATTATCTATTTATTTTCACTTTTCAACCAAAGACTTACGAAAAATTAACTTCACTTCTCTTGGCAAGCTGACATTTCGCCTGTCAAACTCAATAATTTCATTTCTAATTAAATTGATTATTTGATTTCAATTAGCTAATTAATAAGTTTGTATTTTTGATTTGAAATTATTATGTTAGTATTCGTCTCATCATTTGCTACTCGCTCATATGTGTTTCCCGAAAAATATGAGTAACCGAGTAACACTAATGCTTTTGAGTTATTCAACGAAAATTGCCGCTATGCTTAGTTTCTGTTGGAATTTAAGAGCCACTCTTACCTAGTAATATCAAAAGTCTATGTCTTTCATGAAATGTATTTTAAAGATACTAATGATCTTATAAATCTTCCAAAAGGTTTACGCATTAATGATTTAAATAACAATCAAGTTACAGTTGGCCTTCATTCTATGATATATTCGAACAGTAATATATCATTCAACACCATCTACCCTTTCTGAAGAAACATAGCAGCTGGACCTGACAAAATATTTAGGGCAAGGGGTGAAGTGCTATGCATTAATCTTGGAAAATATTTCACTTTTTGAAAGCCAAAACAATTGACATAAATGAAACTTACATCACATTGAGACCCTAATCCCTTTAACCCCAATTTTGACTGAATTCAATTTAAACAAATAATTATAAATAAATTTATAATGCAAAATAACAACTGTAAAATGAAAGAATCCGTACTCCAAAGGTTATATATAATATTTTTGATATAATTTTTAATTGTTTTTATATTACATTGTTTGAGTTTGTCTAGAATAGTACGAAATCGAAAAATATAGCAAAATCTATTAAAATTCAAAAATAAATCAAAAGGCAAGAATTAATTGAAAATTGGAGAAATTAAAAATTAGCATATTTCGAAGGAAACCAGTTTGTGCGATGATAAATAATAAGACAAATTCGAACATAATAATATAAAATCAATGGAGAAAAGAGTTATTCAAAAATACAAATTTATTTCCAAAAACAAATAAATTGGATCTAATTTTTTAAGCATCCGTAAAACAAAATTAGTAAAAAACAAAATAATAATAAATATCTAACAATGCACGGCAATGACGAGAAAATTATTTGGTTGGGTTCTTCAAGGAGAAATTGTTTGTCTAGTTTAATTTTTTTATTTAGGAAATTTTCAGGAACGAAATTTATCAAAAACCAGGGACCCTTGTAACTTGTTGCCAGTTTGTCGAAAATATAAAAGAAGAATCACTTTAGACAAAGTAAAGTCGAAAAAAATTAGAGTCAATCAATTTAACCGAAAAGGATTTTAGAAAAGGAAATAGATTAAATACCCTATAAATTGTATTTTTAAAATAATGCAAATAAAATTTAAAGTTTTAGTTGACGAAATTGTTTTGACATTTAATACATTTATTGCTTTTGGTTTTATTAGATTATTTGAAACAATGACAACAAAAAGTCATAATCATTATATGCTTTACACTCGTCACCAAACATTATTATTTCACAATTCTCCAAATTTTTTCCAACATTTAAAAAATAAATTAAACATTAGTGGAAAATAAATACGATAAAAAAAAGTTCTTTTGGAAAAATATAACTGAAAATTCTACTGAAAATTCATATTATACAAACAAATAATTAATCTGAGGTCTGCAAACAAATAAAATTAAAAAAAACTAGCAAGATAGTCCCTCATTCTAAATAAAACATTTTCTTGTCAAGAATATCGAAAATTCCGCAAGAGGATTAGATATAATATAATACATTTATATAACAAAATTAGATATTAACTATTTAATGTACAGTTAAAACAAAAATTTGAATTTTTCTTTGGAAATAAACTTTGAGATTTTAATATTCGTATAATTCACTGCTTAATAAATTATAGAAATTCTTTACATTCATTTATAGGACTATAAATAAAAATTAATAACAATATAAGAACTTTTTTAATTTTCACTACTGATTGCTTTTCATTTTCAAATGGCATTTATTAAAAAATATTTGACTAAAATTCGTGAATATAAAAAAAACATCGATATCTTAATTGATTCATAGTCAAATATTTTTTAATAAATGTCATTTAAAAATTAATAAAATAATAAAAACTAAATATTTAATTTATAATAATGTAACCTAACCTAAAAATCACAATATATCTCAAATAAAATTCAACTATAAAAGAAAAAACAAAATTTTATTTTAAGAAAATCTTCGTTTGAATTCTGCAGATTATCTAACAATGGGTAAATTAGAGGAGATTTGAGTTGCATATTTAGAAAATATAATTTTCATTCCTATCGCATTATTATTTAAAATAACAACAGGGAATCTATTGAAAAGGTAAAAGTGGCATCGAATTAATTATTATTAATTATTATTGTTGAACCAAGACAATCAAAATATCCTAGGTTTTTAATTTAATTTTTCAATAAAAAATAACCCATAAAAATAATTATTTATTTTTGTTTTAATGGAAACAGAGAAATAATTTTTCTCGCTCTCCCTATCTCTCTATCTCTCACTTTCACCTGTCGATACTTATAATTTTTCAACTAGGTTTTGTTAACAGTCAAATAGTTTCACCACAAAGGATGGATGCTAATAAACTTGCTCTTAACTGAAAAAGCGACGTATTATGTTGCTCTCTCTTAAAATTATATTAACCGATTAAATGACTTGCAATTACAAAAATATACAAGAATATTTTTCATAATTAATAAGTTAATGGGCAAAATTCTATTTCTATAAATTTCCTTGAGATTAACATTAATTATATAATTAACAAATTAAAACAAAATGCTTGCAGAATGAAGTCGTTAAATTTCTAAAAGACCTTTTAAACAAAATCTAATTTTCAAATGTTTTTAAATTTTATTTTTAATATGTTGATAAAGCGTAATTTATTTTCATTTACTTAATGAGATAATATTATTAACTAAAATAGTTGCAGTAAAATATTTGATGACAGGAAAATTCATAATATTTAAATATCGGCTTGCCATATGTATAATAATGTAATAATGTTAACAATTTTGGATCAACTATTTATATCTGCACAAATTGATATCAACTTTTTTATCTGCCCAAAATTAAATTAAAATTTAAAAATAAATTATAAATGATATAAAGTAAAAGTTTAGAACAAATAAAAAAAATTAGTTAACTATTTTTATTAAGTCAAGAATTTTCTCAAATCTTCTAACTTTATTATTAAATCTCCAGCACATTTCATTGAGAAACTGGCTGCATTGATCACATTAAAATTCTTTTTTAATAAGATTTTTCTCCATCAGGTAACTTAAAAACTCTAATTGATTCATCATTATTATTCTTTCTTCTAGTTCTTCTAAACTCATTAGGATTAATATATCAATTAAAATATCAACTATTTTAATATGCCCGTTGGGCAGATAAACACAGTTGATCCAATGATTTTATATGTAATATAATTTTGCTCACTTTTAAAATGTATAGTAAAGTACTTTGGTAAATGTTAAAGAAATTAAAAAATTTACTCTTTAATCAAAAAGTGGAATAGGTTAATTAACGGGAAAGAAGTAATTAGTAAATATTATAAAAAAATTATACATATAATTTATTTTATACTTAATATCCTAATTTAAGGACTATCCGGATTAGGCGGATTCGAATTAACCGAAGTTTAATGTATTTTGATGCTACTCGGTTGCCTTTCCTAACACCTTATTCTTGGGACGATAATTAAATTTTAAATATGAATAAAAGTTAATAATATTATTTCGATTTTTCATTCGGAATTTAATGTGTGTTTTTAAAAATAAATATTTGAAGGAAAATATTTTTAAATAATAAAATAGAAACAAATAAAGAATCATTAGAAAGATGAAATTTAATTGAAGCAAATTATTTCATTTGTTTTATTTTGTATTTATTCAATTTCCCATTTTTTGTGTATAAAATGCAAATAAATAATTTTAATATCATTAATAAAATATAAAATTAATTCATTAAAACAAAAATATAATTAAAAATCATTAATTTTAGAAACACCTACATATTTTTGCAATATATTTCCTATTTTTAATTTAATATATTTTAGATTTCATCATTCCATTTCATTCATAACAATAATCTTAATTTTCTTGCAAATTGCTCATTACTTATTCATATTTAATTTATAATATTTACTATATTCGGAAAAATGATTTTTATAGAATTTAATAATTTTAATTAAATGTCAGTTCATGAATTTTTAAACATAAATTGTAATGATTTGATAAAAATTAATTAGCTATTAATATTTTATTTATGTAATCTGTAGATTATAGTTAACAAAATATTAACAAAAAATGATTTTTTCTAAGATTTATGTATATAAAAGACATGTAATGATAAATAAAAAAAATATAAGATTTACCATTGAATTTTTAAGAATAACATTTTTTAGTCGTTCGAATGATATGACACAGTGATATACATTAAATTTACCGACAAGATTACATACATACTTTTAATGAACCACATCATATTGACCATAGTATGTTTATGATTATTATTATTATTTCATTTCAATTTGAGAAACCCAGTGTTTATAAATGAAATGTGGATGATATTTTTCTGGTATTTGAAAATTAGAGTAATTAGTTATCTGATTTAAAATTTTTTTAAATGTTTTAATAATCATTGGGAACGAATTGTCTGAGAAGCATTGCTGATAAGGTCTTTGGATCCATATATTATTGGGCAAAATACTTGAGTATAAATGTTTTGAATGGTATTAATAGTTTGACTAAATAAAGTTGTGATGTTGTTTATGTTTAAAATTTTTATTTTTAATATCATTTTTATTATGTATATTTTACTTTAGGTAAAAATATTTAAATTAAAATTGTCAATATTAATTTGAGATTTAATTTAAGTAGTGAAATTTTTTTATTTATACAAATTTTAAAGTTAATGTAAAATTGAAAAATAAAAAACTATATTTAAGTATTTTAAAAGCAATAATTTGTTCGAAATATATATAAATTAAATTCATATTATTTTGGTTGATGACAGTGAATCTGTCGAAATGTATCCAAAGAAGAGTATAATTATTGCAATGACATAAACAATTTTTTTATAGTTTATCTATGAATCAGATGTTATATTGGTATTCACAAATATTCGAAAACTTGTGAATATCAATATAACATCTGATTCATAGTCAATCAATAAAAAAATTCTTTATGTCATTGCAAAATATGAAAAACAATCATAGGTGAAAATAATAAAAAAATTATTTCTATATAATTATTATTATTATTATTATTATTATTATTAATATTATTATTATTATTATTATTAATATTATTATTATTAATATTATTATTATTATTATTATTATTATTATTATTATTATTATTATTATTATTATTATTATTATTATTATTAAACGGTTATTACTTGTTAGCAAAATAGATTCAAATATCAGATAAGTGAATAATAAAATAAACCCTTGCTGCAAAGTAATTAGTATATTAAATAATCCTACACTAGAAACTGAAAAGGATTATTTAATAATCGAAACTGTTTTCAACAATATAATAATAAATTTGCAGAAAAGACTTATCTGATATTTTTATTTTTAATAATAATAAAAAATCCAGTTTTTTACTCTACTTTGCACAAGAGAAATACTAATCGTACCCCTATGGGTCCAACAAACTCAGTGTTATGAACCTCTATTCTTAGAGATTATATACATTTCCATTACATACATTTACTCTATTTAAAGGGCTGAAAACAAAGAATAACTAAAAATGTTTCCCCTGATCAAAGAAATTAATTAAAAATTTGATATGGCTAAATTATTAAGGTCGTATGACTTAAGTAAAATATAAAATATAGCCCATCACTATTTCATGTTAAAAACCAAGTAAAAAACTATCTGACAAATTTAAAATATTTTATAGCATTATTAACAAACAGTCATAATAATTATTGTAAAAAATGTTAATATTTATTAGATAAAACATTTTATTCGTGACAAGGAGGGAGGATTCAAATTTATAGGGTCTGTTCATCAATATTTTGGCGAGCCATAAGAATCGCTTCTGGTTTACAAATTAGGGATACTGGTAGAGTACCATTGTTGCAGAGATTTGCTTTGCTAATATGCGGCAACTTATAATTATTTCCCCCATTTGCAAGCATCGTCTCCTCTATGCACTGCTGGAGTGTTAAAAATGGATTATCCAGTTTATCTGGATGTAGCTCATAAAAGGTATTACTCACACAGCTAATCAATTCATCAATGGTCTTCGGAGAATGTTGATGCTGAATGAATTGAATGGCATTGAAGAATCCAAGATCTAGTACGTTCATATCGGGACTATGAGGTGGTTGATTTTTAAACATAATAGAACACCCATCTTTTGATCCTTCTTCGAGCCTATCTGGATCGTCTTCATTGAAATGCGGCTTTGCATTATCTTGCTGAACGTAGATGATATCATTTGATCGAGGAAACTTTGCTCCGATCATTGGAAACACATTTTGCTTGATCATTTTTTTATATTCCTTCGAATTAATTGATTCAATATTTTTAGTGACGTAAGTACCCTTCATTCGGTTCTTGCTATTTCTTTTGGCTTCTTCTTTATAAACAAACGGCCAGATGCCAATCTTGCCATCAAAATAATTCTCAAAGCCAATATCACCTTGGGGCCTAGCAATTGATGCCAAAAACATCACCTTTGTTATGAATCTTTTGCTTTGACATGTTCCATGAGGAATCTATTCATCCATGGTCAAATTATAGCTGCGCTTAACTTTCGAAAGATAAACCATTTTTCATCAATATGAACATGATTGAAAAAATTATCGAAGCATCCATCTGTTTTTATATAGGACAGACAAAATGTCAGGCGTTCAATTTTATTTCTATCTGTTAGTAATGGCTTAACTGTAGATGAAACCCGTCTTAATAGTTTAAACTCCTTCAAATACCTGAATAATGTTGTTTTTGGAAGTATTTAAAATTTTTAGGAGTATTTAAAATTTAACAATAAAAATACCTATAATCATGGAAATTTTTGTCAATCCATCCATACTAGATCATTATCTATCTATATAAATTAATAAAGTTTAAAGTTGACCAAAAACATTGATAATCGGAAAAATTTATTTCAAATGTAAACATTATTTCGGAACAGATGGAGTATTTAATAACGTTAATATTGTTTGGAATGTTTGGAAACAATTTATTGCGTTTTTGACAATTATCGCAGCATTGGTTCTGCATTTCGGATTTTGCGTATGGACACAAATGACGCCGTTTCCTTTTTCGGATGCTTTCACCTGAAGTGGAAGTTGAAGGTCTGCTATAAGAAATTTCAGTAGGCAAATCTCTAAGATAGGTTTTATTGCACTTTGAGACGATTGGTGTAAGTTTTTATTATTTTGCCTATTTCTTATGTAAGGTTCAACTATAGATTCACCCAATTCTCACAGGAATAAATTTCGTATTTTGTGTTTCCTTTGGTTCCAATACGGAAAATCTTTCACCCACAGAACATATGCAGCTATTCCATAGGCATCTATCTAGTATATTTATACAAAAAACTAATGACCAACGATTAGTTTTTCTCTTTATCCTATATTCGTGAATAAGTTGATCAAAATTATCAACATCTCCTTTGGTTAAAGTCATAATATTTATTTATTTCCGACATAACTTTATCTCTTTTTCGGTCATCTTGTCGTCATGGCACATTGTTGAGAAAAAAATTACTGCTTTACCTGGCTTTGGTACATGCAACGCAATAGTAATATTTTTTTGAAAACCTAATAAAGTTGAACGTGTTTCCCGTTTTGTGTTTGCCAGAAATCCGGGTGGAATACAGGCCTTATTTTTAAGCAGAGTGCCAACTAATGTTAGACCATTAGACGAAAGACTTTCAACTAATTCTTTACTTGAGAAGTAATTGTCCATAGTTACATTGCGATTTGTTTCAAAATATGGTGCACATATCCAACTGCTCTAGTGTTGACAACTTTACCTGTATATGGAATTCCGCCGAATGAGTAGCTGTTTTGGAATTGCATAATAACCAAATTTTAATTCCATATTTGTCAGGTTTCGATGGTATGTATTGAATAAAAGAACACCGACTGCGACAGGGCATAAGCTGTTCATTTACAACAATATTTTTTTCAAGCATAATATATTTTCCAAAATTATGATTTACCATTTCTCAAATAAATCTGATTGCAGAGCTCCATAAGCACTGTTGTTTAATTTTAATTTAATTTAATTATATTACATTATCGAACTAAATCTTTTGGCCTGCTTTGATTTTTTATACTTAAATATTGAAAATAGACGAATACAAGAAATTTTAGAAAAATTTATAAATATCAATAAAGTTATCAATAATTTGAATTCAAATAGAGACTGACAGTTTCTGTTGTGCTTTTTATGGTTAATAGGTTGTTATAATCCATTGTTACTGATGACTGTGTAAACTGTATTTGAACAGCTTGATATTCCACATTCATTTCCAATACAACCAATTAAAATCGTTGATTTGTTTTTGTAAAGTTTAATGTCAATCGTATTTCAATTTTATTTGAGCTTTAACTATATCAAACAGGTCAGTTTTCAGTTTTTTAAAATGATCCTTAAATTGACATTGTAACAAATTCCAAAAATTACGGGAAACCCAGAAAATTATGAAATAAATTTTTCCTACATACTTAAACTGATATAAGTCTGAATCTGTTGTGAAATTATTTTTCTACAGCCAGACGCCATCTTGGGCTAAACAGGGTTAATAAGTGAAATAAATTAGAGTTGTAAACATATATTTGTAATGAATGTACATTAAATAAAAAAGATTCAAAATCAGTTATGATATTATTAGAAAAGTATAATAACATATTGAAGAAAGTACTTTTAAAATTTTTGAGAATCCTTTGCACTCGTTTATTTTACCTCCAAAAGAAAAATCTCTATGTCAGTTGAAAGTATATTTGTCGATCCCATGTCAAAACCTATGCAAAATATACCAAAAACACGTTCATAATAATTTTTATATTTATTTTGTTTAAAAGTAAATTGTTATATTAGATTTGCGTATGAGCATATTTTGCTTGTTTTAATTTTAATGCATCTACAGTAAAACATTATTATTTTCCTAAATTGTCTCTTTTATTTTTGTTTTGTTTCAATTGAGAGAAAAATTTGAATTCAACCAAATTTCAAACAGAAAAAATCATCGCTTGAAAAAATTTCCACATATTTGGAAAAACTAATTTAACAAATTTATTAAATTAAAATAAAATTATGAATTTCTTATTTTAAATATAATTAATTAATTTTAGTTTAAAGAAAATTCAATAATTTAAAAAAATACCAATTTTTGTTTGGCAATTTAATAAAATAATAAAACATTTTTAAGTAATAAAAATTAAATTTTTCACTTGTTTTATTCATAATTCAATTTTTCAATTTTTGTTTAAAATAGTTTACCACAGCAGACAACAATAAAAGTTTTTAAGAAAATTACTTTCATTTCTTAGATTAAAATTTATCCATTTTATTTCTGTTTAACTTAAAATAAGAAAAAAATTAATTACAATGAAAAGTTTAATAATTTTAAAAATTAAAAAAAAATTATTAGAATATTAATCTTTATCTTTCATTAATTTAAATTACATTTGTAGATAGATTCTATTAGAAAGTTTAAAAAATTCCATAATTCTAAACGTAAAAGAGAAAGAAAAATTTTTATTAAAAATCCCACAATTTTGAATTTTTCTTTTCCTTTATTCAATTATGTAAAAGTTACGAAAAAAATCGGCGAGTCGGTTGTTAAGTTACCATTTTACCAAGCAATAATTTAAAAATTAATCAAATTAAGAAATTGGCTATGCATTTCTGAATTTGTTTTACAAATAGTTATGTATAAATCTGTATTGCTATATCACAATTTACAGGGTTTCCCTAAATGTTTCATCATCTTTATGAAAATGTTTAATCATTTAATTTAATAATTTGAAATCCTTCAAATAATAAAATTGTAAAGTCAGAAAACACATTAAAAAATTGATAAAACTAAAATACAATTTTCAAATGACCTTGAAGTCTATAAATATCAAATTTTTAAGCTTCAGAAATATTTAATGCTGTGATGAGAGGTATTTATCATTCTTTCAATTTGACCTATTACAATATAATTAATTCACCTTTGCTTATGTTTTATCAAATTTTTAATGTGTTTTCTGATTTTACAATTTTATTATTTGAAGGATTTCAAATTATTAAATTAAATGATTAAACATTTTGATAAAGATGATGAAACATTTAGGAAAACCCTGTATCTTTATATTTTCGTAAAATAATTTCTTTTTCAAATATTTTGCAAAGAAACTTTTGATAAAATGATAATAAATCATCAGAATCTGATGCAAATTATTATTTGTTATTTATTGTCATGTATTAAAAGATATTCTATTTTATGTAGCTTCTTTGCTAATTCATTTTAATGAATAATTTATGAAACCTTTTTAAAATGTGTTTTTAATTCTTCAAATTTTATGTTATAATATTTTTTGGTAAAAGTCAGAAATTTTGGTATAAATTTTATCAAAAAATATTTAGAATGAGACCATTTTTTATTGTCGAGGGCCTTTATTTATTCTCCAACAGTGTATAATTTTTAATATTTGTAATCTCATAGTATATTTTTCCATCTTTCTGTATTGTAGGTCGTCTTATTTATCCTTAATTTTGATAATGACACACACACACAAAAATACCTTTAATATTGGTTAGGATTTGCATATTATTGAAGCTCTTTGATTTATGACATTTTTATTGCGCTTAGTGTATAAAAGAAAACTGAACTTTTAATTTATATAAATAATCGACGTGACTAATAAATTGTTGATATCTGAAATTTACATTAATAAAATAAATTTCTAAATTTCATATAAAACTGTCAATATTCAGCGAATTTGACCATGGAAGCTCTTAGTAAAAGGTCAAATCAGAATTGAAGTTGACATCCAGAATGTTACAGTTTGTATTTTTATGACCGACAAATTTCAATCTAATAAAAGTTGTAAATATTTTTCACTTGAAATTTGGAGTTTAAATATTTATCATAATTTTGTACTGTTTTTCATTAAAGTTCTAATCTTGATTTATCATGCAAATATAAATTTATTGTGTTAGAAATTTATTATGCATTATCACTATTAAAACAGGTATCAAATATTTTCCAGGGTAAGCGATTATTTTTGTATATATCTATAATATTTTATATTTTTCAATTGCTAATTTTGGTTAAATATGTAAAAAGAAGACCGAAGTGAAAAAAAAATAATATAAATTAAAAATATTTTACTTGATTAATTTACCAATAAAAAACATTAAAATTAAACATATTTTACTTAGTTTTGTTTAAATATATTACTTTGACAACAGACTTTAAAATTAAAATAAATAACTTCTAAAAAAATTATTTTAACCGTTATGGTTTAACTCAAATTGAAAGGTGAAAGACCGATAGGTTAATCACTCTCAACACTTCAGAAATCCAATAAATAGTGTTCACAAAAATAGAATTGAAAACCTTTGCATGTTATTAAAGCAATATTTAAGAAGACACCTGAGATGCAGAAATCATTTGAAATTGTATCTGGTTGAGTTTTGTATGAGAAACAAATATAAAAATAAGCAAATGTTTTTTGACGCTTTATTTAATCCATTAAAACTAAAATAAGTAAATTATTATATAATTTATTTTATTTTATTTTGACTTAATTTTATTGGTAAAATATTTTTAATTTAAATTTCGTTTATTTGGTACCCTTCTTTCATATTGTTAATCTTATAAGAATAAATGAAATAAAATAAAAACATTTCTGTCACATTTTGTTAACTTTCAAAGTTGTCTAAGTATTTTTTAGTCTTAACTAAAATATAAATACATCATAAAGAAAAAATTATTAATAATATCTAAATTCTAAATAAAAATACACAAAAGTTTTACTAACTATTCCTATTACCTTTTGTTTTTGATCTAATCAGGTCATTAAAACTCACTTGTTTACATGATAATCTTTATCAATTCGGCGATTACATTACAGAAATGTTTTTATTTTCTTTGTATTTATATGATTGTAGAAAATTACATCAAAATTCAAGATTTTCCGTATGCTTACAACCCTTTGCTGCGTTGTATTTCTTTTTGGGTTAATCAACATTTCTAACATCCTATGTGGTGGCCATGGTAAAGTTTTAAAGTATTAGCTTTGAGCAGTCTAAGATAAGAATTGAACATAACTTTTAAACAAACAAACAAAAAAACAAACAAACACACACACTCATATATATATGTATACAGTCGACTAAACGAATTGATTGATATTAGTAAACAAAATTTTGTTTTACAAGATGAAAATAAATGTAAAATGTTTTTATTTAAAAGTTTGAAAATATTTTATTGAAAGTTTATTTAAATTTTGTTAGAAATTTTTTGTTTATTTTAAATAAAATTAGATTTTTAAGATAATTGAATTTTTAAAACATATTTTGATATTTTTATTGGGAATAATTTTTAAAATTTAATTTAAGAAATTTGTTTGAATGAAGCATTTTAAATCCGTATAGTTTTAAGTTCAAGACTACCTGACGATGACAGTGAGGCTGTCAAAATATATGGTAGTAGAATATATATTTGTAGATTGGTGTAATCTTTTAATATATATATATATATATATATATATATACTGTGTTCCTTTAAAGATATAATGTTTCATTTCTTATTTTCTTCCCTAATACAAAAAAACTATCTAAAAGTGAGAATCAGATAATTTACAATAAAGAACCAATTTCAATAGAATATGTTTTTGAATACTTCTTTTTTTCATATTATTGTCCGAATTATTGTTGCTTTCTTAAATTTCGGAATCGAAACCTTTGAAATCCTTAAATACATCATTTCAAATATTGTTTGTATTATTTTTACTTACCTATCATAAATACGAAAACAGGCATAACCTTCATTTTTAGAATATTGAAGCCACCGCATAAACATTGTTTTAAATAAACTAAATAATTTTTATTATATTTAAAAACTTTATTTACATAGCCTTACAATTATCGGACAACAGGATCTCCAATATAAAACTGATATAGAAAACTATTATCACGCAAAGTCGCAATCTAACAGAAATGGATGAAAGACCTTCTTGGAGAATCGGGAAAATCAGATCCAACAAATTAAGACTAATTGATGACTTTTCTGATAAATTAAATTACAAATTTTCTTTTATATTGATAATTGTTTTAATTATTCTGATAGCTGTGAACCAATACTTCGGTAAGAATTTGTACATATTTTTAAATTAAAAATTCCATTGACAATAAAATATGTAAATAAGTAAAAACATTTTTGCAAATTATATTCAATGCAAATAATAGGAAACGGCCCTTAAATAATATTGATTTATAGTCTAAATCTAAATGAAAATAAATGAAATTCCAACTGTATTATTAAAATTGGTAAAATTCACTTATGACAAAATGGCAAATGTTAAATTTAATTCTTTATTTGTAACATTTTATCAATTTTATAAAAATACTTTATAAGTCGAGGTGTTTTTAAAAGTTCAAATATCATGATAAAATGAAGGAATTTTTGACAGAATAAATGGGAATCTTTTTTCAACATAAATTTTTACAGAAATTATTTTTAATAAATTACCAAACTTTCCATTGTAAACGAAGTTTCGCATGAAAAACAGAACCAGACAAGCTTTATCATATGATATTTCTATATTAAAATAAAAATTTTCTACGATTAAAACAATTAAACTTTAATCTTTCTTAAATATTTCTAAATAAATCCCCATATAAAACTTATATCAGAAATAAAAATGTGTTTCTGGTAAATAAAAATTAAAGGCATTAATTTAACTTTTTCATTTATTCAAGATTTGTATTCTTTACATGTTTTAATTTTGAACTTTATTGTGTATCTTTGATTTGTTTTATTTAACATTTAATGAAAATAAAAGCATTCCGTGGGCCTAGAGCAGACCTGCACCAATTACAAGACGGTAGAATAGGACAAAATAATATGGCGGCCACAGATCCAGGAGATTGAGACAATAAATTATTATTTTAATAATTAATTTATGAAATACTAATTACTTCTATATATGCAGCACTGGAAAATGTACAACCAAAAACGCATTTAAAGTAATATAAAAGCAAATAAAATCTTTCAATCAACATAAAACTTTTATCAACTAACAAGATACAGCTCAATAGATGTTCAAAGAAAATGCATTTAAAGCAACACAAAAAAGTATAAACAAATATAAATACAAATTCTACATCCTAATCAGTTTTTTTATTGTTCATACTCAGCTTGTTGATAAATACCAATTTCTGTAAAAAATTATGATTTTCAAAACTCAACAAGAGCCATAGGGGTATTTTAAGGATGAGGGTCAGTCTGGATTATCATTGTATAAGTGAAGCATATTTAATAAAATTTGTGAATACATGCGTTAAGTATCTTACAAGTATCTCGTCAAAAATGAACCTTTCACAGATTTCTACAAATAATCGCCAGACAAATGCTAACGTTTTACCACTGCGCATCTATTAAATTGGATTATTTAGTTACTTTTTGGTTAAGGCATGGATTATTCGTTCGTGACTTTTCCTTTATTTCGTCTTCTTTGTAACATAACTAGTTTTAGAAAGTAAATCTGTATTTCTATTATGATAGTCCTTCTGGTTGTTTCCTGATATACAAAGACTGTAATTATAACGCTTGTTTAATGAAATTGAATGTATCCTTTATATACTTAGTCTGCAACTGTATATGCCTATGGTTGGCCCTAACTTTGAAGTACTAAAGTCCAAAGTGCCATTATCAGATAATTTTTTGATTGTGCTTTTACAAGAATATTCTATAACATATCTGCCCTCTAGGTTATCTCATTTATGTAACAATGTATAAGTAAGTATAAGTAAGTCACAACAAAAAATAGTTAGGGTTAAAATCAGAGAGTCGTAATGATAAAGTGTTTATATTTTTATGAATTTTGAATACAATATTTATTTTATGTTATAAAATTTGTTAAACAACACCTTTCAAAAAGCATACAAATTATTATCCAATCAAAATGCAGATAATGGATTTCAAAATATCATTACAAAAAATCATTAACTTTTATTCTGTGCATTTCTTGAAATAGATTGAAAAGAACTATTTGACAGTAGAAAATTCTCATTTTTTGTTAAAACCTTAAATTTACAGAAAAAAAGTTATTATATGATATATTACAATTTATATTATTGCAATATTTCCACAAGAAAAATAATCTTTTAAAATTTAATTTTATATGTAGCTAAGCCAATTCAGTGTTGGACTCCTCAAGAATTTACAAAAAGTTGGGAAGAATATGCACGAGACTTTTGCGGAATATCAGACACCTATCTCAATTTTGATAAAGAATTTAAATCTGGTAGTCAGTTTCAAACAATAAATTATATTCAATGGATATCTATTGTACTGGCAGTTCAAGGAATTTTGTTCTTCATTCCTTGTATGATATGGCGTTTGTTGATCTTACACTCTGGATTTAATCTTCAACGAATAACGCAAGCTGCAAATAACACCCATGTCAGTTTTCCTGATCAACTAAAAAAAAGCATTAAATTTATTGCAATTCATATGGATAAATTTTTGAATAAAAAATACAATAATGAAACAACTAAATCGTGCAGTAAAAAAAGGTGTTGTAGTCAGAATTCAAGAAGGTATCTCTCATCGGTTTATATCATTATTAAAATACTTTATTTACTTAATGTTGTTTTTCAACTTTGTATGATTCAAAGATATATTGGCACACGTTATTCCTTCTATGGGATAGATGCTTTTTATGATATGGTAAAAGGAAATGAATTGAGAAGTTCAGATTATCTTCCAAAAGTTAAACTTTGCAAATTTGAAATAACTAAATTAAACAGAAGAGCATTGTAAGTTTCTTCCTTTTAATAATAATAATAATAATATTAGTAATAATAATAATAATAATAATAATAATAATAATAATAATAATAATAATAATAATAATAATAATAATAATAATAATAATAATAAAATTATAACTATAATTACAAGAGATCACCAGTTAAACACAATTGTGCTATATATTTCAACAAATTCACAATTTTTCATCATGTAAAAAAAAATTATAAAACTATATTTATTATTAAAAATAAAATAACATTAAATTACTAAACACGAAAACAATTAGCAAATTAAATGAGTTATTCCTATAATTACAAACTAAACTAATTAAAAAACATTCAAAACCTTTGTACTCGTAGCATTTTGCACAACAATTTTTGGATCTCATAATCTTAATAACAATGCTTCAAATATAACACACTACCAATATTTTATAAAAAATTTAGTACAATTTGCAGATAAGACATTCCTATTTTATTCATGCAGCTCTTTTTATGTTCACTAATATTGGTCAATATCTTCAATTTCAATGTCAAGAACAAGGTTACAATGAAGTCTCTCAATGTACGTGGCATAACACCGATTACATGTAAATTGGTAAACAAGATCCCATAAGAGTGTTACCATAGTTTGCAATAATAATTAAAAGCTTGACGTACATTGTGCAAATTAATAATAATAATAAAAATAAGAATATTAAAAATTAGAATAATAATTTATTCACGAATGTCTGATTCTAATAAAATAATAATAAGAAACATAACATGGGGTCCAGTGCAAATCCCAATAGTAGACTAGTTTCGAGCTAATGGCTCTCATCAGTACTATGCTGGAGGCGCTCAGATAATAATTTTGATTGAAAACGCCAACTATATATTCTATATAACATTTCACTATATATTTCTACCGTTCATCAGTCTTCTTCAGGCTAGAAATCTCATTTACAATAACTAAATGGAAATAAGAAAATATAAACAAATTAATCAATAATACTCGTATTCAAATTGTACTAGAAAATTATTTTAATTTAAAGAAAATAAACTTGTAAATTAATTTTTTAAAACAAAAATTTATCATTCCTTTAAAAAACAAGTTTTTATAAAACAATAAATTTTTTAAAAATTAAATTTAAAATTTTTTTTACATAGTAAAAATATTTTAACATCCTATAAAATTACATCAAACACATAATTTATACAATTCACATTCAATTATTTAAATACATTCAAAATATCTCTAGAGTCTAGACTGAGCATTTTGAACATTAATTATAGGATTTAAAGATTTTATCAACAACGCTTCACAAGTTATTCGTTCCCAATAATTACTTAGATTCTTTGCAATTATCTTGAAATCAGACATACCTATTTTCTTACTCATACATTTCTTAAAATGATCACTGGTGTGGGTCAATTCATTCAGTCTACAATGCATAAGAACTCGAGTGCAGAAATGACGTGTAGTCTCTCCAATACATGTTGAGTTAGAGACTTTTTAGTGAATATACCATTGACTTTGCAAGACTTTGAAACAATCCCAAACTGAGTTTTATTTACATGTTTGAGGATCTTATAATTAAATTCTCTGAAACCCTCGGAATAAGGCAATTTTAGTTCAATGTGTTTAGATCGGATTTGTTGAGAACTTACTATTTTCAAAGTCAATAAGAACATTACATCCAGACCAATATCTACAACAATCACGATAATTCAACATCCATTTTGAGATAGCAGTGCAACCTAAGAGTAACAAAAGTGGAATATAAAGACCATGAACCAAATACCAATCTTCTCACCATATTTCGCTTATTTTTAAATTCACAAAAGCTCTCAGACGTAGTATACAGACCAGTATCAGTCGCTTTTCTGTATATTTCGGTCTGATAGGCTTTTATCTTCCGTTGAAAAAGCAAATTTGATAAAACAATCAACGACAAGTTTTCTTCATGCGTAAATTGGATGTTCGAATAGAAAATTTTCATAAAATCCAATTAAGACCTTACATGCTCAAGATTCTCAAACACATAAAATATGATCAATATATCTTTGTACACAGTTGGTTTAGTTAAATTGTAAGATGACATTTTTTTTTCCAAAAAAAAAAGATATTTTAGGAGTAAATTGGGAACCCATACCAACCCATTCATCTGTTTATACCACCGATTATTAAAAAGAAAATTCACAATCCAAGTTGCAAATTCAAGTAATTTAAAAACTTTTGTTTTTATCAAATCTCTCATATTCACTTACATTTTCTTTTCACATCTTACAACAAAACTCAATGGTTTCCACTAATGGAATGTTCGTATAAAGACTGCAAACGTCAAATGTGATCATAAATTCATCTGCGATTTTTTGTCTAACTGTGTAATAAGCGTAGAAAATTAAAAATTATCCCTATATTCAAAATCAGCAATAATTAAAGGTTTTAATAACCCATATAAACATCTGGAGATTTTGTATTGAGAAGTTCCTACCATCGACAAAACTGGTATCATGCCCTCTTTATGTACTATAGGAAGTCCATAAAGGTTTTGCTGGTTGGGAGCGTTTTGGATGTATAGACTTCGCCAGGTCTCCATCAATATATTTTTTATTTTCTAGTTCCTATTAAATGCGAATAGGATTTTAAATATTAAAAAACATTGATTAGAATTAAATGAAAAACATTTATTTTTAAAAATAATTTTCAAGTTTTTATTCTAATTTATTAACTTTATAATATTGGTAAATCTAATTTGAAAAATATTTTGGAAATTTGTTTAAATAAATATATTTTTTGACTACAGTTCAGTGAAAGAATATCAACCAGAATCGAATAGGAGAAAGCAAAGGTCCAGTTAAATTGTGTTTATGAGTGATCAGGGCCGTTTGTCGGTCGAAATATTTCATATTTTATGAATAAACATTGCGAAAATTGGTTAACATTGTTATTTATTTAAATTTTATTTAAATAATAATAACAATATAATTTGTATTGATCTACCCATTATTTACTATTAATGTAAAAACAAATTATTACATATTTAAATAATGATGTTTTTTATCAAAGTGAATATTACTTTAGTGATCTCATTAAAATAAAATGGTTAAGAATACTTTTATAAATTTAAAATAAGTAATTTTTTTTATATCTAACTAATATATAACATTTTCAATTTACAAACATAATGTTATAATTTTCCTTTAACGTTCATGTCAAAAAATAAATAATAAAATATACATGCACGCAGGCCGAGTATTAATAGTTTTCTGTGTGTAGGCGCGATGCAAATTTGCCACAGCAAAAATGAAAAATGTTGTAAATTTTAAATTGAAGAAAAATAGAAAAACACTGAATATCTGAACTTCATATATATATTTGTATTTTAATAAGAAAAATTAAACAAAACAAAATAAAAATTCAGTTTATAAAAAATAAAAAAACAAATAATAATTACAAGTAAAAAATTAGAAAATACCGCCCTCGAAAGTACCGTCTTTGGCGGTCGCCTAAGTCGCCTACCCCTAAAAACGGGCCTGCTGTATGAATAAATCAACTGTACTATAAAATTAGGATTAACAAATTAAATATAATTAAATAATTAATCGATGATGTAAAACATAAATTGAATAAAGTTTATAGAAAAATAATGATTACACTAAAACAAAAATGGCATGTTGTCGATTAAAAATGCAAGCTTTAGAAAAATTAAAATTTTCACTAATCAATTAAGAACAAATATGTTAATTTTACATAATTTATTTGAATTTACAAAAAACTATATTTAATTAAAATTCTGTTAAAATTTAGCTATACTCTACAATGCGTATTGCCGTTGAACATGTTTCTTGAGAAAATATTCATTTTACTCTGGTTTTGGAACGTAATAATCGGCTGTATCACCGCTGTCAGTTTGTTGAGTTGGTTGAACAAATTAGTTAACAGAAAGGACAAAGTCCGATTCATCGGAGAATATCTTAAATTGATGGAGTTGCTAAAAGAATCCGAAGAATCTTTGGTAAAAAAGTTCATTTTCGACTACTTACGAACGGATGGATTATTTATAATGCATTTGATATCTACCAATGTCGGTGATATTGTGGCAGCTGACATAGTTGGCGAACTGTTGGATTTGTACCGCTCCCAAGAAAAGGACGAATATGAACCTTTAAACTCAGTAGACGAGATAAATTTAAGTGAAAACAAATTAAAAAATGTTGAAAAAATAATTGGCTTGGAAATTCCCGGAAAAAGCTACACGAATGATAACATTTTTTGATTTGATTCTGTTAATTAATTTTGGGATTTACTATTATGCCAAATCTTTTTTTTTTAACAATTTTCCTGATTTTTTTGTTTTACTAGTGTTTTATAAAAAATCTAAAAATTCCTTGGTTGTAAATTTTAAATTTTGAATGTTGTTTTTACCAGGATATTTATTATTGTGCAAATTGAGTGTGATAAAAATTTTGATTAAAAAACGAACGACAACTGATGTGGAAAATAATTGAAAAACAAAAGGCGATTGATTTTTAATATTAAATTTGTAATATGGTTGCTCATTTTAAATCCGTTTGCATTTAATTATTTTCCAACTTTTTGAATTATTACTCCGGACATGTATTTTTTAATGGAATTTGGAGATCACCAAAATGTCGCAGTACACACTGATACACCAGCTGTCACTGAGATAAATCACCTATAATATAAAAGAAAATCAATAAATTTATAGCATTTAAACACACCAACTCACCTTGAGGTTGTTTGTAAAATCGTTAATGAGACAAACCCTAAACTATAGAGACACAAAAAGTGACAGAGAAATAAAATAATGCACATTAACTCAACCTATAATAAAACATGCATGCTAACTTTTAACATGTAGCCATCCGAAGTTGAAAAAATCCCTATAATAAATAATTTTATAGACATTTTTGAGATAATTTTAGAAAGAAAAATGGCGGAAAAAATTTTTAATTTAAATTTTGAGGTTTTTGCTAGGAAATTTCGAGTAAATGAGGATGTATCTTCATAAGATTTACCCTTAAAACTAAAATTAATCTAATATTTCAGATATCTCTGTAGAAAAAAGCAAAACCTGAAATCCGAATAAATGCATAAATTTTTAAATTATTTTTGTAAGTTTTAAAAAATAATCATAAACCAAATTATTTCGTGTACATAATCGATGATTTTTTACAAAATATTTATAAAAAATATAATTATTTAATGCACATAATAATTTTTATAAGTTCAAAAATAATTTAACTCACATTTTTTGAATAATAATATCCGAAAAAAAATACATATTTTTGGAGAATAGTTATTGTTACTAATTTTCTTAAATATTATTTATAATAATATATATGAAATAGTTGATCAAAGTTATATTTAAGAGCTTGAATTATGATCATATTTCCTTATGAAATCATAATTCAACTCTTAAAATTTAACTTTAAGTTATATAACAATATAAAAAACAACTTACTTAGCAGCCATTTAAAAAATGGCTGAAATCCATTCACAAAAAATAAATTCCGCTAAGTTGATTTATGTATCAAGTTGAATTATAGCGGAATTTATCTCAGTGACAGCTGGTGTATAGAACCACCTGACTAGCATATATCGCAAGATGCCGTAACAGCTAAACACACAAAAAATGTACATCCTAAAATATCTGTCACTATTTAAGAGAAATATAAAAATAAACAATTAAACCTTCAAATCGACTATTTTGCACCTTATAACCATTTCAATGAAACTACCACTTCTCTCCCTGTCCGTTGTAAAGTGCGCCCACTTTCTAATGAAAAACTTGACTTTGACCGAGCTGAATTCTTTAAATTATTAAATCAAGGAATCATTAGAAAATCAAAATTACCTTGGTTTTCACTTCTACATCTTGGTACTTTTCGACCTTGTGGCGATTACCGCCGATTGAATATGATCACAATACACAATTCTTGCATTGGAAAAATAGAGATGATTTAAAAAGATAACATTTAAATAATAATCTTTTAGTAAATCATTTTTGTAAAGAATTATAATACAATTATTTACGAAGAAATAAACTGTTTTATTGAAACTTTACACAACAAATATTTGTCAAAAGTATAGTGAAAGAATTTATTGTAATAATAATAATAATGATAATAATAATAATAATAATAATAACAATAATAATAATAATAATAATAATAATAATAATAATAATAATAATAATAATAATAATAATAATAATAATAATAATAATAATAATAATAATAATAATAATAATAATAATAATAATAATAATAATAATAATAAAAATAATAATAATAATAATAATAATAATAATAATAATAATAATAATAATAATAATAATAATAATCATAATCATAATCATAATCATAATCATAATCATAATCATAATCATAATCATAATTATAACATAATCATTATATGGGGGCCTGGTACGAATAAACAACAACGACCGTTATTCGATGGACTTTTTATATATGTGTAACCAAATAATAAGGTTCAAGATTTGAGAATCAAATCACGATTTTATTTATTTTACATAATAGAATTCATAATAAACATTTGGATTATGATAGACTAATGAGAACCAAAGCAAAACGTTTAATTTTAAAATTAGAAATTTAATTATTAAAGTAATTAAATGCAATTAATATAAACCTGTTAAAACAATTACAAAAATGCAGACTGCTATGTATAAATTTGACAAACTTCCTTTTATTATATTTCTTGTCCGTGAAGGAATTTTCTATATATTTCTGGATAATCACTTGAAATTTTGTCTTCGGATCTGATTTGTTTCTTTACTTGATTGAGACGGATTTCTAATTAAAATGTCAATATTCAAAAATGCCGCCGAAAATCTTTTGATGGAGAATACAATTGAATTACAAATTTTGATAAATCTGATATTGTATTATTTGGTTCATAAATACTAAATATGCATAAATTCTGATAATTTGATCAAGCTAATAAATTGTTTACAAATAAGTTTAAGATACAAATATAAATAAAATATTTTTGAAAAAAATATATATAAAGTAGAAACTCTATTATGCGGTCTGATTATCCGGATGAAAGGGATGAGGATAAGGAAAACTCATAATTGACAGTATAAGACATGTACATAATACAGCATGAATACATTATTATTTTTGTCTAGATATACAAATGGCTTCAGTATTAAATTATTTTTTATCAAGAAAATAAAATACATACTTCTTCTTAAAGATGATTGTTCTTTATGTGGATTCATGGCGATATCTAGACACTTAAAAGCTTCATAATTTGTAGGACCAATTTGTCTTACTTCACAAATCTACTCATCGTCTTCTTAATCTTGTTCCCAATTATTCAAAGTTTCAAATCCAGGAACGACTCGCTACATCTTCTTCGTCACATTCAGCACACATTATGATTTGTGCTATTGCTTTCGCCATTTCACTTTGTTACTGGAATCTACTAATGGGCTTTTCAAAATTTTGTTCTATGATTTTTTCAAAGTTCAAACATCTAGAATTACCACTCTCTGTTGCCATGTAGCAACATTTTTTAAAATTTTGTTTTTCATCGAAGCATCTGTTTTCTTAATAAGCGTTTTACGGTTTCTATCACACACTGACGTGGTATTTCGTGAAAGAAAACTTACCGTAAACATTTCATAGATCCGGTTTAAACATTCTATATGTCAGTGTAACGGTGCATCAAAAGATTAATTTTTATTTACTACGCAGTTCCAAGATTTCTGATGATCTAATTGCAGTTGTGATTACACCAAGTCCCATTGAGATAAATTCCGCTATAATTCAAGTTGATACGTAAATCAACTTATCGGAATTTAATTTGTGAAAAAATAAATGCATTAAAGTTAAAAAATTTTAAGAGTTGAATTATGATTGTATAAGGAAATATAATCATAATTCAAGCTCTTAAATATAACTTTGATCAACTATTTCATATATATTATTATAAATAATATTTAGGAAATCAAGTAAGTAACAATAACTAATCTCCAAAAATATGTATTTTCTTTGGATATTATTCAAAAAAAGTGAGTTAAATTATTTTTGAAGTTATAAAATTATTAATTGCATTAAATAATTATATTTTTTATAAATATTTTGAAAAAAATCTTCGCTTATGTACACAAAATAATTTGGTTTATGATTATTTTTTAAAACTTACCAATATAATTTAAAAATTTATGCTTTTTATCGGATTTCAGGTTTTACTTTTTTCGACAGAAATATCTGAAATATTAAATTAATTTTAGTTTTAAGGGTAAATCTAATGAAGATATATCCTCATTTACTAGAAATTTCCTAGCAAAAACCTCAAAATTTAAATTAAAAATTTTTCCGCCATTTTTCTTACTAAAATTATCTCAAAAATGTCGATAAAATTATTTATTATAGGGTTTTTTTCAATTTCGGATGGCTACATGTTAAAAGTTTACATGCATGTTTTATTATGGGTTGTGATAATGTGTATTATTTTATTTCTCTGTCACGTTTTGTGTTTCTATAGTGTAGGGTTTGTATCAGTGACTATTTTATAAGCAACCTCAAGGTGAGTTGGTGTGTTTAAATGCTATAAATTTATTGATTTTTGTTTTATATTATAGGTGATTTATCTCAACTTCGCTTGGTGTAGCAAAGGAATGTTACGCATGGATATGCCAATGCATGTTACACAAACATTAATTGATTTATACAAGCATCGCATGTACCAGTTTCAATACAATTGTCAAATTAATATCGTAGCAGGTGACACTGACTATTTTGTCTTGGAGTGTAAAATATGTGAAAAATTTGTAATTAAGTGACGAGAAACTATTTTAAGTCGAAATATTTCATTTTATGAATAAAAATTGCGGAAATCAGCAAAAATTGTTATTCATTTAAATTATAGTAATTTAATTATTTTAACAAATTTAAATATTTATCAATTAAATTAAAATTAATTAAAATTTTTCATAAAAGATTATAATTTAATAATTCAACATATTTGAATGTTTTTCTTGTAAATTTGTTAGTCTATACTTCGATAAAATGATGAAGTTTTATGCTAAAAACTTTCTCCAATATTTGATTTTAAAAACAACAAATATTTACAGACTACCTAAACAATAATGACAACAATTAAACGTTGAAAATTAATTACAGTTCATAGATAATTTAAAAGAAAAAGATGCATTAAACATTATGAAACCAACGAAAAAAATAATTTCATAATGGATCTAATCCATCAACTGCTGTCATCATCCTTGAGTTTGAAAAAATTAATAAATTCATAGAAAATCTCTAAAAAAAATTAAACAATTTTTAATCAATCTATAATTTTATGATTAAATTTTCATAATATTGTGAGAGCTTGTAAGTTTAAAATTTCGTTAATTTAAACAATTATCAACTAAAATTAAAATATTCAATTTTCCTATGAAATAAAAAAAATTATATTATCTGGATAAACAACCAATGAAAAAGATAAAATTGTATAAAATTATGTGAAAAATAAAATCTCAAATTAAGTAATTGATTAATTAAAGTCGAGTTCAATATAAGATAAATACATATGAAAGTAAACAAAAATAAATATAAGAGAATCCTATAATTAAAATTATTATATATAAAGACATCAAAAGACGAATGAATGATTGGGTTAATGAGTTTATTTCAGTTAACTAAGGCCAAGGAGATTATTAGAGAAAGATTGTTTATTGTAATCCTTGTTATAAAATAACTTTCACAAAAATATCTTCTGTAAATCTTATGAGACAAAACTCACACACACACACACCATCGAAATTAAAAAGTTTTGCTCACACAAACGTTAGTATTCAAAATTCTACAAAAAATTGGAATATTAAGTAAGTCGAATAAACTATTAAAATTATACAAGGCAGCCGAAAGAAATGATAATTAACATTATCAAAAGAATGTATGAATATTATTGTATTTAAAATAACAATATCTAGGATCAAACTACGCAATGGTTTTTATTGTTGAAAAAACTAACTAATTTTTGTAATTTACGTACCGGAAAGAATTAAAAATATATGTACGTTGTGATGTAATTGTATTGGGATATTTGATTTCAATCTCCCCTATATGTTAACTCTTATAATTAATGTGTATGATTATCGGCATGTTTGATTGATTGTTATTAAATGAATTTTAAAGTTATTATTTTATTTTTAATAAAATATAAGTCCAAATGTTTATTAAAAATATAGCAAACAAAACGTTTGAAATAAATACAATAAACACAAGCAGTACATCATTCTTCGATTTATAAGGTACTTGATTTACGCGTTAATATGTTTTTGTGTTTTAATATAATTGTCTTGTTTTACAATATTTAATTATTTTCCTTGATCTCCAAATTATTTCCGTGGTTTCAATTTATGCGGTTTTGCTTTAACACAGAACCTATTCTTCGCGTAAATCAAGGGATGGGTATATAATTAAAAAACAACAAATTAATTAATTAATTGAAATATTGTAGTTGACAATAATCATTTTTAAAAGAAAACAAAATCGTCGATTTTGAGAGACATAATACTTTCTATCCTACTTTAGTTTAGCAACAAAATTTATGGTATTTGATTTAGGGATGAAAATTGGCAGACGGTCGAGAATAGGCTCATAAAGGATGATCTTAAACAATTAAAACAAAATGAACTTGACAAAATTTACCGGGTGGTCGAAGAAAAGTTTTAATATACAATTTTTATGGTTTTAACTACTTATTATAAATTTGTTTAATTATTGAAAAAAATTTAAGATAATATTTCTTAGGATTAGCTAACCCTAGAATCAAACTACTGTTCTTTGAATATTGTCAGTAAACATTTGAATAAAAGGTGTATTTATAATGGTTCGTATTATTTGGAAAAGGAAACTGTGGGGTTTGATAGAATTCCTGCTAAAACGAATTATTTACACTAAAAATAAATAAAAATAATCTAGTTTTTTAATTAATATTAGAATTAATTTTGATATTTATTTATTTATATTGATAATTTAATTATATTTAAAGAATTTGTAAAAGAAATAAAAATAATTTGTAAAATAAAAAGCCAAAGCACATTTAATGGAATATTTGGGGAAAATGCCATTTTTCAAAGTTTTCAATTCAAAGAATTAGCAAAACCAAATCAGATTAATAATGAAAAGTTAATTAAAAATGAAATCAAATGTTTAATATTTCAGGAAAGTCAAATAAGACATCTTAATATAATCATATTAAATTTTATTATAATAACTTTTTTTAATTTACACCTCTGATTAAAAAACATTTTTGATAATTAATCTTTAAAGATATCAAAAAAACATTGATATCTTTACTGATTCATAGTCAAGAAAAATCGTTTAATGTTATTTGAAAATATTAAACTTTTATTATATTAAATTCTATCATTATTTTAATATATAAAAAAAATTTACTTTATAATTCATATATATATATACATATATATATATATAATTGTAAATAATTATTTAAAAATAAATTTCTTACATTGAAATGCGAAAAAACGTTTTTATAGATAAATATTAAATTTAATGTAAAATGTAAAGTTTCTAAATTTTTGTAGTAGGAATATAAAAGTAAATGTTTTATTTTATTTTAGTGAAAGATTAATATTTGATTTAAACTAATTGATATCAAGCCGTACGCAGCTTTATGCCACTCTCTATACAAAAGCAAAAGAAGAATTTCATTAAAAGAAATATTACAATTAAATTTTGTTTGAACTCCGCTTATGTTATTAGCTTAATGAGCATCATTTGATTCCGTTGACGTGAACTATTTGAATAATTTCCGGAAACTCGAGTAATAGTTTTGAGTAAATTCATATGATTGATGAAATCCATTCATAAATTATGTTCAACGCTTGGTTAGCAATAATTTTCAATTTAGAATTTGTTTTGTTTGTTTTATCGTTTGAAATTTGATTAGCCAATTGGAATGAAGCTTTATTTAGAGTAAATTTTGAATATTTTATTAATATAATTAGCAAATGTACAGCTGTTAAAGCGACTTTATAAAAGAAATAATTTTATTTATTTAATAAATATTAACCATCTAACTATGATTTAACGGTCACTTGTTCACTAATGTATTATATTCCATAATTGGAAAAATTTAAAGATAATAATAAGGTAATTAAGTATAAAGGATGAATAATTCTTCGATCAAAACTTTATAGTTTATTAGGTAATTTGAATACAACATCAATTTAATAAACGTATACTCATATTAATAATGTTTAACCTACCGAATTTTCTTTGGTGAAATTTCAGGTTTATATTAAAGAATACAACATAAATAAAAGGAATTGACAAATTAAAAATTATTTTTACCCTATATGTACCAGTTTTCTTGTATGTCAGGCTACTATTTCGAGGTGTAGTAGTGGTGTAGTGTGGTGTGTTTTTGGTTAGTTTTGTTTTTCAACATACCTTTACTTGTTGCTGTTGTTGTTGATGTTGTAGATGATAATACAAAATGAAACAATGAATCAATACAAGAAAAATGAGCTGAGCAAAATAAAAACTTAACTTCTAATGAATTAAAAACAATAAAAACAAATAAGGGACCATCAATAAATGAAGATTTGCAATTTTAAAAAAATATAAATTACGTAAAAATTATACATTGTAGATCTTAGAAATTAATGTTATTTGAAAGATCTTTGCAATGCGCTCTATAGAAGAAGATCATGAAGAGTTAGAGATTAACTAATTAAAGTAAATAATTAATAAAATTAAAATTAATATTTAAAAATATGAAATTAATTTCACTGACACATAATTTACAATTTCGCTTTATTTAGTCATCTGTGTGGAGTGAAATATTTATTAGTTATTGTTATTTAGTATTAGGATAGCTCACAAATGTGCGACAGATATAACTTTATTACGTATTTAAATATAAATCCAAATTATTTTAAAAAAGTCTTTATTAGCAAATTTAATAGCTGTATTATTAATTTTCTGCTTTTCACATTCAATTAATAAATTTGGAAGAGCGTTATAGGCTCTTTTATATTCAACTAAAGAGCTCTTCTTTCTAATTCAAATGACATTAAGTTAATAATAATTTTAAAAGAACCTTTATAAGTGAAATTATAAATTCACATCTTCTCGTATACTCAAAATTACTTCAAAAAAACTCTTCAAAACAAAATAAAAAAAAGAATTTTTATTAAAACATTAAATTTCAAAGAAATATTTTTAATAAAAATTCTTTTTTTTATTTTCTTTTGAAGTGTTTTTTTTAAATATAATTTTTTTAAATTGTTATATTTATTTTGATTTGCTTTTTCAATTGTTTTAAATTTTATTATTTTTCAACGAGTAATCTAAATTTAATTTACAAAAATCCAATTAAAACCAACTGAATAAAATTAATGAGAATAAAATATACATAATTAAAAGATGAAATAAATCCCAAAATCATAATAAATTCATTTTATTTTATGATATTAAATTTGTTTCTTAAGTAAAATGTATTTGTGAAATTTATGAAATTTATATATATATATATATATGTCAAACAATATTTAGTATATTTCTATATTAACTTATTTTTATTTTTCAATTTTTTAATTTTTACAATTTTAATAATTTTATTTTGATAATGTAATCTGAGGTAGTAAATATATTTTAAGATTTTCTCTACTTCCAAATTAATTCAATTATTTTACTATTTAAAGGTTTCATGCAAATAAATATATCAGCAAACATCTAAAATCTTCTTTCACAACTTATAAATAACGCATTGTTGTTGATTTCAATAAAATATGTTTTTATCGTTTTGTAAAACAAAGATTTTTTAGAAATTAGCTAAATATTTGACAGTTACTACTAAAAATCTCAGTAACGATTGTTTCCAGAGATGTTTGAACTCAAAATATAACGCCATCGTGGCTGATCTACCTCTAATGTTGCGTTCCTTTCAATATTAATTGGTATCAACAAGTTGATGGAGTAGATATGGAATCATCTTTAGCTCCAAGAAAACCATTGATCGATTTCTGATTGCGGCTGATAAAAACAATGGAAATTATAGCCTACTTAATGATGGTGAGCCTATTAACCCTAAAAAGCACAACAAAGCCTGTCAGTCTCAATTTGAATTCAAATTACTGATAACTTTGTTGATATTCATAAATTTTTCGAAATAATTTCTTGTATTCGTCTATTTTCAATATTTAAGTATAAAACATCAAAGCAGGCAAAAACATTTAATATAATATAATTAAATTTCATAAAACAATCGCACAAACGCACGGTGTGAATTGACGGTGTGAATCACTTTATAGATAATTGCACACCAACTCTATAAAAGGTGTTTTGAATAAAGTTGATAGTGTATAAATAATTTTTTGTATAAGTTCGTTTGAATAGCCGATTGCATAATTTTGGTATCCCGTTTTATTGATATTATTTTATTCAATACACGTCATCAAAACCTGACAAATATGGAATTAAAGTTTGGTGGTTAAGGTGATACCCTACCCACTTGGCGAAATTCTATATACAGGTAAAGTTGGCAACACCAGAGAGGTTTGACTTAGGAGAGAGGTCGTTGAAAATCTTTGTGCACCATATGTTGGGACAAATTTCAATGTAACTATAGACAATTCCAAATAAAGAATTAGCTGAAAGTCTTTTGTGTAATGGTCTAACATTAGTTTACACTCTGCGTAAAAATATGGTCTGTATTCCATCCGAATTTCTGCTAAACATAAAACGGGAAACACGTTCAACTTTATTTGGTTTTCAAAAAATATTACTATTGCGTCGCATGTACCCAAGCCAGATAAAGCAGTAACTTTTTTGTCAACAATGGCCATAAGATTTTTTTATAAATATACTAGATGCCACTGGAATAGCTGCATATGTTCTGTGGATGAAAAAAATTCCGTATTAGAACCAAAGGAAACACAACCTACGAAATCTATTCCTGTAAGAATTGGGTGAATCTCTAGTTGAATCTTACTTAAAAAAGAGGCAAAATAACAAAAACTTACACCAATCGTCTCAAAGTGCAATAAAACTTATTTTGGTGATTTCCCTACTGAAATTTCTTCTAGCAGACTTTCAACTTCCACTTCAGGTGAAAACATCCGAAAAAGTAAACAGTGTCATTTGTGTCCATACGAAAAATCCAAAATGCAGAAGCAATGCTGCGATAATTGCCAATAAATGTGTGTAATGAACACTCAATAAAAGCAATAAATTGTTCGTCATGCTAAAATAACTAGGTATTATTTTGTTAAATTATTTATGTAATTATGTTTACATATGTATATATTATTTTGAATTATGTTTTCTATTTTATTTATATATATATATATATATATATATATATATATATTTGAATTATCATTTTTATTTTTATGTAAATAAAGTAATTTTTGGTCTGTAATAAATTATTTGAGTCTAATTATTATCAAAATACAAAGAAATGTCATAGAGACTCAGAGGCATTGTTGTTCACTAACGCTTGTAAAATAGTTGTGCTCTTTAGGGTTAAATTTAATGTTTTAGTTATTCCATATTTGAAAGGTTTTAAGGTTTTGAGATTTTCTGTAATAAAATCATTAGATAATACCAATATGTTTAAAATGTATTTAGTTTTGAAATCTTTAAAATCAATAAACATGTTTAGTAATAAATTTGAAACCCCATAATGTTTAGTGTTTGATATAGCGTATAATTTTCATGTAATAGGTGTAATGCCACATACATTGGAGAGACTTACCGTCATCTTGGCACACGGGTTCAGAAAAATAGCTGATTGAGATGCGTGAGTAATAATATTGAGTATGGAAAAATGTATAAAAAAAACAGCTGATTCAAATGACTAAAAAATTTATATAAGATCTTTAATAATAAGTGAAAAATAATTTTGTTTGAGGCTTTGGTAGTTAAATCACAATTACCTACAATTAACATTTAATCAGCAATGAAATTATTATTTAATTAAATCATAACTGTTACATTATTATTGTTTTTTAATTTTATAAAGATTATCATGGGAAACTGTTGATAAGAATAATTTCCTTGAAATATATTTCGTTCATTCACCGTTATTGTGTTTTAATTGTCAGAATTTGTACAGACTTGAATCATAAAAACTCAACTCAAAGTATTATTAATTTTAAATATAATGGAAAATACCTCTCTAGCTTCGTTCTGTGAGAATTTGTCTGAATTTAATTTGTTTGTTTAAACATTAATAATAATATATAATCCTTCTATTCTATTAACAATCGTAGAGCTCTTCCTTGAACTTTTAATAATTTAGAACTCTTTAAAGTGCAAAGAATTTGTTCTTTGACAATTTCAAAACTTCTTGAATTTTAATTTAATCCAATTTTGATAACTTTTACATTATTTATTTATTTTCAATAACAATAAAATTAAAAATTCAAAGAGAAATCACTAAAATAACATTTGTATAAATTTCATTAAATTAATTAATAATTCATTCAAATAACTATTCGAAAGTAATTAAGAGAAAAATTGAATTTCAAATTAAATTTCTAATTTTTAAATGTTTACCAATCGGCTTTTTTAAAATTTAAAATTATTTTAATTCTAACAACAAAATTTATTTATTCTTTTCTCCGAGTCAACATTTAATTTAATTTAAATTGAAATAGAACCAGAAAGCGTTGAAATAAAAATTAGATAATTTGAAATAATACAGAAAGTTATCAATTTTGTGCAAAAAATGCCTTGCTATTCAGAATTTTACTCATTGGATTCTTTATTGTATTCATGAATATCAAGGCCTTGTGATCTGTTCTTGCTATGAATCTTTCCCCATATAAATATTTTTTGAAATAGATTACATATTCATATAATGTCAATCATTCTTTTGTAATTACACAGTAACTTTTTCTATGGTCTGATAAATGTCGCGATCCATAAGCAACGAAGTGCTTCATGGGAATTCTCATTTTGACTTGACCTAATCCTGAACCAATTGTCAAAAGCTTGCAACTATATCTAAACAAACATGCAATCCTTTCAAGGATAATCTAAAATTGGTGCTTTTAATAGTTTAATCTTTACTCGTTGAAACATTTTCGCAACTATCAATCTACTGTAAGCTATTATCCCGCCCCAAAGTTGCTTCATAAATGAAGGCATCTTTTTCGGTAAGTCATTTAATAAACTGAAGTAATTTTATTTATAAATGAGTTGGTTTAGTTTTCACCTGACTTTTACCGATTGAGAAATCATTGACAAATGGTTGATGATCTTTATGAGTTGTTTGTAGAGATTTAAATTTAATATTGTGGGGATCATTAAAAATGTCAATTTTCAAACAAAAAAATAAATATGCGTTATTTTTAATAACCCATTTGTTATTTAATTAAAATGTAATAAAATTATTTAAAAATTAAATGTTACAGGCACTAAACAAATGTATTTCGAAGAAGGTTTAATTAATTATATTAATACTAATACATTTTATTCGATTAAGCACATATAATTACGCAATTATTCATAAATCCATAAGTACAATCATTTTTATTGAAGTTGTTTAATGACTGCCAAAAATTTATTTGAGAAAATCGTGTTCTTTTATTTATATGAATAAATTACGGTTTTTATTTAACAGTTTATTTAAATAATTAAAAAATTGAATTTCTATCAATAATATTTATTTATAAATATTTTTAGAGAGAAATAATTATTTCTAAATAAATCTATTATTAAATAAGTAATATTGATGTATAGTATAAAATAATAGTTATTTTGTCTGTTAATTTTGCAATTAGTCCGATAAGTATTTTCTTATATGGGAAAAATCAATTTGCTTACACTTTCTTTCACACTTTTAGAATCTCTGATGTTTTCTATTAAAAATACTTCGTAAAAAATCAAAATTTCTCACACAGACACTGATTAATTTAATAATTGTTTTAATAATCTCACAATAAAGATAATGATGTAAATTATTTTTCTAGAATACAACATGTAAATACAACATTTTGTATCATGTTGTTTATTTATTCTCAAAAATGTTAGAAATATACTCGAGTTCATGAAAAATATTTCAGAATTTTAAAACTTTTTGAACATTATTTTGTAAACCAAATGGATTTTTAATATATATATATATATATATATATATATATATATATATATATATATATATATACCGAATCAAAAATTACCAGATCTTTTCCTTTGAGCCATTCTTAAGAATATTGTCTATGGTGAGCATTATGACAATTTGAAAGGTCTAAAGAAAATAATAATCCATTCATTTACTCAAATTCCATTACAAGATATCCAGAATGCATGTAACGATGTATTAAAAAGGTGTAAACTTTCCATTGATGTAGATGGTGAACACTTTGAATATTTATTTTAATTTCTGTTTTAAATAACATTTAAATATCTGTTATCTTAAATAATAATAAAAAATTAACATTAATATTGACATTGATTTATATTGTTAATATTATTATAATAACATTTATATATTTTCATGAAGCCTTAAAAATAAAAAAACGCCATCTTGGCACTTCTTTGATTAAGAGTTTATAAAGATAATCCTACAAATTCGTGTTACCTAAAGAAGAATTATGATCTATAATCGCAATGAAAATGAATAAAATGTTAAATGAAAATAAAAATGAATTAAAGATAAAATAAATAATTTTATAGATTATATATTTATTAACACGTTGACGGACAGTAGGAACAAGCGAAGTTCGAAAATTGACACTATATGTTTTTGTGATTTTTCACAACCACGTGCATACTGAATCTGCAACTCGTATAACAGGTGAAATATGAACTTCAACCTAAAAAGATGTTTTCAAAACACGACACTATGCTTCTACGTATACGCCAGTAAGTGCACATTTGTGCTGCTATAGCCGTAGTGTCTAAAAACGACCGTTTCGTTTTGGACGGCTATAGCAGTCATGCCACATTGTGAACTTCGCTTTGACGGCTATAGCCGCAATTGTCCGTCAACGTGTTAAACAATTATAAAATATTTTACATTTGGACAGTTTCACTATGAATTTTTAATAATATTTTTAATTAATTAAATTTATTTTATAAAGTTTAATTTTAATTGATTTCATTTAATCAACAGAATGTGTCTAAATTATTCATTCATAAATAAATATTATCATTGTTTATACAGCTTTTATTTTGTCATTAAACTGGAGATTGCATTTAATCTGTTGAAATATATTAAAAATTATATTCTTTTACGCCAGTCATTCTAAATTTACTTTCGATATAGGATGACACTTTTTAAATGTAAAAACCTATGTGGTTCACTTAAATTGTATAATTAATAATATAAATTTTAAAAATACTTTTGTATCAGTTTTATTTGTTAAAAATTCTACTAGGATACTATTTTATGTGTGTAATAAATAAATGTATTATTTCTTATTTTTCAATTTTTTTTCTTTAAAAAATTGCGATTCTAGCCTCGTGGACTTTTCATATTACAGACAATATATTGTTTTAGTCCTTTCTTAACTTTTCTATTGCTATTGTAAAATACCAACTGCCACTTTTTCTGAAACCAATTTATTTAAATGTATTATAAAATCGGACATGACAATCATTAAAAAATGCTGTTGTAGTCAACTGTACATTGGTAATGATTTTGTGAAACACATTTTTAGGACATCTGTAATGGTACATCTTGTTTTTTATTTGTCCGATATAGTGTTTAAAATGTTAACCACATTATCTGTTTAGTTGTATATTGTGTCGACAATTCCCCAGCCCCCTTAATGTTTAACACCTTGCATATTATTTATTTTTATTATTATTGTTATCAAATTATCAAATTATGAGATTCGCTAATTTAAATTGCCAATCAATAATAAAATATTACTATAGGGAAGGAAAAAAAACATAAATTGCTAAAGAATAGCAAATTGATTAAAAAAAAATAAAACTTTGCACAAAAATGCATAAAGCAAATAATTGGTTTGCAATTTGCAATATTCAAGAAAGCAATCAAATCCGGATTGACAGAATTACTCTGCAGCTATTTCAAAGCGTAATATTTAGAACGACGGAAACAAGAGATTTTATAAATAGCCGTATCCGAATTATTTAGACCTTTTCATCTTTATTGCAACTGGAATAGTGTTTATATTATTTATTGAAGTGTAGAGATTTCGATGAAAACTCAAAAATCCTATTAAACCAACAATCAAGCAAATTATTTGGTAAAGATCCAAATCACCAAATTAAGAATTTTAAGCGAAACCCTATCATCCTGTCATCCTCCAACAAATCAAGCTAAGATTACTATTTATTTTTTAACAACTGTTTTTAAATAAAATTTTATGATCATTACGTTTTGTTAGATAATACTTTTTATTCAGATATTGCGTACTAAATTACATAAATTAATTAAATATAACATTCAACCCAGAACGTCCCAAGACTATTTTACTGGAGACTCGGCTGGGCTCAACAGACTTCTAAAAATAACACAAACCAAAAATAATTAAGACTCACTATAACAGTGACAACTGTCACTTTCTCTGAAATCAATTTATTTAAATGTATTATAAAATCGGATATGACAATTATTAAAAAAATGCAGTTGTAGTCAACTGTACATTGGTACTGATTTTGTGAAACACATTTTTAAGGACATCAATTTATATTGTCGAAAACTGACCATTAGATGTGGAGTTTTTAGAAGTAGAGTTTGGGGAAGCTTTACTGGATTTGTTCTTGAGCGTTTGCAAAATTTGGGAAAATCATATGATATGATTAATATGAATTGAAATATTTAAACACTAGAATAACTATTTAAAAATACGTTATCATACATGGGATTATACTGCAAAAGTCTCACATTTGAAAACAAACATTTTATGAGTTCATTCACTTAATTTATGTAAATAACATGTATATCGTTGGCAAATCGTTGAACCTAGCGGCAGTAGAAAGCTTTGTTTGACTGTAAGTTATTTAAATCAAATTGTTTCAAATAAAAGTCTAAAAGATTTATGAGCATTGAAGAGCGGACAATCTAATTTTTAACCTTTGTAGGATATGAGTGACAAAGAAATGAAAATTTAATTAGGAAGATAGGACTAATTAATATTTTTTATACGTTTCTCTTTCATAAACATTTTGTTCAATTTTATACTAAATTTTTTGTTTAAATTTATTACTAAGCAAATATGATGTCCAATAAGTAATATAATCGGCCAATAATAATGTGTTTTAAATAAATTAAGGAAATATAGAAAAAGTAAAAGTTACATTCGTGGGAAAGTTATTTTTGGCGCCCAATTAAATATGACGACTTTTTAATGATAAAATTAAACAAAAACATCATTAACAGATAAATCACTCATTAAGGTCAAAACACAAATAACAAAAATCTGATTATATTTCGATAAACAAAAACAAATTATATATTTCTTTGATTCATCGGATACAAAACAATAATAATATTTTTTTTTAAATATATTTTAAATAAATTTATTATCACAACGTTTATAAAATAAAAGAATCGAAATTTATCAGAATAAATAATAATAATAATAATAATAATAATAATAATAATAATAATAATAATAATAATAATAATAATAATAATCATAATAATAATAATAATAATAATAATAATAATAATAATAATAATAATAATAATAATAATAAATGTATATTTAATGCCTGTTTCCAAATTGGAGGGTATTTTATAATTTATATATATATATCATTTATAAAATAAATCATTTTTTATCGTATCAACTTATAAAAGCACAAAGAAATTCTCAAATAAATTTCAATTTAGACTTGAATCTTATCTCAGAACTGTTTAGTCTAGAAAGGAGTCATTTTGTAAGTTTCGACTTGTTAGTGGAAGCTCATTTTCCAGCAATACCGGTATCCTGTCGAACACATTACAATTATAAATCCACAATTTAATAGATTTAGAACTTCAAATGTTATCAATTTCTGGTTGAATAACAGTTGTAAAATTAGTAAATTTGTTTTTCAATGAAATATAATTTTATAATTTTATTTTTTTCACTACTCATATTTTCATATCGTTATCAGTTTTCATTATTTTCATCACTATTGGTAAGTGATTTTATTTTCAACACAAATTTTCGATGAAGATGTTTGTTATTGTTTTCTCAATTATAAAAAGGCCTGAAAAAAAACAAAAAAAACTCTACAAATATGCAATGAGAGAATCTTACTCAAAGGGAATTGCAATTCCACAGAAATGATTTCTACAACATTCGGACCACCCAATCACAATTTGGATACGTAACAAATCAAAATGATTGAATGAAAATTTTCCTGTGCAATCCACCTACTTATTGTTATTAGAATTCCATTAAATAAAATATTTCATTTCATTTCAATTTAATTGTTTAAATTATTCGGGGAAAATAAATGATCTTACAATTTTAAAATGTTAAATTGCAATCGGTTGGAAATGGATTTTCGTCAAGAGACGTTATGAAAAAAGGTGAAGTATTTTTATTATTATTATTATTATTATTATTATTATTATTATTATTATTATTATTATTATTATTATTATTATTATTATTATTATTATTATTATTATTATTATTATTATTATTATTATTATTATTATTAAAAATTAAAGATGTTAGTCATGAATGTTTTTAAAATTGATAGTTGTAAATTTAAAATTTTTTTTTTATTTTGTTATTTATTGGTTTCTTATTACTTAATTACAGTTATTGAATAAAATAATTATTATAATAAAAAAATTAACTTTTTATAAATATCAATAATTTCAGCGTTTATTGAAGAAAATAAATTAAATAAATTTCCTACAAAATGTCACATCAAATTTCCATTTACCTAAATAATTATTTAAATAATTAATGAATTAATTTAAACCGTTATCATTTAATTTCTCCTCACAACGCCGAATGCATAATCATATTCCAAATAATATTAATTTGACGCAGAAAGGAAAATTGACATTTTCAAGCCAGCAGACAAAAGAAGTGAAAAACAGTGAAATATTACTGTTAAATGTTTTCGATTTGATTTTTATTTAACATCTTTTTTTTATTTGAAGTACGCACTTATTAAATTATTTTACTGACTGATGAAATGATTATTATTTATATTTATTGTAAATTATTAATCGTTTCATCGATTTATTTTACCAGTGATTTTCCTATAAATATTTTAAATGATTTTTACAAAAATATATTAAAAATAATGTAGTTTTTATTATTATTTTTAACAAAAATAATAGAATTATTTTAATATTTAAAATTAAATTTTATAAAAAAACATTAATTATTCATGGAATTAAAAACAAATTGATCAATAATCTGAAAAGAAAATAGATGGTGAATATTGAAAATAAATAATAAAAAACATTAAAATATTAAAAATATTAATAATAACATATTTAATTATAAACAAATAATAATAAATTACATTTTAATATATATTTCAAATATATTTTTAAAAGAAAATTACATAATGGTATTTTTGAAAAATAAAAAATCATAAAAATAAAATCGGCTTTGCAAAAGATTTTGCACCTTTTGAATCTTTAGTAAAGTATTTAATGTTTTACTGTAATATCCTTATTTTTACTAATAAATAGATCATTGTTGTTTTAGTTAATACATTAACCGCCATTTTCTGTTTTTGTTTATTTGTTTCAATTAATTTAAACTTTTTCATATGATCCTTGATGGGGTCATTTTTGATAATGTAATATTATTAAAAAGAAAATTTAATGTAGTTGTAGTTCTTGATAATGGATAAAGTAATTTCTTTGATATGCAATTGTGTTTTTAGAATATTTTTATTTTTTTAATGTAACCAAAAATGAAAATTTGACGTAAATAAAAATAAACGTTGGTTAAAACAAATACTATTTCTATTTATCCTTTAATATATAAATAAAAATAATTGAATTAATTATCATTTATTTGTTAATTACATAAACTATAAAATCAAATTTTATTTGAAGATTATTAGTAAAAATCGACATAATTAAAACAAATTTATTAGAAAAAACTACGAAGTCACTACTTAGATTGTTTTATGGATTTTTGTTCAAAGAAACAAGTAAAATGATATCTGTTGATTCATCTGTTTCTGTTTGGCTGGTTTTCCAAATAACTAAATAGATTTTTCTTTTAAAATTTTAATTTTAATTAAACTACTTTTTTAACGATTTATTTTTCTCAATCTATTAAATTTCCCATTTGTAAATAATATTCACAATATTTTCATTTTAAGTTTATGCCCCGAGTTTTACATTTTTACTTATTGATATTGAATTAGAACATGAAAATAAATATCTTGATTTAATTTAATCCAAAAAATATTTATTATTTTGTTTTAAAAGTCATAATAATAATAATAATAATAATAATAATAATAATAATAATAATAATAATAATAATAATAATAATATCAATAATAATAATATACGATACATTAATTGATATCCATTACAATTTCTAATAGTATACTAGTTTCGAGCTAATTGCTCTCATCAGTACTATGCCGGGAGGCGCTTAGATTTCTCTTCGCGCCAAGTAAGTGTAAAAACAGTGTCAAGTTAACACATCTAGCTTTCACAACAATAAAATATTATATTTTGCTTTATATAATGTTTTAAATCTTATTGTGCAAAGTTAATCAATAATTTATTCGAGCTAAACTGAAAAGTAATATTAATTTTAAATAAAGTAAATATGTAAATACAAATTCTTAATGAAAAAATGTTTTATAAATTCTGAAAAATAAACGGAAAGAAGAAATTTGTCAAGGGAATTGTTCGATTCAATATCCTTTGTCAATTATGTTTTATATAATTTCAAATATCTACTTAAAAAAGTAAAATATAGAAAGTTTTTATTATAATATTTTTTATAAATAATACACCTGTTTTAACTGAATGAAAATTTTTATAATATAAGTTGGATCGAAAATCCAAATTAATAACAAAAATGAAAAACTGAAAATAATAAAAATTTATTGGAATTTACGCTTTTTGCCATTTGAATTTAGCTTATTGGAATACAAATGAGTAAAGTCAGTAAAATTAATTTTAAACTAAAATTTAAAATAAATTCTAATTCTAATATGGTAATAAATATAGTTGTTATTCATCTGAACATTTCTACACTTTGAAGGTTTGTATGCATTCCATACCGTTCTACTTACCACTTGCAAAATATTTAATCTATAGAGCCAATAAATGCAAACGCGTTCGCGCGCACACTCACACATATATATTTATTAACATGTATTAATGCTTTATCCACGAGCAATATTTATAATTCCAACAGAGATTTAAATCACAAATATTTTAAATCGAATATCTAAATGAAAGATTTGTATTTTTTTTGAAAATATTATTTTTTGTAGATAACATCTTTAAATGTATTTTTTTTCTTTTAAACAAAACTAAATAAAGTGTTTTTTCAAAAATAAATTCTTCATTTTTTCTTTTAATATGTCGTCTGACAATTGTCTGAGAACAATGCATATCTGTAATTATACATTTTACAAAGAATTAAAGTTTATCCAAAATATTTTTTTTCGAAAACCAATTTTGGAAAATTAAAACAAAATTAGATAATTTTAGATATTGAAATGGGATTGCTGTAAAATTGGTTACATGAAGGTAATTTTGTTATTTTTTAGGTATAATGGAAACGTACATAAAAATTGTTTGAGTGATTAAAGAAGAAAGTTACCTACAAAATAATTTGTTTAATTATTTATTTATATGCTATATAAAGAAATTTATTTATATCATTTGGAGAGAAAAAAACAGCGATTTGATTATCCAACTTGTAACAAAATATTTCGTTAAGGAAAAATCCAGAAAATATCTTCGTATGAATTTTTTTTTCATATTTCGGTGATTTAACATTATGGTTTTTATTATTGTTTAGTTTCATGTAGAGTTGCTTCCGTCGGGCGCCGAATATATCTCTAAAAACCTATAAAAAATAATATTTTTAGAGATATTTTAATGCAACTGTTGATTTTTTGTTTAGGATTTATAAAGGAAGGATCCATCACGATACGCCATCTATAAAGGGTATGGCTTAGTCAAAGTTATTACCAAACTTATTTTTCTAAAATTATTAAAGTAATGTTTGGGGTAGGATTAAATACTGTGCCACATTGACCTTCATTCAACCAACATTTATCTTCAATGGGAAATATAACATACAGAATAAAATAATGTTACATTGTACAAAATTGGCATTAAAGTGACCTAAATCGACATCTACGGCCTGAAACCCGATTTAATGTTTAAAATCTGTCCGTTATATAAAATTTGATTTATCTTTTTCCAAATATAACAGCGACACATCTATCTTTTGAAGTGATAGTAAAAGAAAGATTAATTAACAATATTAAACCTATGAAACATTTGTTTAGTTTTTTTTAGAATTATTTTTCCAAAAAGAATTCAAAAAAATTATGAAATAAAACTTTAAATAAATGACAAATTTTTATAGATAGTGGAAATTATTATTATTCAAACATTTTTATTTAAACGCTAAAAACAGATTATGTTAAGTTTTTTTTTCACATTGAAAAGATAAGTTTAAAAATGTATTTTGAATCATTTTATTAAAGGTAAATTTTCTTTATTTTATATTAAAATATGATTTTCATTAAAATAATAATAATAATAATAATAATAATAATAATTATAGTAATAGTAATAATAATAATAATAATAATATTAATAATAATAATAATAGTAATAATAATAATAATAATAATAATAATAATAGTAATAGTAATAGTAATAGTAATAGTAATAGTAATAGTAATAGTAATAGTAATAGTAATAGTAATAGTAATAGTAATAGTAATAGTAATAGTAATAGTAATAATAATATTAATAGTAATAATAATATTAATAGTAATAGTAATAGTAATAGTAATAGTAATAGTAATAGTAATAGTAATAGTAATAGTAATAGTAATAGTAATAGTAATAGTAATAGTAATAATAATAATAATATATCAAATAAATGAATAAAAAATTAAGCCCTTGCTGCGAAGTAATAATTATATTGTCGGAAAAAGTTTCAATTATTTAATAATCGAGACTTTTTCAACAATATAATTATTACTTCGCAGCAAGGGCTTAATTTGTTATTCATTTATCTGATATATTAATTTATGCTGCTACAAAGGAATCACCGTTTTATACTTATAGTAATAATAATAATAATAACAAAATCCTAATTTTTTATATAAAATTGTTTATATAACCAACGAATGACACACATTTGCGCTAGCATTGTCCCAAACTTTGTTGTAATTTTGAAAATTTTGAGTTGCACTGCGTTTGAGTTTAAATTCATAATAATAAATTTATCGAGAATCCTATTTAATAATATATTAAATAAAAATGATGATAAATTAAGTAATTTTGGTAATTATCAATGCAAAAAGAAAATATTTACACGATGAAAAATTGCAAGACACCAAGGAAAATATGCTTCCGAAAAAAAGTTGTCTACTACATCACGTGCAATGCATGCAAATTTGCTCTGAATTTTATATTAAAATTTCTTTATTTTTAAATTAAAATTTGTAGAAAAAAGAGATTTTAAGAAAGAAAAACAGTTTTAAAGAAAAGAAGTTATTTTAAAAAATTTTTAATTCTAAAAAGCTTTAAAAATTTAAAATTCGACAAAAAGGAAAATTCAAATTTGGAAATATTTAAAAAAATTTTTAAAAATTTTTAAAAAAAGAAAATTTAAACCAACCAGAAAACAAAAATAAATTTTATATAAAAAGAAGTATGTATTTTTGTACTTTGACATTGAAGATAACTATTCCGCAAAAAACTGAATATAATTACTTCGCAGCAAAAGCTTATTTTATTATTCACTTATCTGATATCAAATCGATAATATTAATGTAAAACTTACACATACGCAAAACCTCGTCATACCAAAAAAGCTCGTCAGATACAACCCCCTAGGCTTGCATAATGTTATGTGTTATCTGACCTCTGTTCACGCGGTTGCTACCTAGTAATTGACCTTTTCCCACTGTTACCAGGTGACCGCTCAATTATGTCACTTGTCCACTAGTCAGTCACTACCCGAAGACACATTTATTATGTCATACACACCGATTACCTAATATTATTCACACTTATTATGTCATGCAGTTGTGGACCAACACACCTTGATGACCTAATGTTCTGGAACATACATCTACCAACATCCACACACCTACCAACTTACACACACACCTACCTTCTGGAACCTACTTTTCTGAATTTTTTCACACACACGCATTCTAGGATATTTCCGAAAATACATATCCCACACACCAACCAACTATCACCGATCCATACAGATCCGCACAGATCAACACCCATCTGCGTCCATCATCGCCCATCATCGCCTAACACGCCTACAACTGCATCTATGACTAAGTCGTAAATTTAACTAAATCACTCACTAGTATTATTTAAAATTTTATTAATACAACAAGTTCTTGGTTCATATGAATTGAGATGATTCTGTTTGAAATCAGCCAATCGAGGAGGTTGAACGTTAGAGACAAAATTTTCAGTTTACTATCATTTAATTTTGAGTAAAGATTTGTCTCAATAAAGTTCCACTCCTCGAAATTTATCTGGCTTTACTGATTTTCATCGGTTATCTGATCCCGCTTTGCGCTATAAGTCATATTCGAAGGTTTGATATAAAGAGTAGATTGACAGATTTTTGAAATAAAGTCCATAATTGTTTCAAAGGAGACAATTTGGGATTTGAGAAGATTAATCAATGTTTTAGTACTCAATTGTTGAAAATCGAAATGTTTATTCTGCGGATCTAATTGTTTTCTATTGTTTTATTTTGAATTTGAAAAAATCACTGTTCTAGGTTGAAAGAAACGAGTTTATTTCCTAAAGTGCTTTTGAATAATAGCAGCTTTATTAATTGAATTGAAACTGTCTTGGAGTGATGGGTTATTATTCCCAAGCCTAGGTCCAGTGACAAATTTTAAAGAATCTATATTAATACGTTTTGTAAATTCATAATTAGCAGTAAAACGTCTGAAAAAGTGGCTTAGAGCTTTCTTGTGATATTCATCCAAAAGGTCAGTGCAATTTGCACCTCCATTTTTAATCGAGTTATAAAAGTAACTGATTTCAGAATTGTTAGGTAAACTCATCTTTTTTCTCAAATGACTACGAGGTTTTGTAGTATTAGTGCAGACGTTTGCAGAAAGAGTACTAATTTTAATTTCTCTCGTTCTAAATGGGAAAGTTAGGCGAGAATGAAGGAAGGTCTTATAAGCTTTCAACTTTTGTCAACCTCCAAAATCAGAATCCTCTAGCTTTTTCGCATCACTGAAAACATTATTCAAAATTTCATAAGGACTTTGGTTAGGTTCCTCACCTATTGGTACTCCAAGATATTGATAAAATTCTTTACTCATCTACACCCATCATCGCCTAACACTCATACAACTACGTCTATGACTAAGTCTATGATTTATATTACTTGCATGTGATATATTAAAAAATTATAATTACATTAAATTTTCAATTGTTAATTATATAATTACATAAAAATTATAAAATAATCATTAAACATAATAAATTAACATCAAACTCGCCTTAAAATAAATATTCAATTTTAAATTATTTAACTTACTGGATATTTTGTTAGTAGTATATTAAGCAATAATTTTTAATAAGAGCTTTGAAAATATCTAAATATTAATTAAAACTCATCATTTTTAGTGACAATACCAAAACGTGTAAAATTAGATTTACATTCATTAGCAATTAAAAATCATTAAGATATTTAATGATTCAATTGTTGACAATTTTTAAGTACTTGTTAAAGATTTTAATGGTTTGAAAATATGAATAAATTTATTATATCTTAATTTGAGAATATTAAATCTCTATTGAAATTATCAAAATAATTAGATTAAAAAGTATATAAATTTGTTAATCGTCGACGGAAATAAACTCGTAAAATTATTGATTGAATTGATTAAATGCATTTGTTAATTAGAAATATTAATTGGAATATTATGGACTGAACTTAATTTTCAATAGAAAGTTATTCTTGAAAAAACATAAAAATCATATTTCAATAACTTTTCTTGAAAATAATTTTGAAAAAGTGCAAACCAAATACTTGATTTTGATTGGCTGTTACTATTTACATATTGCTTTTGGCAACGACACTATTTTTCGATAAATTTAATCGTTAAACTCATGTTCAAAATACTAATAAATATATCGATATATTAAAATTATTACAGTTTTCTTAAAAATAATTTGAAAACGTAAATTGTCACGATTTTTCAATAAAACTATTATTAAACTAAAAATAGATTAAAATTTGAATTGATTTATCAATATATTTATTGTAATTTTTCTTGAAAATAATTTGAAAAAGTACAAAACATATTGATTTTTTCAATAAACTTATCATTTAACTAAAACCGGTTGTTGAAAATACTAATAAATTTATCAATTAAAATAATTACAATTTTTCATGAAAATAAAAATTTGAAAATGAAATTATAGAATACCTTATTTACATTGTTAATTCTATTTATTACCAATGACAACTACTCAAATTAATTCAAATTCAAATTTTACTGTTCTAAACAATGCTTTATCACTTCAAATATAAATTATTTTCTAAATAATATTGGTACCGCATTGATTAGTCGATAGGAAATCATACTACTCAATCGAACATAATTTCAATAATCTTTTTAAATAAATCAGCAAAACAGAAGTCAATTACAATCATTATCATGTTGAACTGTTATTTCATCTTGTTGCTAATCACCAATAAATTTACTTATTTCATTTAACACTTATCCTAATCTAATTACATACATTGAAAACGTTATAAATTCCATAATTCATTACTCTAAAGTTTCCTTATAAAGATTACTTTAACAATGTTTACAAATTTTATATATAAAAGTTGTAATTAAAACGATTTAAGCAAAATCTTTTCAAATAAATTCACTAGAAAATATTCATGTACAACAAATATTGGTTAAATTGACTTTATCAAATGAATATTAAACTCCATTGTAATTTATGGATACCATACAATAAGAATTTGCCTCTATAAAAATATACTAATTATCCCTATTAAAAGTTTAACAATTTATTGAACTAAACACACTTTTCTTCAATATACCGCTTAGCCACATCTGAGTTAACACTATAAAACGTTGAAATTACTCCAACTGATGAGAATTACCCCTAAAGTTATAAATATTATAATGACTGTAATATACATCCTGTAATTAACATCTAGCCACATTGAAATTTGTTTACATAAATCCTGCAATAGCTAGATTTATTGGAATGCAGTACGAATCTTTAATGAATTTCTCTTACACTCAGTAGTAGTACCCTGATTGATTAGCACTGATATCCCAACAAATATTTGATTAAGAATCCTCAATCGTAACCAATTATTAAACTTTTCACCTTTATTTGGCAAATTACTGATAATTTCATAAAAACCCTTACATTTTTCTGTACAAACATAATATTTAGTCATAATTTCACCCCTTAAATTGATATATTACTGATAATTTCACGTAAAACCCTACATTTATTGAATTTATCGGCACAAACTCAATATTTAGCCAATATACCTCACTTTAAAATTGATATATTACTGATAATTTCATTAAATCCCTAAATTTATTGAATTTGTCTGCACATACTTGATATTTAGCCATAATATATCCATTAAAATTGATGTATTACCGATAATTTTCATGTAAAATCTAACATTAAATAAATATTTCTACCTTTGATTAATTTCTTTTAACACTGTAAAATATTGAAATTACTCATACTGATATCCAAATAATTATTACATCATAATTAATCGATTAAATTACATTTAAAAACTAAAATTTCTAACTACATATTTCCCCTATTAATTTACTACATCTAAACTCGATATTCCAACTTGTAAAGCATACTAGAATTGATCAAAATCCCAATCCATAGTGATAAATCTAACCTTTCCATTATATCTAAAACTCTGAAATAATCATTTATTGGAATACTCTCTCTAAAATTGATACATTTCCCTTAAAAGTTTACATCAAATTCACAATAAATTCTTTAGTAATATCAATTGACATTCGATTAGATATAAAATTCATGAAAACTATATTGAGAATCCTAAATTTAAACTAAAATATTTAACAGGCTCTATATTATTCTAAGTGGACATACAAGATAAATTAATATATACTAGCTATTATTCAATACCTTATTACAAGGTTTAGTCTAATTAAACACAATTTCCATATTGATAAAAGACAAATAAATGAAGACAATTTAACGATGTATGTGATAAAAAATATTTAATCGAATATCAAAAGTTGATAACTAACTCAAAATAACCAAAGACGTAGTTTTCTCAAATTGAATACTAAAATTAATTGATTCTAAAATATAATTACTTAATTTCAAATAGTTTTAACGTCCAAAGTTTTGGTTCATTTAATTTTCTTAATCAAATTTTCCCTTTAAATAATTACACAAATTTCTAAATAAGTATCATTAAAATAAGTACCCATAAAATTATTTAAAATCTGTACAATTCTTCTCAATTATTGTTATCAACCTAGATAAACAATTTCCAAGCATTAAGTAACAATATTTGCATGTGATTTAAACTTACTTGTTGATTAATTACAATTTTAAATTGAAATTTAATTTAAAATATATAGAGCCATACAAATATTGGACAACTACCTCCGAATCTTTTCGAACTGACATAAACTCCAATTATCATTCACGTTCCACCGAGGCAAATATTGGTGATCCGACAGAAATGGATGCAACTCTTGTATGGAGAATGGGCAAACTGGGGAAAATCGGCTCAAACAGAATAAGGCTTGATGATGACTTTTCCGATAGATTAAATTACCAATTTTCCAGCATTCTTATAATCGTGTTAATAAGTCTAACTGGGGTGAGGCAGTATTTTGGTAAGAAATAATACATATTTTTTACGATTTTAAATTTCAAACGTTTTTCTGCAAACATTTATGAACTCAAAACCATTTAAAAAATTTGCTTATTTTCGGAAGTCGAAATAAAATTAATCAGTAAAATAAGGGCTGTATGATAGGATTGTTTGATTTTTAAAAGTTTTAAAAACTATTTGGAATGTGTGATATGTGAAACCTTGTTGATAAGATGGACCCGTAGGTTTATGTAAACAATACAGTAAACAATTGTGTTTTGAATATTTTTAAATAGTTTGGGTGCAATTATTAGTGCATATGGATTGTTATTAATTTTATCACTTTCATAATAAACAAAATTAATTCTAACCTTTTAAAATATTTCCAATTTTTAAAGATTTTAAAACAATAATTACTTTGTTGAGGTCTGTAAATTAAAATTAAAAATTTAAATAAAATTTAGGATAATAATTCAAATGGAAAGTAAGCGAAGAAAAAAGGCAAATAAAAGCGGGATCGTGCACAGAATTAATAGTAAAGGAAAGTGCGATGGAAACAGTATTAGAAAATGCAAAAAGCAATTACGAAAGGCGAGAATCCGGAAATCCGAGAAAAATCAATAAATGGAAAAATCATCGAAATCGAATGGGAAAAACGGGACAGTTATAGATTAGCTAATGGTCAACAAGATGACGGTTAGGGATTTATCAGAAAAGGGTTAGAAAGGGTTGAAAAACATTCAAATGTATGAAAACAGAAAACGTTAATTAATTAATTAATTGGCTAATGGAAAACCCGAGCTAATGGGAAACCCGAGCCAATGGAGAACCCGAGAGATGAAGGAAACCCGAGCTGGGTAAACAAGAAGAAAGGCAAACAAAAGGAAGATTTGGGCCCATTAGCTTGACACAATGATTAATGGGAAAAGAGTAAGGATAAGATAGCGCGCGTAGGAAGACCGGTAGGGCCATTAATTATCTGGATTCGTTGGACCATTATGGATGACAGCCGAAGCAAACACGTAGGAGAAAATGTCAAACGAAAGATTGGCTCGGCAATAACCATTTGTCATCCTGATTTCGAGGAGTATATAAGCAAAGGGAAAATCAGAGAAAATGGCATTCTGCCTCAGCTAGGGTTCGAAGAATCAGACGATAGGAAAAGGGATAAACGAATTAGGGAAGTAGGGAAAAGAAGAAATAGAATTAAGAATACGGAAAGGCGAAAAGGGATCAAACCAAACAGAAACCGAGGAAAACGAGAGTCAACGGAACTAAAGGATCAAAAGGTGAATATTGTTTGTTTGCAAAGCATCAACGCCGAGCAGAGAATCGTATAAACTTTGATTGGTTATTGGAGCGTGATAATAAATTGTAAACCTGTTGTTTCAATATACGTTGGGTCGTTCATTGTTTTGATTTAAAGAACACCAGGAGTCAGAGAGAACCGACTTGAAATAATCCAAAACCCAACATATATTCTGGTGAGCCCGACGTGATAGAAAGTCGGCGGAAAATTATTGAAAGTTAGTGAAAAAAATAATTATTGAAAAAAATAGTACCGACGTGATCGAAAGTCGGCGGAAAATTATTGAAAGTTAGTGAAAAAATAATTATTGAAAAAAAATAGTACCGACGTGATTGAAAGTCGCGGAAAATTATTGAAAGTTAGTGAAAAAAATAATTATTGAAAAATAGTACGACGTGATTCGAAGTCGGCGGAAAATTATTGAAAGTTAGTGAAAAAATAATATTGAAAAAAATAGTACCGACGTGATTGAAAGTCGGAGGGAAATTATTGGAAGCTAGTGAAAAAGGAATTATAAAAAGAATTAGTACTGACGTGAGTAACGAGATTATAAAAGGCTATTATTGGGAGATTTAGAAGAAGTTGAAAAGTAATTTTAAATTATTGTTTAACGCTTGAAGTTTAGCTCAAAGTGAACCGATACAACCTCAGAAGTCAGAAACAAGTCCAAATGGCAAATGATAATGCTGTTATGCCTCTCAATAGAGAGATGATTGATTTCGCAAGTTGTCAGAAATTACCCGTCAATCAATATGGGGAGACCTGTTGAATTTGCAGATTTCATGGGAGATATTATATGTACGCCTCAGCATACGGATGGACACAAGCCATTATGGTTCAGAGATTCCCACTCTATCTGAAGGGTGCGGCAAGAGAAGCCTGGCAGCAAGTCGACAAACGAAATGTTGGCAATGATTGGACAAAATTGAAGGATGCAATGGCACTGAAACTGGTTGGTGGAGATATCAAAAGAATCATGCGACAGAAATTTTATAATCGAGTTCAAGGTCCAGATGAATCGGTCAGTGAGTTTGCTTATCATCTGACCACTTTAGCAGATAAAGCCTTCGAAGTCAAACCCGATCAAGTAGATATGGCCAAGCAGGTTAAAGAGCTGTTAGAAGATCAGTTATAACCGGAGTCCACTCCGAAATCAAAAAGGCCCTATGTTATGTGGATTTTTCCAATTTCGATGAGCTCGTGAAGAAAGCCATGAAGATAGAGCTGAATTTAAAAAGTGCAAAAAGATCAGATGCTTTTGGAGTTAATGTGGAGAGACGTGAGCGGTCAATTACGCCTGTGAGAGCACCATGGGATGAAAAGAAAATAAATCAAATCAGTAGTCCAATTTTAAGACCAAATACTAGATTTCAAGCCGGTAGATCAGCGATGAGTGTACAATCAAATGGACAGGTAAATAATCCTCAATGCGAACATTGCAAAAAGTCTGGACACTACTCAAATCAATGTTGGTTCAAATATGGGAAAAATCCCAGCCCTAACAAGAGATTCACAGAAAACAAAAGGATCAGCAGTGATGTCGAATGCTATCGATGCGGAAAGAAAGGGCATATTAGCAGAAACTGTTTTACCAGATCAAGATCATCGTCAGCGTCACCTTCACCACAAAGGGACAAAGTGAATACAAATGGACAGATACAATGTCATTCGTGCAAGGGATACGGCCACATGGCGCGATCATGCCCAAGGAACTCAGAGAGATTCAGCAGACCTATTTTAAAGAAATCAATCAGATTCCAAGAAGATATGCCAAACACCAGTAACATGACATATGCTCAGAGAGAGGAATTTCAAGACAAAATGGAAAAGGAATTTCGAGAAATGCGACAGAAGCTGAACAAACTAGTGGCTAAATTCGAATCAGATGAAGAAACTGAATCTCATATGATAAGTGGAACCGTGTCAGAAGGTGAGGGAAAACCTGCCCGAAAGTGCGAAAGATCGCATCAGATGAGAATCCGACTGCACTGTTAGCCCGAGTTGAAAAATTGCTTGAGAAAATGGAAACTGACAACTCCCAGTTGAAACGATGGATCGCAGAACTCAGTGTGATGTCACTAACCCAAAGCGAACTAAAGAGAGCCATAAATTTATGTGCAAAATTATTCAAAGGAAACAGAGATGATGAGATACTTAAGCAAATGCAAAAGTTTGGCAAGGCTTTGCGGTCAACAAGGAATTTAGATGATATCATAGTGGAAACGACGGGACTCGATAATGTGAAGTGCCAATTCCGTGTAAAGGCCTACGGACAAATCAAAGACCTAAAGGAGCGAATACTGCGTCAATACAGTGGATGGCAAGTGCAACTAAAATTTGAGAATCGATGTCTGGAAGACGAGGAGTACTTAGTAGATTGCGGTCTGATACCAGGCGGGAAAAATAAAGTAAAAGTTGTTAATGCTGTTAATACTTTGAATTCAGACAGACAAATTGGGAAAAGATTCTAGCAGATTTACAGGATACCCTGTATGCAGGGAATAGAGATAAAATTAATGCGAATATCGACTTCATAATGAGCATCGAAATGGATCGAGACATGAAAGAAGGGTTGTTTGAATGCATCGTACCGTATACGAATAAACCGACGAGTTATCAGGCAAAGTTAAAAGAGGTAATTCGAAAATTAGGACATGATTATGAGGCGGCAGACGATAGTGCGAAGTCTTTGATAATAGCGTTAAATATTGCGGATCAAAGGATTGAATATTATCAGGAACATTGGAGTGTAAAAGCAAAGAAAATACGACAAAAAGCAGCGGAGATATTAGTAATGACGGAATTATCGTGTTGACGTTCAAAGGACGAGAATTGGATGATGACGAATATTTGTTAAACTACGGATGTAACCCAAATTGTATTAATAATGTGTACGCAACAAAACAAAGTGGTGAAATGGAAGAAGATGCAGTAATAGTACCGTTTTGGCCTCTGTATGAGGAAGTGGACAATGATAATGTAGAGATTAAAACTGAAGTTGTAGATGACCCAGGAGAAATTGATCAAGAAATTAATGAATTGCGGAGATTAGAAACAATGGAAAATGAGGAAATGAGATCAGAAAATGAAGTTACAAGGGATGTTGAGGAAAGGAGCACCGATAATAGGATACTACCGAGCATAGATGAGATGAAAAGTGAAGAGAACTTTGTTGAGACGAAAAATGACATTGCGATATGTGGGATAAAACAGAATGATGCGGAAATTGAATCTGTGAGTTTAGAGGAATCAAGCGAAACTGAGCGTTTAGATGAATCAAGCGAAACTGAGCGAATATTAAAAAGTTTAGTAACGGAATTGTATTTGTTAGATGAAACTGAAACAGAAGATGATATTTCGGAGGGGAGAAAAGAGTTGTAAAAAGATTGGCAACGGAATTAAAGAGGAGATTACCGTCGATAATTAAAAGAAATTATGAAGAAAAGGAATTTTGTGAGGAAGCAGTAATTGAGGACTTAACACGAACTGAGTTAGATCGAGATGTAATATTGACAGTGCTAGCCTATATAATATTGGAGATTGGTACTTATGGTTATCTGGAAAGTGACAATTCAAAATCATTGATAAAGAAAGCTACTGAAATGACGAATAAATATTTGATGAAGTGGATCGCAAACAATGGCGGATGGGAAGAGTTAATACAAAAGGCTGAGAGCCCAAAACAGAGACAGTGAGGAAAAAGGGAAAACTTGCATTTCCATGGTTGATGATTTCTATTATTATGTTATTGGGAATAATAAATACGACGAATTCATTGGTGGCATATGACTGCTCCCAAACCGAAATGGGAAGAGTATACTCGTTGGTAAACGTAGCAGAGTGTTCGGATGCATATCCAGTAAAATTTAAAGTGACAAATCCAGTAAAATATCATGTATATCAAGAATCGGGGTTCGAAGATCAAAGGTGAGAGAGTGTACAGTGAAACAAACTACTTTTGTATTTTATTGTGGAAAATGGAGCCACTCATCGATGGTGAAAATGCAATCGATACCTAGACCGATAGAAATAATTCCGGAGAATTGTTTGGCAGCCTTTCAAACAGGACAGTTGAAAATTAATGCAGATATCAAACTACAAGCAAAGCTTAACCACAAAATCCGTGAGACTGTAACCGTGCGAGGGATAATAAAGTCGAATGGTGATTGCCAAGGAGAGCCATACAAAGTAGACGATGCTATAATTGACAAAGCCGTGGTTGTAGAAGAGTACATGTCAGAATTAAGAGAATTTGATGGATCATTTGATGATGATACTGGTAAACTACAAACACATCCATTCTGCAACATGAAACAATCTAGCTGTCAGACAGGAGAATCAATTTTGGTGTACGATGTCGATACCAAAAAGTGCAATTTAGTGCAATTGAAATCAATGAGTTTTAAAGAAATAACGGGAGAACAGATCAGGGAAAAGCCCGAGAAAATAAGAATGGATCCAGCAACGAGTACAACAACAAGAATCACACCTCTACGGATGAAAGATACTCCAACAGTGTTAATGTCAACCTCAGAGGAAGACGGGATGCGATTCCTGAGAAAAGAAACTAAAACAAAGTGTGGACAAAATGTCTATGAGACAAATTATAAAGGTATATATGTATCTCAGAAATGATTATAGAGGCCCAAATAAACATACATGCCGGAGATATCAAGTTGACAAATTACTTTAATAACAAAATAGATTATTTATTTCACTTTGGTCAAAATACTGTTGAAAATGTGTACCGAGAAGTTATTATAAATGATTGCAATCTCAACAAAGAAATACTCCGAAATCGGATGGCAATGGCTATAACCAATCCTAATTTGGTAGCACCAATGTTAATTGCAGAAAATGGGGTGTTTGCCAGAATTTTCGGTGAAGCACTATATAGCTATAAATGTAAAGCGGTACCAGTTAAACTGACAAAGTATGACCAATGCACCAACGAGTTACCAGTGAATTAAATGGAAAGTTGCGATTTATGGAGCCTGTAACACGAATCTTACTGGAAGAGGACGTGAAACCGAAAGTATTACAGTGTAATAGATTGTTGGCACCACTATACAGACTAACACCAGAATCTTGGATTGCATTACCAGATCATCGAGAAGTAAAGACACCGGAAAACTTAGAATTGACAGAATTACAATATCTGGTAAATTTTACGTCATTAGAGAAATTATCGCAAAGTGGAATTTACTCGAACGAAGACATTGAGGAAGCCCGCAGAAACTTGTTATTTCCATCAAAGAAAGAAAGAGTAATAATGGAGATGGTAGATACAATTCTCCCAAGCGGAAGTGGGAAGGTAAATTACGAGTATTTGTTAACTCCAGATCATTACAAGAAAGCGACGTATAATACAATGAAAAAGATCTGGGGAAAGTTTATGTTCATTGGACAAGCGTGTGCCGGATTGATTGGAATTTATGTAATATGTGTTGTAATCAAAGTAATAATATCGCAGGTCCTATCAACACACAGATTATACGCGATCACAGGTTGGTCGTGGAAATTAGTAATTGGTTGCATACCATTATTGGCTAGATTCTTCATTACTCATCATCAATATCAGGAGTTGGAGATACTCAAAGCGCGAATATTAAAGAAGAGAAAGGTGAGCTATGCTAGTACAACCCCTTCAAGGACGAGAATAATGACAATGACAACGAGGGTGATAGTGCACCGTTATATGTTGACAATCAAGAACTAAGTGGAATGAATAAAGAAGCGTTGAGAACCTATCAAATCTTAAAAGAGCCACTGTTAAATGCGAGTAGCGTAGACACGTTTACAAAATTGTGTATACCAAAATCGTTTAAGCAACCAGCACCAGTATATCCAGTTGATCGATTACGAGAGATGAAACCAGTAGAAAATATCGCATTACAATGTGAAGGAATGGTAGGAGAGAGAATCGAGCCTTCTAGCGCAGAGATCGAGAGAAAGAATATGTTAGGCTTACCATGCAACTACTCAATGATGACATTAACAAAAAGAGGAAAGCAACCCGAATATTTATACAAATGAACAAACATAAAGTAGAAGCTTTGGTTGATTCGGGATCTAGTCACACAATAATATCGGAAAATGTATTAAACGTGAAGGAGAAAATGCAAATAAAGCCTACCGACGAAATAGTGAGGTCATTATCAAAAAATGAATTAAACATAATTGGACAACTTAACGTCATATTCCATATTGGAGACCGAATAATAGCGCACAATGCGCTCATAATGAAGGGAAGCCCAGTACAATGTCTGATCGGTATGGATATATTAGAGCAGCTGGACGGAGTCTCACTTGATTTAAAGACAGGTAATTTGATAGCAGGAGAAACAGGGAAAATAATTCACAGGGCGGGTGAAGTGTTTGTGAATCAGACATTGACAATACCACCACAATCGGAGATGGTATATTGTGCAAATACCATGAGTGTGGATAATGGTGATTTTATATTCGAACCAAATCAAACGCTAGTCGAAAAATATGATTTACCGATATGTGACGAAGTTGTCAAAGTGGAAAATCAGATAGTACCAGTCCATATAACGAATAGCAGTAAGAAACCGGTTCAGCTACACCCAAAAACAAAATTGGGAAAATTATCGAAAATGTCTGTTGAAACAAATTGTAAAATACCAAGAAACGTCAAGGTGTACAAGGAGCCTGAAGTGGTAAGCAATGATTTAAATGAGATGCAGAAAAAGGAATTCACAAAACTGCTGAGAAAATACCGAGATATCTTTGCCAAACACGAATATGATTTAGGTCTAACCAATGTAATTGAGCATGAAATACCGTTATTAGACGAAACTCCAATAAAAATAAAGCCATACAGAATCCCCTACGTTCATCAAGATGAAAGTGATAGACAGATTACAGCAATGAAGGAATTTGGAATAATTCGAGATAGTGCGTCACCATTCTCCTCATCAATAGTGATAGTTAAGAAAAAAGATGGAGACTTACGATTTTGCGTAGATTATCGGAAGCTAAATCAAGTTACGAGGAAAGACACTTATCCAATTCCAGTACCCCAAGAAATGTTCGATCAAATGGAGAGGCACGATATTTCACCGTTATTGATTTAAACAAAGGGTACAATCAATTTAGGGTAAAAGAGGAAGATGAATCTAGATACCCTTAAGGTCCAAGCAGAATAAAGTAACGGGTCAAACAAAATTGAAACAGAAATTCACGAAAAATCCAACACCAGTCAGCTACATCAATAAGATATTATATGTAGCAATAATGCTGATGTTAGTAACAGTTGCGAGCGGCAAAAAGATTGACTTACCATATGCGGTAAGCAAAATCCGAGGAATGGAGAAAATACATATATATTCCACTCTAACAAATATAGTATGGAGCTGTAAATGCGAGATCGCAGACCAAATAGAAATTATTGATTTACTAGACAATACGGCACCAGTGGTAGAACTGAATTATGATAAAGATATATTTGCGGTACGAAAGTTAAAGCCAAATTTCAAATACCAATGGCTGTTGAGACAGAACATGTCAAAGTGGTACACGCAAATTCCGATAGAAGTGCACACAAAAGAGATGCGAAACTTGATCGAAATAGAACCAGAGATAAATGGAATCAATATATATTGGAAGCCAGTGGACTTGGTGAAAGTGCGAATCACATTTCAAGGGTTAAATGTCGACACCCTTAACTCGCGAAAATCAGTTATCCGCTACGAGAAATTGAAAATGAATCAAAATTATTCAGTTAATGCAAACTACTACGAGAACATATGCCTCGAAAATGGAACGGTAGTGAGAAACCAATGGTCACGATTTAAGAGTGAGACCCAGTCTATCTATCTCAGAGACGAGTCAAATCGTATAACCCTGAGTGTTGGAAATGGACCGGTAACGATATATAGAAAATCAGGAAATGATGAAAGAGTTGTTATTATCTACAAACAAAAAACCCTGACTATATTAGATGCCGGTAATCATTTTTTACACTTTACACTTCTGATTTAGAGACAGTATGGAATTAACAGTTAAATATCAGCAATGGATAACCGAACCAGGCGGATGGCAAACAGTTTTCGTGGAAGTCAAGACAATCAATGAATCGAAACGAAAATCAGATACAACCACATCACCTTTCCAATTACCGACCCAAGAGACGACAAAACCTAACTCAAATAAACTAATGATGATAAATTCGGATTTGACAGTCAACTATTGTGAATATCTCATTTACATTTTAATAACAGGTTTTCTCATCCTATCAATAACATTCATAATCATCACCATTTTGATATGTGTAAAGAAGAGACAACTAACTATCCTTCAACCACCATCATATTCATATTATGAGACAAGACTATAAATTGTGATCTGCATGAATAGAGTATAAAAATATATTACATTTATATTAACAATGTGCATGTTTTATAAGTACCATAGGATGAACGGTGTAATTTGTTTGATATTACATTTATATTAACAATGTGCATGTTTTATAAGTACCATAGGATGAACGGTGTAATTTGTTTGAAATTCGAAGCGAGGTGTTGATGCTTTGCGAATAAAGAGTGATACAAAAAAAAATTACTATCATTTAATTTCAGAGAATGCAAGAAGCCTCGGAGATGTCATGCAAAGAGTGTAAAGCAAGTACGCAAGAACTAAAGCAAATGTTTCGTAGCATGCAGGGCAGAATAACAGATTTGGAGGAAGAAAACTTCCGTCTGAAAAGGCGGTTGGACCGTTTGGAAATCCTATTGTTTCAACACGAGGCCGATTTCGCGATGTTTCGAATGAGAGTAGAAGAAATAGAGGAATCGGAAGACGATGGTGAGATAAATCAATTAGACTAAAAAAAAAAAAAAAAAATAAAATAAATTATTTAAACGGACCCAGTTAGTGTTTTTTTTCGTCCTCGAAAAAAAAAAAATAATAGTAAATAAATATTTGTAAATTAACAAATAATCAAATAAATAAACAAATTGATATAAATAAATAATTAAAAAAGTGATAAATTAAATAAATGAATAATAGATAAAAATGAACAAAAGCAAATAGAATAACTCAAATAAATGTTGCAATAATGAAATGATACCTTAAATGAACATTAGAAATAAATAATATTAAAGGGCTGAGTAGTAATGAATGAATTAGCATAACTATATAACAATGGGTAACCCACTGGGGCGAGAGAACAAAATTATAAATAAGTAAGGAATAATTTCACATTAGTAGTAACAAAGACTAATCGCGAAGAGGGACACAATTACCCCACACTTTCTAGCATAAATTAAAAACAAAGGTATGCTGAACATTTATTCAAAGTTTTATTCGTTTTTATTCATCGTCAGAGTCCAACAGAACGGGACTTTGGATGCCACAGTCCCATTCCCTGCGTACATTGCAAGGCGGGCGTCTTTCAAACCTACTGCCTGTATCCACACAGGCAAAGGTACGTTTCAATCCCTTTCGGCGCGGTGGCAAAGGGACCCTGAAAAAGAAATTTAAAAAAACCTGGTAGTATGGCAGTCAAATAACCATTGCATAACATCGAGATGCTCAAACTTAGGTTCTGGGACCTAAAATAGTAAGGGTTGAAAAGAAAAATGAAATAAATACTGTGTAAAACTCCGTACCATGGCGCCCTCGACAAATAATTAGTGCAGGCAAGTAATTGATTTTAAGAATTACGTAATAAATTAATAAGTATAAATACGGCTAAAATTGTCAGAAAAAATACGAGTAGCTGTGTCAGAAAAATACGAGTAGCTGTAATTAGAGGTTTGCTTTAGTATAAATACAAAATCAGAAAATCAAAAATGTATGACCCAGAGTGTGGTATAGGTAGTTGCATAAACAAATTAACTAACTAAAATTAAACAGCGAATAAGTTAATAAGCATCAATAAGTTAATTTAATAAGCAACACGAGCACTTGCAATCACCGGGGTTTGGCTACCCTGGACAGCGATTGCAAGTGTTCGGTTACTATGAGGGTAGTTGAGGACAGCATGGTCACAAAAACAAAAAACAAGTAATCACTTACGTCCATAGTAATTGAGGGATGGCGTTACTAAAATTCAAAAAAAAAAATATATGAAAAAAATAAAATATAAAATGCTTACTTCAAGATTGGCAAGACAAAACTAACGAAAAGTGGTAAAGCAGACACTTATATAGAACGCTTATCAGTACAGGCTACGTTAACAAACCACAGGGTAATTAATTAGAAAGCTTATCAGCACGGGCTACGTTAAGAAACCACAGGGTAATTAATTAGAAAGCTTATCAGCACGGGCTACGTTAAGAAACCACAGGGTAATTAATTATAGAGCCTATCAGTATCGGCTACGTCAAAAACCGCAGGACGAGTAAAAAATTCATTCGGAACATTAATGTTCACCTTATCAGGCTGAGTAAACAAAGTGATATCATAAGTCGGTCGGTGCGGGGGAGATTAACTTTTTAAAATCATAATATTAATAATAATGTATGAATAAAAAGAATAAATAAATTACCTTGCGACTGAAAAATTTAATGATTAAACGAAAATATGACTTTAGTAAAAAAAATCAAAGCCTAAAATCACCTATAGAATTTTTTTCAATTCAACTGAAAAATTTAATGATTAAGCCTAAAATTAGAAATTTTTTTTCAATTCAAAATGTATTTAATTGAAAACGTTAATATTCTTCGCCTCGATAAAGCATACAACATGCCATGTATTTTCCATGTCGTGGATCGCATTTAACCGTTTGATTGCTTGGTAATATTTGCTCAAAATCAATTATTTGACATGATTCCATTAGAAATCGCTGCCTATTTCTAACAATAAATTATCTCAGATTGGCCGTTAGAAATGTAATAAAAAATAACTACAAAAATAATTCCAGCGTGCACATCAGTATTATTGGTGAGTATATTTGGTGAGAGAATTTTCTAATATAATTAAACAACGGCTGTAGCGATTTGGGGGGGGGCAAGATATACAGCGAATTCGAGCTTTGATTTTTTCCATAATCAACACTTAACTTTTCCATTAACAGTGATGTGAATCCTGACCCAGTACCTCCACCAAAGGAATGAAAAATTAGAAAACCTTGTAAACCAGAACACTGATCACTTAATTTCCGAATCCTGTCCAATACTAGATCGACTATTTCTTTCCCAACAGTATAATGACCTCTTGCGAAATTATTTGATGCATCTTCTTTATCGGTAATTAATTGTTCTGGGTGAAAGAGTTTTCTATATGTACCAGTTCTTACTTCGTCTAATAAAATATTTTAGTTAGTGTAATACATTTAAGAATAACTTTACCAACTACTGTAGGTTCTAGATCAATGAAAACCGCGCGTGGGACGTGCTCCCCAGTCCCTGTTTCACTGAAGAAAGTGTTAAAAGAATCATCACCTCCTCCAACAGTTTTATCACTAGGCATCTGTCCATCTGGTTGTATACCGTGTTCCAGACAATACAACTCCCAGCAAGCATTACCCATTTGAACTCCAGCTTGACCCACACGTATGCTAATGCATTCTCTCTAGATAACATTTAAAAAAAAAATTAATCATATAAATTACCACCATTATTAATAATGTGTTAAAAAATTCGAACTTTAAAACCGTACAATCATATAAATTACCACCATTATTAATAATTTGTTAAAAAATTCGTTCTAACTTTAAAACCGTACAAAATGGCCACGAATCGAACAAATTTCCTTAAATAGTCTTTGATTACATGCCGACCCAGTTAGGATCCAATCAGGGATTTGATTTCCTACCCTGTGCATAACTTGTCCAAGTGAAATACCCCATATTTAGGTAGGAAATATTCTGCAGCGTGTATTTATTTTCTGGAAAATATCACAGCCATAATTAGCCATATTTGGGTAGGAAATATTCTGCAGCGTGTATTTATTTTCACCAATCATTTTCTACCATTATCACTGGGAATAATATTATTATTGTTATTGTTATTATTATTATTATTGTTATTTTTATTATTATTATTGTTATTATATGATATGATGCGATGCTAAAAATAACAGCCAATCATTGTTATCAAAAACCAAAAAACCACAGCAAATTTTAATTAACACAAATTAAAAATGATTTTATAAATTATTATTTAATATTATAAATTGAACTAGCCAATCATTGTTATCAAAAACCAAAAAACCACAGCAAATTTTAATTAACACAAATTAAAAATGATTATTATTTAATATTATAAATTGAACTAAAAATCCGTAAATTTACCCATTCGAGATCATTCTCATTCCAGCTGTAGCCATTAAATAAAATGGTGTTTCTTTGTGCAATGATACTGGAACGCTACTTGCAGCAAGCTCCAGTAGTGGTTTAATATATGAAATAGCATTTTCAGGTTGATCCTCAAAGGACAATAATCCAGGATTTACTTTCTTCACAATAGGCTTACCTTTACTATCTAAAAGTGGCTTCATTTGCAATAATTCGCCACCATTTCCTGTGTGTGGTGGCCAAAAGTAAATGAACAATTTACTACCACTGCTCCCTACAAAAACTAAAAAACTTTTTCTACAAATAAGAAATTAAACCTGCATCAATTATAACTCCATAATTGTAATTTGAATCTACAATTTTCCCTTTTTCTTCAGACAATTTACATTTAAATATTTTAAATATAAAAACATAAGATAAACAATTGGGTTGATTTTAAAATAATTAAAAAGATAAAACAAAACATCAATTTCAAGAATTTTAATTAACAAAACAATTTTAGAGTAACAAAATAATTAAAAACTTTAAAAACAAAACATCAATTTTAAGTTAATTTTTAATTAACAAAATTTTAGAGTAACAAAATATTGGATAATTTTTCTACATTAAAGTTTGAAAATTGTCAAAAATTAAAACAGATATGAGTCAAACTTAAGCCTTCATTTCATTTGGTCTTGAAAAGATTAAAATTTATTGATACGCTATGCGCCATCAAAATTATAATAATAATAGTGATAATAATACATAATCACAGCAAAACATAGATTTCGAGGACGAAAAAATTTTTTTAAGGGGGGAGATATGTTGAGGTCTGTAAATTAAAATTAAAAATTTAAATAAAATTTAGGATAATAATTCAAATGGAAAGTAAGCGAAGAAAAAAGGCAAATAAAAGCGGGATCGTGCACAGAATTAATAGTAAAGGAAAGTGCGATGGAAACAGTATTAGAAAATGCAAAAAGCAATTACGAAAGGCGAGAATCCGGAAATCCGAGAAAAATCAATAAATGGAAAAATCATCGAAATCGAATGGGAAAAACGGGACAGTTATAGATTAGCTAATGGTCAACAAGATGACGGTTAGGGATTTATCAGAAAAGGGTTAGAAAGGGTTGAAAAACATTCAAATGTATGAAAACAGAAAACGTTAATTAATTAATTAATTGGCTAATGGAAAACCCGAGCTAATGGGAAACCCGAGCCAATGGAGAACCCGAGAGATGAAGGAAACCCGAGCTGGGTAAACAAGAAGAAAGGCAAACAAAAGGAAGATTTGGGCCCATTAGCTTGACACAATGATTAATGGGAAAAGAGTAAGGATAAGATAGCGCGCGTAGGAAGACCGGTAGGGCCATTAATTATCTGGATTCGTTGGACCATTATGGATGACAGCCGAAGCAAACACGTAGGAGAAAATGTCAAACGAAAGATTGGCTCGGCAATAACCATTTGTCATCCTGATTTCGAGGAGTATATAAGCAAAGGGAAAATCAGAGAAAATCGGCATTCTGCCTCAGCTAGGGTTCGAAGAATCAGACGATAGGAAAAGGGATAAACGAATTAGGGAAGTAGGGAAAAGAAGAAATAGAATTAAGAATACGGAAAGGCGAAAAGGGATCAAACCAAACAGAAACCGAGGAAAACGAGAGTCAACGGAACTAAAGGATCAAAAGGTGAATATTGTTTGTTTGCAAAGCATCAACGCCGAGCAGAGAATCGTATAAACTTTGATTGGTTATTGGAGCGTGATAATAAATTGTAAACCTGTTGTTTCAATATACGTTGGGTCGTTCATTGTTTTGATTTAAAGAACACCAGGAGTCAGAGAGAACCGACTTGAAATAATCCAAAACCCAACAACTTTATTGTATTGTTTGTTTATATTATTGGATATATTTTATAAAATTCTTTCAATAAATGTGCGTTCTTTTTATTTATAATAGTCAGTGTAACTAAATAATAAATGTATTTAAAATATTATCTGAAATTGGAGAGTTATTTAATAAGTGATTAGGAAAATTCAATTAAGAAATAAACTGGAATCCGAACAGGATTTCAATTGCTAACTTAATCCAAATTTATTCACGTATTTTTCAGTGCCATGTTTACATGATGGGAATTATTTACATACCGTTGATACATTTCCGAATTCGTTTTAATCACTAGTTTTAATACAGTGAACACAAAATAATAAATTAATTATCTTTAATTAAAACAAAAAAATTATTTATGTCAAACGAAATATTGTTTGGATTTAAATTTTACAGAACTCAAAATAGGCTAGGAAGAGCAAAGAAATTGAAACATCTGCTTTTATACTTAAATATTATTAAATGTTTCAGATTTGACAACCAAAATGATTCTCACATGAGGGGAAATTAAAAAGGGTAATGACAAATGATTAGAAAAACGTAATTCATTTTTATTGTGACAGAATACTCTAGAACAAGTATAAAGGTATTAAAAATTAGGTGGATTGTAAGTCTCAACCACAGCCAACTAGCTGCAGAGTATTTTTCACTTAATTATCTACTTGTCTTAATGAACTGCTCCAGTATGATATAGAGTCTTTAGGTCGGTCTTTACTTAGGTAGTATTTTTGCTCTGCTCACAATAAACAACTGTAATATGAAAGTAGTTTTCAATGTCTGTGTATCGTAAAATTCTTTAGAGCTGATTCGAATGTCCTATAATATTGTCTCGGGACAGTTTGTAAGATACATGAATACTGATAAATGTATTCAAATAACATCTAAAAGTATAAAAAAAACAAACAAATAGCAAATAGTTTTCTTGACTAATCCTACAATTTTCCATGTGAAGATAATGTGAGTTAGTCTTTCTTCTTTATATTTTTGGTCCTGGATTGCTTCTTAGTGCTCATCTAATCTTCTTTCAGTAATTTATTTAAATGATTTTTTATTACTATTTTTATTTTTGTAGTAAGAGTTTATAGTTATTTAACTTTTTTCCGTAATGTTTTTTTCTTTTATTTTAAAAAATTGTTCTGAATTATGAATATTGATAAGAATCTATAAAGGAAAAAAAATAAATACTATTGTGATAAAAAATTTGATGGTACAGTAAAATCTCAATTATCCGATATTTCGATAATTAAAACAAATATTTCATGCATATATTTTATCGTTTATGCATTTATTTTATTTAATCGGATGCAATAAAAGCATTTGAGCTTGTAATTACAAGTGCAGGACAACAAGATGAAATTGATTATCATAAATTTATGAGAAACTTTAAAATCTTTCTTTTTGTTGGTAGCGGAATCATTTATATAAATAAAATTTAAATAAATAACAATTGCAGCCAATTTCCGCATAAAATATGAAATATTTCGACCGATAAACGGCCATAATCACTCATAACCAAAATTTAACTAGACTTTCGCTTTCTCCTCTTCTCTGATATTTTCTTTTACTCAAATTAATTCAACAAATATATTAAACAAATTTCCGAAATATTTTTCAAAATTAGATTTACCAATATTATAAGTTAATAGATAAGAATAAAATTCAGAAATTATTTACTCAATTCTGAAAAATGTTATTGGCGTTATCTTTTAATAATAATAATAATAATAATAATAATAATAATAATAATAATAATAATAATAATAATAATAATAATAATAATAATAATAATAATAATAATAATAATAATAATAATAATAATAATAATAATAATAATAATAATAATAATAATAATAATAATAATAATAATAATAATAATAATAATAATAATAATAATAATAATAATAATAATAATAATAATAATAATTTGTATGTGTTATCTTCCTATCTCACCTTAAAGATCATGGTATTTTGATCTAATAGTCATAGTATTGGATATTATTAATTGTTTTAAAAAGCCAATGTTATTTTAATTTTGTATTTTTATTACACATCTGATGTTTCTTCAAACACATCAGTAAAACAATTTAAAATACAAAAATTGAATTTTTAATTTGTTCGCTTGAATGGGAGTGCGCAAACCCGTTCTCCCCCCTCTCACTGGATCGGTATAGTTGTAATGAAATAAACTAGTAATCAAAGATGGAAGGAGATTTGATCGAATTTATCAATATTTCTCAGATCAGCTCAGAAATTCATTTCAGAATATTTTCAAATATTGATTAGGAAAATAATTTTTGTTTATTTTTTAAAACATTCATTTTGTATTTTTCGGGGAAATTGAGTTTTCTTCAATGATTTCCTTAAATTGGATTGACAGATTTTTCTGATTGTTTTGAGAAATCTATTAAATTACGCAATAGAAATTATGGTAAAAATGAAAACAGAAAAAAAACATAACTATTTTTGTTTTAATTAATTGACAAGTGATTTTTTTGCACATCATTTCCTATCTACTTTTAGACTAAGTCTCCTCAAGGCATATTTCACTGTCTAGAATGATAAAAGTCAATTAAATAGTTAGGGAAATTATTTCACTGAAATAGTAATTTATTACATTATGGAATCTCTGATTAACTTCTTTTGGATATTAGTTAATATTTTTTACCATATTCATATTTTCATCTGTACCTTGAATTTAGATCCTAAATCTCTTTTATGAGGTATTCGAGGTAAAAATTTCAAGAAAAGGATCTTAACACAATTATTATATAATTCGAATTTTTTATAATTGAATGTTATAAATACCAGGAGTTCAGAAAAAATCAGCAACTCTAATGTGGTGACCACGGACTTTTGGAAAACTTTTTCGAGGCATTCAAAGATTCATAGTGGAGATGGAAAGACTCATTGAAATATGGTCTATTGAAGGTCGTTTGCAAAGCAATTTTATCAGAGCTTCTTCTCTGGAAAGGTTATATAAATATGAGATAAATTCAAAGAATGGATATAGAGAAAACTCATGAAAGCTTTCCACGAGCCTACAAGATTTATTGATGACTTGAAGCACGCATTGAACTTTAAGAAAAGTGAACAAACTATCTGAGACAATTACAAAAATTTGAAGACACCAACCGAGAATATTCTTAACTTAATATAGACACGGAAACCTTTATATCAATCCAAGATTTTTTTAGTGTTAAATAAATCAGACGAAACAGAAGATTTAAACAACGGCAAAATTAAATAAATAGCACAAATAAAATTTATCATTGATAAGAATTGAAAATGAAAAGATGAATTTACAAAGCACTTTGCATACACGGAAGTTATAAGTTAATAAACTCTTTTAACACAACCTAGTAGTTTACTTTGACGAATAAAACGGTTGATTAATCATGTTTGCTTTCATTGTCATTCTATATGTTGAAATTGTAATCCAAAACTGCACGGGAACTTTTTACACAACCTAGTATATCAAGGACCAAGGATAATTATTGAACTAAGACATGAAAGACGTTTCAAAGGGAAATGGAAGATATACTATGTTTGATAAAAAACATTTAATGGATGAAATCTTTGAAAAAAAGGTGTGAGATGTTAAATTAAATTTTAAATCTCAAAAATGTTAAAATAGAATAATTTTAAAAATTAAATACTAAATAAACATGAAAATTAGTTAAAAACCCAGTTTGTTATGTTGAATAAATGAATGAAAATTTTGCTGAGCATATATATACAAGAAAAACTTTAACTTTAATAGTTAGGTTAAATTATAGATAAGCAAAAATAGTTCTATTTAAACAATTATTAAATATTTTTAATTTTAATTCATATTACATACGTTTTTAAATCCTGAATGAACCCGGTTTACTAAATAGCATTATAATATTTTAATTATTGCTTCATATTTAAAAAAAAACTTTGATTGTTTATGAATGTTTTAATTCAAATTATTAATAATTAATGCAAAGAATTATTTAATTAACTATATGTCAAAATCAATGAAATAGATGGGGAAAACCTATAATACGGACATAAATAATGACACGAATGCAATTAGGTATAATTAAAACAATATTATATTAATAAAATTTGATATATTGAATGCTAACATGACCGGGTACGAGTTTATTGAAGTGCTTGCGCCCTGTCGGGCCCGCACATAAAATTTATTTATTTAAAAATTTATTTTTTGCAAAAAAATCAAAGTACCTATATTCGTTAAAATATATCTATGTATGATTATATTCAAAAAAATGTAGTTATTTTTATATTTGATACAGATTTTAATGTAAAACTTTGTCTACCTTATAGATCATGATTTATTATTTAATTTTGTTATAAATAAATATTTAAAATTTATATTTCATTATGTAAAATCTAACTGTTTAGTAATATTTTATTGAAAGTTTGATGGATCAGCAAAAAGTATCCAATTGATCTTCACATTCATATTAATAATATCAGTAATGTTTTTGGAGCACTCAAGCTCATATTACAGAAAAACGTTTAAGAAATAAATTTTTTCAAATAATATATTGTTTAAATGAATTTGCTTTATTTTTTTATTTGTTTCATTTAAAATTTTAATTTTAATTTTTCTTCTCCCATAGTACTCATTAAATAATTTTTAACACAAATTTTAAGACATCGGGGCTCTTCCAGCGACCTATGCGGCCACTAAATCCGTTTACCACTTAATGCAACACTGGATATTATACAATATTACAATTTATTTTATTTAGGAAATATTATGGGATAAATAAATAATTGTTTTAATTAATTAATTTTCAAATTTTACATGTTATGATTATGCTGCAGGGCTCCCACTTACCTTCTAAGATTTTATGGAGAAATATTTAGATTATATATTTTAAAGTATTTCATTGGCATTTATTTACATAGTTTGATGATTCGAGATCGTGAAGTGATTAAATTTGTTTAAAAACAGATTGAACAGCTATTAATTAAAGATGGGACGCAAATTTGAGGAGGCATTAAGAGAGGCTTCTAAATTATTTGTCATATCCAAAATTGTAATGAGAAAATATTTACAATTGTGTGAAAATTTAACATCAATATAATGAAGAAAGAGAAATTTATTTTGTGAATAATAAATTATATAATATAAGTTTAAATTAACTCTTGGATAAACTTTAAAAGATTTGTCGATAGCGGAATCATTTATAAAAATATAAATTAAATAAATAACTATATATGCCAATTTCCGCAATTTAATTCAAATTAAGCACAAATTTATAAAACTTAAAACGAACGGTTTATCTACTATAAAACAAAAAAATATATTTTTTGGTCTGTTACAAGAACTCTTCTCAAACATTAGCCACATGAAATTTGCACGTGTCATTTTGCCGGTCATCTCTAAATCAACTGTGCTATTTTCAGCTTTTAATTCAATTTTTGCTGAAGGTGATAGATTTAAATTGGAAAGACTATCTTTTAGAACTGTTCATGATTGCCGATGACCAACAAGAAACTAAAAATATAGCGAAGTACTAAAATAAATTTGTAACAACATAAATAAAATTAATTATAATAAAGGAAATATAAAGCCGAGTAATAATTCTTGTACCGAATATATTTTTATTTATATATTTGTTTGAAAAAGATAGTTTAACAAAAGGTTTTGGTAATCTTCACGTGTCTAAGCGGGGTACATTTATACACCAAAGTTTTTATTTGTTTAACCATTTTTAATATAATAATGATGTGTATCTGATATATTTTGTAATCTAAAATAAAAATAATATCTTAGTTTTAATAAAATTTTATGGGCTTAACCACTTGCGCTATACTGACGTGCCAGGCACGCCTTGATTTTTTTCAAAACCGCAAGTGACGTGTATACCACGTCGGTAGCATTTGTCGCAAAAACAAAACGACGTGTGTGCAACGTCGGCTGACAGACGTAACGTCATTATTCGAACTGCAATTATAAAGTTAGTACACATCGCGTAGAGTTATCGATATAAGGAATATTTCTGAATCGATAAGGTATGTTGTACTGATTTTTTACGATACTTTACATATATAGTAGAGCGCGGCCCAGCTACCGAAAATTAAATCAAAGCGCAAGTGGTTAAAATCTGGTAAAACATTACGTATCAGTCGAAAAACACCGTCTGTTGTGTGCGCGTGAACGAGCAAGAGCATATGTGAAATGCGCGCGCAACTGAAGGGCGATTGGATTATATTTTTAGTTCAGTTGTGAATTACCGGTTGTGTGTTTCGTAAAATTCGACATATCGAAAAGTATATAATAAGAACTGTAGCGGAATAATTCATATTTTTATGCCATTTATTGTTTATAGTATTTTGCAATATTTTTTTAATATAGTTATATTTTGAGAAATATTAAGGTGACCAACTATACTCATTTACTGAGTTTTGTACTCTTCTTTTTTTCACCCATGAAATACTTGCAAATTGCACTCTTTTTGAACAAAAAATAGTTGGTCACCTTAGACATATTTAAATCGATTCTTCAAAAAGGAACCGAACTAAAAACCGGTGCGGAACCGGAAAATGTTTTTTTTAATATAAATTTTAGTTTTTATTTAAATTTTTATTAATTATAATAACATTTTCATAACAAAAGATAATTAAACTTTAATAAATGAAATAAAAAACAAAACATAATTCAGATTTAATACATAAAAATGAAATATAACATTTAGTATGAGACGAAAAATATATTCTAATCAGAGGCGTCGTCTTGTTCTTCGGGCGAATCCATTGCTTCTTTTGTAAGATTTTGTTCGCATATAATCTTTGTGTGAGTTGCACAAGATGGTTGATCACATATATAGCATTGTGTTCACGTTTTAATATCAGCGGTTCGAGGCCACATGTAAAACCGTGGCCGTTTACTGGCAGTTTTATTCGCTGATAATGGGGTTGGATAACCTGTTCAATATATTATCCTTAGCTAATTGCATGGCTAATTCCTTCAAAAATAATTTACACTTGGATGCTATTTTCGGAATAAATAGATTTGTATTGGAAATTTTGAATAAATTATAGGCTCCAATACCTGCAATATCTATCATATTGAAAAATAAAACCATTGTCCATCGTTTTGTCTTCCTTTTGCACGTGTATGTTCTAATTAATTTGTCCAGTGTGTCAACCCCTCCTTTGGTTTTATTATAGTCTAATATTATTTTGGCTTATTTGAAACCAGGTCAACACTATCATCGTTGTGTAAAGTTGATAGTAGGAGGACATTCTTGTTCGCCTTCAGAACATAACTTACTAGTGTGAAGTAATTGTAGAAGCAAAACTTTTAAGAATTAACTGTAAAATTATGCAAAATTAAAATTAATTTCAAAAATATCAGCTAAAATACTGGTGTATGTACAAAACGCTCAGAAAAATTTATGGGGTCACCTGAACCCAATTGCACTGAAATGCGTTTACTTAATTTGAAACTGTCGTAACAAACCTTTTTACAATTGTTTTCTATTCGTTTTTTTTTGTATTGTGTCGAAAAGATATTAGTCGAGGTAATTCGAGTTGGCGGGTTAATTTACTTGGCTTTTTTTAAATCATATTTTAAATTTACTGGGGTCTTTTGATCCCAATGCACAGAGTGAAAAAATATTGATTAAAATATTGAAAACTAATGAGCTTTTTAAAGCCTGTCAAATAATATTTCATTATTTCATATTAATTAACTTAGTAATTTTTTATAGAATATCATTCTTAGAAGTTTATTAATTAATAATATTTACTATTAGATATTTTATTATTATAATTTATTTAGTTTTATTCTTGCTAAAATTGGTTCAATCTCAAAAAGGAACTAAAAAGCTGGTAGTATAATGTTATTTGTTTAACAAGAAGACCGATGTCAGTGATGGCAAGGAGCTGTGACGTTGAGGAAGAAAAACGTGCAACACACGACTTCATACACAGGCAGGTGCAATTTTCATGACATAGGAGTTCACAATCGCACAATAACTCATAGACAAGTCGAAGTTTTAAGGCCTCTATGCAACATCAAAAGGAGAGCTGAAACAAATGAAGAAGCAACGTGTTAGATTGTTAAAATGAGCTGATGAGTATCCCACATGTACCAACTCATCTACTTCCAAAACATCCCACTTAATCACGAAATTAACGAAGAAATCGAAAACTGGCTGGACCAAATGATCACCATGATATAATGGTTTATTCTCTGACACAGAATAACCGTCCATTCATCCGTGTCAACCGAGATAACTTGATCCTGTTTGTAACGGACGATGATTTCGATTTCCTTTCCAGGTGCCAACATTCGTTTGCTGATGGAACATTTCGTGTAGATCCAAATGGATTTGATCAACTCTATACAATACACGGCTTTTGCAATTGATAGGTTTTCCTACAGTATACGCATTATTATCCGAAAGAACCGAACAACCATATCAAGAACTCCTTTGAGAAATTCTCATATTTCATTCAGGTTTAGATCCAGTTTTTATTGTGTTTGATTTTGAATTGCAGAAATTCGAGCTTTTAAGCAACAATAACTGCATGGATCTTTTACTTCGGTCAGTTTGTTTGGAGGAAACTACAGTCTAAAGGTTTTTAGGAAAGTTACAGAGATAACCAGGATTTTGCTCTTGTTATCAAGCGTCTTCTTGCTCTTGCATTTGTTCATGCAGATGACATCATAAAAGTTTATGAAACTCTAACTGCAGATCCTGTGTACAAATAAATTATGGTTATATATATATATATATATAACTTCATCGACAGACATAGAAGAAGAAATGTTCAGCCAAGATTCGCAATTCTGCGGAAGAATAAATATCCGATAGTCATCAACAACTTGTCTAGCAGTAGAATTCCATTAGAAGGCAGGCATAATGCTTCAACAACGTCATTGGCTTGGCTAATCCATCTGTTACAAAATTAGCACGACAACTACAATATGAGCAGTTCAGCACTGAAATTCATCACCATCAACTGGAGCTAGTTACAACAACTGGAAAAAAGAAATAATACATTCACTACAATGAAGCACTTTACACTATAGTAGTCGATTATAACAACAGAGATTGGCTACATATCTGGGAGATATTGCACGAGTGCTCAATATAAGTGTTGTCTGACAGTGACTTTTTGAAACTGTTCATAACCATATACGAAAACTTATATCTCTCTTAGGTTTCTGACATTAATTTTAAAAGCAATAATTAATTCATTGTCATTCATACATTTTTATTTCACTTGTCTAGATTTTTGTAATGATTATTTTATTAATGTCAGGGGATTGCGTCAGACATTTATGTTAATTAAAGGCAACCTAACCTACTTATTTGCTACCTTTTTCTTATCAGTAATACATTGATGCTGTATGTATTAGAATAATTACACATTACAATTTTAAGAACTGAAAAATAAAACTTGTTTTTCTATTTAAATGGTTAAACTACGGTATTCTGTTTTGTCCGAACCGTTCAAACCAATAAAATGTTGATATGGAAGGAAAATCCACGAGGCTAAGGGTTACATTTTGCAATATTGTTGAATATTTGAAGAGTACAAAAATAAAATTAAATATGTTATACTCTTTATCTAAAGGATTATTTCTATTTATTTTAACAACACATTTTAGGGAACTTATAAGAAACACTTAAGACAGTTAATTTACTAGTTAGAAAGTTTAATTTCGTGAATACTTTATGCATAATAGTAATAATAATAATAATAATATTTATAATAATAATAATAATAATATTTATAATAATAATAATAATAATAATAATAATAATAATAAAATTTAATATTATCATAATAATATTTACTATACGAACTCAAGTTTGAAAATCTTTTAAATTAGTAATACAGCTAAAACCTTTGAAGTTTGAAATTTCTTATCTTCTTCAGAATTTGGCAGGCTTTTTAAAAGATATAATTAGCAACATTTTTTAGTATGTTCATATATTCTTTACAGATATTAGAGGAAATTAAATTTAAAAAAACTGAAATTATTTTATCTGCAATATGAATGAATGAAATTAAATTGTCTCAACTTTCTGATTTTGAAAAATTTATTAAATAACTTTTATATTGTTTCTATTTACTTTGATAGATTTGGAAAAGGGCACGCCCTTTTGGTAAATAATTTCCAGGAACTATTTTATGAACACGATATCTAAATATTGGTTGAATACTTTCCAAGTTGTCATTTTTAATTTTTTCAATAAATACTATATACTTTATAAATAAGCGAGAGTTTTACTTAGTGTGCCGCGAGAAGTTTATAGGATATTTATAATCTATAAAAATTCTAAAATTTTTATTTATTTTCATCAATTTTTTTATTGATTTCTGATCTATGATTCCTGTACTTTCCTCAAACAACAGAAATCTAAAATCAAATTGGCATTCTGATCTTCATAATTATTTTCAAAAAAAGTGTTACTTTAGAGTTTCAAAAATCTATTTGGGTAAAATCATTTAATAATTTTATTAATCATTTATTTAATTTTATTAGGTTTAATAATGTTAATTGAAGTTCGGACATAGAATTATGTAACTACTAATAAATCTTTAAATATAATCTTTTTATTGCAGTTGTTTATTGCCTGATAATGACAGCTGAGCTAGCGAGATATATTTCAATAATATTTTATTTACATTAATAATTTCGATTTCGTAAATTTTTTGTGATTTTAAAAATATGGTAAATTGTAGAAAATTGAAAAATGGATGATTTTTAAATGTTCATAAAAAGGAAATAATGTTCGACTATAATGTATTTTAATTAGGAATGGTTAATAAATAAAGCATTATGATAATAGTAAATATTCATATGAAATGTAATTTTAAATGGGCAATCAAACTCCATATTCCAGGTCATTGAGTTTGGTTTAAGGTCCAAATAAAGTAGGCCAAATTAAATTGATTAAGTAGGTCAAGTATAGAATTAAGTAAGTCACATCTAAATATGTAGGTAGATTGTTTTGTGCAATAGGAAAGAATAAAATTCCCGTCCTCTATACTTTAGGGCTTTTTAATTTTTTTGTACAAGTGGGTCGCGACTGGTAAAAGTTTGGGAACCTCTATAGTATATTTTTAATAATATAATAATTTAATAGCATAATTCCAAGCAATATAAAACTGTTAATCATAATTAAAATGACACTTTTATAATTCAGAAGGAGATCGACAAGTGCCAGATATCTTTTGCAATACTAATTTTCTGCAACATTATTTAATATTAACCTTATTACATGTTATGGCATCACTTTAAAAAAAATGCAATTAATGTTTTCATAAAACAATCTCATAATGAAACTTTTCTCCATTCAAAGAAAAATTAACATAAACGTAAATTGCTAATAATTTTCGAAACAAAATTTAATTATTCTAAATACTTTTGTTTTATTAAAATGATAATTCACAAAGATGTGAGCTACCTATGGATGTTGCATTATATTTTATTCCTCTGAGTGTCACTTAAAGCCTACAGGGAGATTATAAAACATTATTGAACTACATAATGGTAACTAATGTGTTAATATTAATTTTATTATAAAACATCTTAATATATACTTAACAATAGCAAATGTGATTAAATATATTAAAACAAACGGTAAATTTGGATAAATATTTTAAATAATACTTATTCAATTTAATTTATATTAACAAAATAAGATTAATTAAAATAAGGTTTTTTTATTTATTTTTAATTTCCATTAAATTTAAGCAAAATATTATACTAATTATCTTTATGATAACATTTTATAAATAAACTACTTTCAGATAACTGTAATTAATAATTAATATATCGGCGGTATTTTACATTCACCGTCATTAAAACAATCTGTAATTGAATAATATTTGTGATATGAAACATGATTAATGATAATTTTTGTCATTAAGTGTATTACTGATATTCATTTAATAACTGAAATTGTATTTGCATTCACATATTTATTATTATTATTATTATTATTATTATTATTATTATTATTATTATTATTATTATTATTATTATTATTATTATTATTATTATTATTATTATTATTATTATTATTATTATTATTATTATTATTATTATTATTATTATTATTATCATTATTATTTAATGTAAATTTTGGTTAAAATATAATTAAAATTTCGATAAATTTAAGCAAACTTAAAAATATAAAATGAAAATCTCAGAAAATTAGTTCGTGTTTTCATTACAAAAATTAAGAAAATATTATTTTTTTTAAAAAAAATCTTTGAATTAATTTAAAGATATTTTAAACAAATATATAAAATTTTAATGTGATATATAAATAAGAATTTTTTTCAAAATAAATAAATATAAAATGAATGTAAACTCATTTTTAAAATTTCAGAATTAGCCCAAATTGATTTAATTTTTAAAATATATTTTTTTAATTTTTAAAAATAAATACTATAGTCTTTGTAGAATACACTAAAGATTCCTGTGTATAATGTAATCATAATTAGTTCTAAATATCCTTTTAATAATATATATACATAATAAAATTTGGCAAAATGAAGACTATTGTGTTTTATTATACGAAATAACGCATAATTTCTTTTCAACCATGTATTTAAAATATTCCCAATTTTTTTCTAAAGTTTCCGAAATTCTTTGTAATTATGTATTTTATTGTTTTAGTTAATTTATGGCATTACAAAAGAAATATAATAAGTGTTAAGTAATCTTTTTTTGATATTTCGATATCTTAATTCTTACTTGTTAAACTTTTCAAATATTTTCAAACTTATTTTACAAGTATTGCATTTTTCAAAAACAAATGTTGTCATCAAATGAATTCTACGCTTCCTCTAAACGATGGTTTTATACAAACTCTAATTATATATAAAAACCGCTTTATTTTATTACAATTACCATATTCTTTATATTAGGTAAGCCAATTCAGTGTTGGATACCCCAAGAATTTACCAGAGGTTGGGAAGAATATGCCGAAAGTTACTGCTGGATCTCAGACACGTATTTCAATCCTGTTGATAGACGTTTACCGAAGCTTACTGATAGACAAGATGTAAAAATAAGTTATTACCAATGGGCATCTATTGTGTTAGCAGTTCAAGCGCTTTTATTCTTCATTCCTTGTATGATATGGCGTTTGTTAATCTTACAATCTGGATTTAATCTTCAACGAATAATGCAGGTGGCAAAAGATGCCAATGCAATTATTCCTGATCATTTGCAAAAAAGCATTAAATTTATTGCAATTCATATGGATAAATGTTTGAAAAGAAAGAAGATTTACGGAACAGGATATAAAGCAAAATTTAAAAGACTTCTCTCATACGTTAATGGAGGATGTTGTGCTCGAAATTCTGGAAATTATCTCTCATTTGTGTATATTATCATTAAAGTACTCTATTTGCTCAACGTTGTCGGACAACTTTATTTAATGCAAAGATTTATTGGCACTAGTTACTCTTTCTATGGAATACAGGTTCTTTATGACTTAGTGACAGGAATCGAATGGCGCAAATCTGGTCATTTTCCTAGAATTACATTTTGTGATTTCAAAACAAAGAAATTAGGTAAAAATCATATGTAAGTTTTTTTAGTTTACAATAATAATAACAATAAAATAATAATATTAATAATAATAATAAAATAATAATTATAATAAAATAATAATAATAATAATAATAATAATAATGAAAATGAGAAAATTTCTATTTTTAATCACATATTAATTAGTTAATTAAAATATGTAAAACGAAATGAAAAAGGTTTGGCGTCTAAATTTCTTTGAATAAATTTTATTGGCGAAAAATACCTCAACTCCAGAGTTGCTTCCATGAAATTATAATTTATGTACATTTTGCAAAACTAAATATATGAAATGAAACATTATAAAATGAATTAAAATTTTGTTTTCAATGATATTTTTATTTTTAATTTTATATGTAGCAAATATTGTAAATAATTACCAAAAGATCTCAATATTAATAATGATTATTTTTTTAATAAAAATAATATAATAATAATAATAATAATAATAATAATAATAATAATAATAATAATAATAATTATTATTATTATTATTATTATTATTATTATTATTATTATCCTCATTATTATTTCCATGTTATTCTGATTATATATAATTATGTGCGTGATAAACTTTTTATAAGAAAATATAATATTTCTTTGTAATAATATTAAGATGACCTAATTAAGGAAAAAATACAAAATTTAAATAAATTAATAATAAATGATATATGATAAAGTGTCTGTTAAGCATCTGTGAAAATCGCAAATATATAAAAATTATATTTAATTTTTTTCAAGTTAATTTAAACAAATTAAAAGAAAAAAAATCCAGCAAACACTTTAACATTAAAACAGCTGAGATAAATGATTATCTTATAGTCATACACAATTTCCACATTCAGTCTGCTATAAACAACAAAGTTTTGTTAAATAAAATGCAATTAGCTGAAAATCGAATTCTTATTTTAAATTTTGATGGGTGTGAATTGAACCAAATGTATTTCTTATTTATCTCTCTTGATTCTGAATGCATGTCTTTAATAGCTTTGTTTGTTAGAATGGTTTATATATTTTTCTGCTTATGTACAAATGGTGTTTTTTCACCAAAATCTGTAACTTTAACATTTTGAAAAACCAAAGTCTTTATCAAAATCTGCATGAGAATTCTGAAAAAATCCATGTTTATAATTGTTTACAATATATGGAAAACTTTTTGGGGATTCAATAGCGAATTGTCTCTGTTGGCAGTATAGAAATAAACTAAGAAAATATCTATTTTTATGTCAAAATATAACAAAAATACGATTTAATGTCGTTGAAATTTAATATTACAATGACAATCGAGTTTGACATATGCAATTTACATTTACACAATTCAAATGATGGTGAAGAAATGGGATATTACAAAATAGAAAATAAATCTATTTTTACACAAAATGTTAAAATATGAGACAAAATTATATTTTAATATTCATTCGAGTGTTTCATCGCTATAATTTATTATGCAACTAATTTAAAAATGATTGGCTCATAGATTATCTTAATTCAACGAATCAGTTAGAACGATAACTAGATAGACACAATATACATAGTATTACATAAATGCATATAAATATTAAATAAATATTTTATTTTATTAAAATGATTTTTAACTTATTATTAAATTGATTATTAAACATAAACCGCTCAATTGCAAAATCGATTAACTCCAAAAACGAAAAGTAGAGAAAATCAATGAATTTATATCCAGTGGCATTGAACCTTTTTATTAAGGAAGTGTATTTAAACATGACAAGTTAAGCAATAATCAAAATAAAAAAACAATAAATTGTGAAGTTAATTGCTTTGGTCTGTGAATGTCTAAAATAATGCAAATTGAAACAAAAATAATATGACAAAACAATTTAGTTATATTAAAACAAAATATATGTTTAATTAAAATTCTTTCTAATTTCAGCTATACTCTACAATGCGTATTGCCGTTGAACATGTTTCTTGAGAAAATATTCATTTTACTCTGGTTTTGGAACGTAATAATCGGTTGTATCACCGCTGTCAGTTTGTTGAGTTGGTTGAACAAATTAATGAACAGAAAGCACAAGTTCCGATTTATTAGAGATTATCTTAAATTAATGGAATTGGTGAAGAAATCCGAAGAATCGTGGAGAAAAAATTTCATTTTCGATTACTTACGAACAGATGGATTATTTATAATGCATTTGATATCTATCAATGTCGGGGACATTGTAGCAGCGGATGTGGTCTGCGAATTGTGGAATTTGTACCGCTCCCAACGACATAACGAATGTGAACCTTTTAAATCGTATGACGAAACAAACTTGAGTGGATACAAATTCATAAATGTTAACAAAGAAATCTGTGCGGAAATACCGGGAAAAATTGACACAAATGATGACATTGTGTGATTTTGTCCGGCACCCTCTTTATTATTGTTGGAATTTACTGATGAATTTATAAGCTTTTATTTTTTACTAACAATACATTTTTACTAATGTTGTGAAAACATGACTTTAATTAATAATTTATATAATTTATTAATTTATATAAATTAATTTATAATTGAAAATAATTTAATATCTTAATTATTTTAGTCACTTTTATTAATATTTTATTTTAATTATTATTTATATGAAATATTTCAACCTAAAAATTGTCATGGTCATTCAAAAGCAAAGACAAAATTTAATAGATCAATATATTTCATATTTTTTTGCATAAATATTGCGGAAATTGGCTTACGTATTTATTTAAATTTTCTTTAAAAATGCAAATCTAATTTTTAATTTTTTTAAAAAAATTTGTTTACCTTTGAATTAAAATTCTTTTCGGATCTGTTCAACTTTTTATAATATTGCAAATTAAATTTGAGAATTTTTTAAATAAATATATATTTTGAAAACAGTTGAAAGAAAAGATCAATGAGATAAGAAGAATGAGAAAGTGAAAGACTTATTAAATTTTGTTTCTAGTTTTTAGTGATCACGATATGTTTTAGATCAAAATATTTTATATTTTATGAATAAACATTGCGTAAATTGGCTTAGATAGTAAGTTATTTAAATTTGATTATTATTATTTTAACACTTCCCATAAGCAGAATTTTTTTAGCGAAGAATTAAATTTTTGATCTTCAGTCAAAATTAAAATAGATGAAACATTATTAAACCATCAGAGGCAACTCATTAGCGGACTGCGGTTAATTTTAATATAAACAATCAGTGTTATCATTACTAATATAATTTAATATTACAATACTGTGAAATATTTTGTGTCTACTTTGACACTGTTACATAATAGTGTTGAACCGAGAGACTATTACGCAACAGTTTTGACTAAGTTTTCAAACACCAGAAGAGAAACTGGAGCGCCAGCGGTTTCTCATTGATGTCAGGAATGGCGAGAGTACATGTCAGACTCAGAATTAATATAATATTGTGCACTGGACTAGTCGATTCTGGATATTCGCAAACCATTGTTTCTAGAATCTATGCAGAAGGAAGTGGTGAGGTTAAAGATGTTTTTGAAGTATGTAAAAGAAGGGTCCGATGTGAAGGAGAAGGTCAATGCCATTTATCTGTTCAAGGAATAAGTTTTGAATTAAATTGCCTAATAATAACGAATCTGGTAGTCGGAGTGGATGTTATTTTAAGTCTCGATACAATCTGACGTCTTGGGGAAGTTTCAATTGACAATTATGGCGTACAGTTTTGTGAATGCTCCCAAGTATCTATGCCGGCATTGATTCAAAAACATGTGACAATTAATGACGAGGAAAATGGACCGTGTCCTGGGAGTGGAGAGACAAACCCGCCTTACTGGAAAACCATGTGGCAGAATATGTATTGAAACCAGAAATACGGCAGGAGTACGAACAGGAGGTCGAGCGATGGATTAAGGAAGATTGGCTGATTCCAGCGAATGACTACGATCACAGTATCTTGTCCTTATTAGCAATTAGTTCAAAAAAACAAAAGGAAAGTTCGGCCGGTTCTTGACTTCAGGGAACTTAATAATTACGTTAAGAGTTACACCGCTGCCAATGATGTATGTAGCGAAAGTTTGAAATCAATGGCGATGTTGTTGAAGACGCCTTGTGTCTCAGAAAAGGCGATGACTACTCTCATATAAACGTAACGGAACATGATGCGGTGTTAAAAGGAATTATCTTGGCAATCCAATGGGGATTTAATAGAATCAAACTGATGGTGGGTTTGGCCACGGTAGCAAGATGGTTAAAATCTGTGTTGAATAATGAAAGCAGAATATGGGTTCATGGAATTTCAGAAACGCTTGTTAGACGTCGCCTGGGGATCATCAAGGAGCTAACCGACGACGGTAGTATAACTATTTCTGTATGTTTAGTGAAGTCAGCAGAGAACCGAGCAAATGTCCTTACGCGCGTTCCAGTGAAAAGGCTGAAGTCTCAGAATTCTTTCGGATATGCCGGACTGTTACTAAGCAAATAAAAAATAGCTACCGCAAACATTATTTGGGCTTGGAAAAATCAATTTACTTCATCCAATCGGAAAATTTGGAAACCCACCGAAAAACATAAAAGTCGTCTTGAGAAACTATACAGAATGCAGTTTGATCGACCAATCACTGATTAAATGGAAGCATGTAACACTTGAGGTTACGGAAAACTTGGATAGATTGGCGATTGACGTCACGCACTACGAGGGATCGACATTTTTGACCATGGTGGATTCTGGACCTAGCAGATTTGCAATATGGAGGGAAATAAACCGAGAGTACGCCCAACACATTGTGAGAAATCTGGAGGAAATATTTCGAGAAAGAGGCCCAGTATCAGAATTGCTTATGGAAAATCGGACAAGTTTTCAATCTAATTGTCTCAGAGAGTTATGAATCCGATTGAATATAAAGCCAAACTATAGATGCGAGTACCGTCCCGTTGGAAACGGGATTGTAGAAATAAATAACCGGACGATAAAGTGTCATGCAACCAGAAGTCATGCAGATCCTCGGTATATCGTCTTCTGGTACAACGCCGTACCTAGAGATGGCGCCAATTAGGACAAATTCCCACAAGAAGGGTTGTTCAAGTATCATTGAAGATTTTATCTAGGATATGAAGTTGAGAATTCAGTAACATGCGACTTTAAAACTTTTCAAAGGGTCGTGCTAAACCCGGCACCAGCAAAGCGTACTACTCGATGACCCATTGGAATTATGACTGGAATTAATTCTGTCACAAACATTGAAGTGGATGCAACATCAAGACACGTTTCGGACATCCGACCAGTAGTGGAAGAAGATATGGCTGACGATAAATCTGAAAATATATCTGAGAAAAACCAACTAAGTAAGATGGAAGTTGCTACATGTGAAGAGTGCCTGAGACGACCCTGGAGGAAGCCAATTTATCTTGATCAGTATGACTTGGATACATCGTACTGATCACGGTGGAATGTGCATTATTTTATGTCTACTTTGACACTGTTACATTTTGACTAAGTTTTCAGCGCAACATATTACGTTGCGGTAATATAGTTATCTGAAAAAAGGCATGTAATAATGTGTATGTTTTTGATCGAAATAAACTTGTCTTTATATTCTAGAAATTGTCTTACAAGCTATCGTTGCAAAGATGGAACTTCAAATATTTATAAAGCCCTACGAAGAGTAAGTGATTTTTCCCACTTGGCTAAAGAAGCTAAAGTGAGTTGTCAAGCATCAAAAAATCGAAAATTTGGCCATTGTTCTCCTATTGCTGCTTGATGGACCAGCCTTTCTCGTTTATGACAATATGACGGAGAAGCAAAAAGAAAATTGTGAAACAATATAAAAAGCTCTAACAGATTCCTTTACGATGGACGGCTTTCAGGCTTATGACACATTTTGCAATCGATTATGGAATAGAGAACCAGTAGATGTTTTTATTGTGGACCTGCAGCCATTGGCTACGCTGGCTGGGATAAACGATGACGCAATAAAAACTGTCCAAAGTATTGACGATACTGATAACGTAATACATATGAAACATGTCGAGAAAGTTCAAAAATCATCTATATTTATTCTTTTATTTTTGCTATTCATTTTCATGAAATGGCCAACACTGTAACTCACCTGAAGAAATTTGACTCTTTCTTGTTCAGTTGTCCACTGGCTGATCAACTCAAACCAAGGAGACTTCATGTTACCATAATTTTAGGTGTGAATTGGTATATAAGATAGCACTATGGTGTTCAAAGTTTATAAAACAGCATTTTCAAAAAATTCCTTATAGTTTTACGTGGAATTTTTATTTGAGAATAAATACTGTGGGATATTTATTTTATATATTATTACTTATATTTTATACTTATTTGCTTTCAAAGTGTCTTTGTTGTTTGGAAAATGTGTCTACAGCTGTTATTCTCATATTTTGTTAACAGTAATGATTTTCCCATAATAACTTATGGAAGACTTCAAAGAGAATTTTGGATAGATGTCAACTAAAAGGACGAGGTCATTTACAGTAATGAGTACTGCTTAAGTTAAAAAAATTAAAATCTTTTGTCCTTGTTTTTTCATTGGTAAAAGTTTGCTTTTAGGATAAGATAACAAGGGATATTGTCACTTTATTTTTGGAAACGTTTCAGTAGTCTTAAAGTTTGAAGAAGATAAAGAGTAAAACTTAGATGTTTCAATATAATAAGTTCCAATTAAAATCACTCAAATAGTGGAGTAAAATTGTGGTTTCAAATATTTTAATTTTAAACTTTGGAATGTGTGAGGTTATTATTGCTGTTGTATAGGAAATGGACCTTTCCCCCCTTGTTCCTATTTGAAATGACAGATTCAAAACACATTGCTTTATTTTCATAATAATAATAATAAGTTTCAATAACAATAAAAGCGTACAACTCTTTGTTTTTTGTAAGTGACACTGCCAAACTTTAATAATATTTCTTTGAGCTTTTATTTATTTCTTGTTTCAATGCGAGCGTGGTTTTTTATCAGTAGATTTCTTTGACTTCAATGGCAATTTTGTTATGTTTTCTTTAATTTTAATACGATGAGTTCTCTTAATAGCTTTTTATTATTGCTATATTCTGAAGTAAATTAAATAATAACTTTAATAATTGTTCAATCCCTCTGTTATCGATTCATGAGTATGCTCACGCACATCTAACCCAAGAACCAGTTGACTTGATAATTTATTTTAATTAAGTACTTAATTAATTTGTAATTTTTTAATAACATGTAAATAGATTTAAAGTTATCATATTTATATTTGTCTTTTCAAGTGCTACCTGCCCAAAGCTGTTGTTCCCAAAACATATTAAATTTAAATTTTTATATTTTTATTAAATTTTGCACTTCAATTTATTTTTTAAACAAAACCTCGACAACTGTTCAAGGGATAACTTTGAGCTATAACAATGATTTTCTAATATAACTAGTACGTTTGTTTGTGATGTTAATTTTTTGGAAGGAAGGTTTCTTCTGTAAAAAAGATTTTTCAATTATTGGAAATTCGCGCCCCTAGATGAGCCGTAAATTATTAGCTTTAACCTGTTATATTTCTGAGAATAATAAAAACTTATTTTATTTAATTCCACAGAATATAGAAATATCTTATATGTATTTTTCAAGGGCTTTTGTCAAATTTGAATTTATATATAAAAATTAAAAAACAAATAGAAACTTCGAGGCTTCAATAGATGAATAGTGATTAACGTATTTGTAACTTTAATATAAAATTATAAAAAAATCTTTTTCAATGCGTATTTAGTCATTATCTACAAGAACCATTCCCGAATTTCCTGTTCTCTAGTTTCATCAATGTCACTTGAAATCGGCGCCTGCAGAATCTTGTTATTTTGGTTAGACAAACTCTTTTGTCAAGAATTGAAGAAGAAAATTAATTCATGCTTCTTTTCTAGGAGTATATGACAAACATTAATAATAATTTATTATTTTCAATAAAATAATAACAATAATATTATAAGGACTTTTTGTTTTTCACATCTAATTTCTTTATAAGTGACATAATATTTTCTACAAAATTTGACTATGAATACCTTAAATAAATCTGATTCATAGTCAAATTTTGTAGAATATATAATAGCAATAATAATAATAATAATAATAATAATAATAATAATAATAATAATAATAATAATAATAATAATAATAATAATAATAATAATAATAATAATATAAACTTTTAAAAAAACCTGTCATTGTGAAATCACTTATAAAAATGTGGTTTAAATGAATAACTTTGCTGGCCTATTTCCGCAAGGTTTATTCATAAAATGAAACACCACATATTTTGACCTAAAATAGGTCCTAATTACTCCAAAACAAAATTTGACAAGTTTTCTCACTGTTTTTTTTTCTGATTAAATATTCCTTTTCAAGTGTATTTTAAAAATATAGATAAATTTAAACACGAATAAATTACTTTTAAAATTAAATAATAAAATTTAATTTGTCAATATAAAAGTCTGAATAAATTTAACCAAGATTTAAATTTATTTTTAATATTATTAAATTTTATATATTCGACATTTTTCCTATCTCTGGCTAATAAAGATAAACTTGAAAATAACTTGTTGATATCTGAATCTTTTTTAAAAAAAATAGTTCAAAAAATATCAGCCAATTTCTGCAGGGTTTATTTATAAAATGTAATATGAAATATTTCAACCCAAAAAGAGTCCTGATCACTCGAAAACAAAATTTTTTATTTTGAAGTGGTTAAACAATATATTATATAAATTATTATTATTATGTAGATCTATATATATGAGTGAGACTTTTGCACATATGATACGGTCTGTTTCCATTTAGTGTCAAGTTATAAAATATATAAATAGTCTCATTTTTGATATAAGCCTTTTCTATTAATTTTTGTTGTACTTTCGTTACATGGCAAGCTAGATTAGTGGTTCTCAACCGTTTTTAGATAGCAGAACCCTAACGGAAAATTCTAAAAATTGGCCGCACTTTACCCTTATTATATTAAGATTTTAACTATAAAAATAACAAGTTTTATAAGTTTAATATTTAATAAACAAAATCTTTATATAACATATATTAATGTGAAATTTGACCTTGATGCTTTTTGTATATTTCCTAATAATATTAGGTCGTGTATTTTACAAGCATATTCTTAACTCATTCTCAAATGAGTCCAGTTTTTGTCTTTTCATGTTCTTAATATTTTCCAATGTATTAAAATGCAGAAAAATGCAAAATCTAGTAGCCTTTTTGAAAATCAACCCTAATATGAAAATTAAATATGAAAAATTAAACTGGTTAATCGAGAGTATTATTCAAAGTTGGCTGCTCAGTGAATACATTTATGTAGTGAGTTTCTGAAGTGAGTTCAGCAATAACATTTATGAACATTAAAAATATTTATATTTACAAATTTACAAATTTCATTCCATAAATTTCAGGCATTTAAGATTTTATTACAATTTTAATCTTTTACATTTTAAAATTACTTCTATTTGTTTACTATTAATTTGATCCATAAAAATATGTTGATGGCTTGGGTGTCTTTTTTTATTCTTTTCCTTTGTGTTTTCAATTGTATATCTATGTTCTATTTAGCCCTAGTTTCTGGAATGGTATTTTCAAATGCTATTTTACAATTATATAATTTATGTTAGCTAATAGGGGTTGAAGGGTTTGATTTTGTCTTTAAAATTCATATTTTAAAATGTATTAAATTGGTGATTTTTGAAGTGATAATATTCGAAATGATTTTATTTTCAAGAAAATTTAAAGTTAAATTAGAACTGCAGGTTTTTGTTAAATTATGAAAACCTATGTTGTTAGACAAGGTATTTAGCAAGAGTGATTTTGTATACGAATTATAATTTCATTGTTTCATCAAAAGGTTCCTTTCAGAAATGACCTAAACAGCTTTGTAACTCAAAATGACCTTAAATTTTGGTTAAAAAACACTACAGAAAACTCAACTTTGCAAAATAATTGTAAGCAGTTAAAAATCCTTGTTTACCACAAGACCTTTCCACTTTAAATGACTGAAACAAAAATTACAATCAAAAGGTTAATTTTATTATTATTTATGAAATTTCAAGAAATGTTGTTTATTCTGGTAGCAAACTAAATTAGCAATAAAATAATAAATAATTGATAAAATAAACCCTGACTGAAAGCACAAAACCCGAATTGGAAGAACGCTATTCCATAATCATAAATTCTCTTTTTTTTTTATTAACTTGAAACTCGTAGCAAATTTGTTTAAAATTCTTAAAAATAGACCAATGAAATTGTCAACTTATTTAAATAAAATCTGTGCAATAAATCACCATTTTAAAATTATTTTGTTTCACATTTATATAAGCATATAAGTATATGCAGGTACAACCAGCGATGCTTTGCCAAAATTTCTCAACCAGTTCGTAGTGATTCTATTTTCTAATATTTATGTTAAGTCAATTTGATTTGTACTTTGTATATATATATATATATATATATGTGTGTGTGTGTATGTATGTGTGTATGTATTAGGAATAAAGCTAATTGTGGTTCATATCCTTTGAAACTAAAATTTGAAGTAAAATATAAAAGAAAATAAACATGAAAACTATACTTTTATTTATTTATTAATTCAAAAAAACTTGTTTGCTCAAAAAATGTTTAGTTGAACTTACTTTATATGATTTATTTTTTAAATCTCCAGTTAAAATAGCAATACAATTACGATTTATAATTTATATGATCTGAACTAAACAAAAGAACTATAATAACTGACAAAGAAATAATCAGAAATAATTAGACTAAATATCAGATTATGTTTAGATATTTGGGAGCTCTAAACAAAGTTACAGAAAGGCAGGTATTTCCTATTCCTGATATTGAAAAAATGTTAGATACATTAAATGGATCACGATATTTTAGCTCAATTGACTTAGGAAATGCGTATTATCAGGTAGAGCTAGCAGAAGAGTCACAGAATAAGACATCATTTTCTACAAAAGCAGGTCAGTTCTGTTTCAATCGAATGCCTTTTGGTATATGACTTTTACGTATAATCGCGATTGTAACTAGATTAAATTTTCAAATTATTTTAATTACCGTACAACCTATATAGAGGAGCGGCCTATACGCTGATTAAATTCATTATTTTAGTGAAAAATTTAAGATGTGGCTAAAATAAATATGAGATATTTATGGAATATAATTTATTGTTTCATGTTTTATATATTATATGAACGGAATTTTGGCATTAACAATAAATTTTGAATGTTAAATAGAGTTTTTAAACAAAAACAAAAGATTTCAAATATCTGAAATAAATCAAGGGTATCAATTAAAAACATTATAATAATAATTAGTCAAAATTAAATTATGTTAAGTTAAATTATGATATTTACGGTACTTTTTGTGAAGTACCTTGAAATTGGAATTGAGTATTGCATGTAAAATAGCAATTATTGTCAAGATTCAGTGACGTAATTTTTAATTTTAGGTCCCTTTTTGTAGCTGAACATTTTGAACGAATAAAATACGCTACAAAATGATTGGAGAAAGTTTAAATTAATTTAAAAACATGTTTACAAAAGAAATTTTAAGAAAATTAAAAACTAAATTTTTATTTTTTAAATTAAGAAAATATAATTTTTTATATTTTTAATGAATAAAAGTTTGTTTCCATTCTTCAGGGTTTGAATTTTTAATTAAACTTTTATATGAAAACTGGCATTTGTGAGAGTCATTTTAGATCGAGGCCCCAAAAAAATACTTGTTTTTTCTATATAGTTGGCATGTAGCTGTGATAAGAATAAGAATAAAGGCTGAAGAATTTATGACCAATTAAAAAATATTAGGAAAATTTTTTTTTAAAAAATATAATAAATTCAAATTATCTAAACAATCCGTTTTTAATTGTGTTGAACTAAATATTCTTATCCACATAAACAAGGGAATGAAAAATTGGGGAAAATAAAATCCAACAGAATAAGAGTCGACGAGGGTTTTTCCGGAAAATTAAATTACCAATTTTCCAGCAAACTGATTATTGTGTTAAATAGTGTGACTGACGTGAGACAATATTTAGCTAAACAAGAATAAATATTTTTCACATTTATCTCTAGATTTTTATAGAAATATATAGAAATTAATATTTAAATTAATATTAAATAAATAACACTATTAAAATGTTAAATTAAAAGAAAACGCTATTAAAACAAACATTTTAATATATATTTCTACAGATTCATTTTCATCTTCAGGTAAAGAACCAAAAAAATAATATGGATTTAATTTTTATATTTAAACAATTTATTACTTTTTAAATATTTAATATATTAACTTGAAAATTTATATTTCACTCAAAATAATTTTAATACTATAAAAATTCTAAATTAATATTAAAAATTTACAATTAAATAATTCTAACATTTAATATTATATTTTACTTTAAATAAATTATATATATATATATATATATATATATATATATATATATATATATATATATATATTAAAAATCAAACTATTTAAAAAAGCTGCAAAGTATAAAATAGCAAAATATTTGGATGAATTATTAAAACCGGTAATGCGATCACAGTTCGAATGTAAGGATAAATTTGAGCGTGTTTCCTGCATTGCGCAGTTATACATACAAAGTATGAATGAAATTGTGGTTTCATTAGATATTTGTACTTTGTTTACAATTGGTGTATGTTGTGTAATGAAACCGTATCTGGTCATCACATTTTGGATATAAGAGTATTTCGTAAACTTATGGAATGTCAATGAATTGTATCAATAAAAAGATGTAGTCTCTATGAGTTTTCCTTTAGCACCAACGATAGCATCAATAAATTTCGATTGCTTAGAAAAGGAAATTGTTTCTTTCCAATTTGAGAAATCTGGTGTTTCTAAATGATATGAGAATTACATTTTTCTTGTATTTGAAAATCAGAAGTATATAGAGCTATCTTTGGATTTATTAATTCAGAGCAAATATAAATGCTACAAGACAGGGATTTATAAAAAACCAACTGATACTTGTATTTATACTTCTCCAAAATGTTTTTGTGAAATCAAATATAAGAGAAATATGGTTAAAGGATTGATTTTTCTTCTTGGTCAGGAAAGCGTTGATATAGAGTTGTTGTTATAGAAGAGGTATTCGAAATCATTTTTACTATTGATGTTTGAGAATCTCTGATTGTAATTTGATTATTGAGTGTAAATCGTTTGTTTATGAAAATAATATCAATAGTGTATGTAAGAATGATGAGATCAAACTTTCTAATATTAACATACTCGGAAGGTTTTACAAATTAGAAGATAAAAGTAAGTACGCAATTGAGAAATAAAGATTGTCAAATCGTTTCTAATTCATTATTAAATTTTTATTAAGTCAAAAACTCCGCTTGAATTGTGTTTGGATCTTGTTTATCAATTTGCGTTGAAAGACTTCCTGTCATATATGTACTCGAGTTCCTGAGTGTCGTCTTTTGCATAGATTCACAAAATGAAACTGTATGAGTAAAATAGGCATGTCTGATTTTAAAATTATAAGTATAAGTTTTAATAATTATGTGGAAGCATTGTTGATAAGGTCATTTAATACAAAGATTATTAAGGAAAATGTTAATAGTACGAATGTTTCGAATGTTTTTAAATAGGTTGATTATATTATAAATGTGTTTAAATTTTTAATTTTTAATATAATTATATATATATATATATATATACTTTTTCTAGTTTTCACTTCTGATTGGTTTTCATTTTGCAATGTCATAAAGAATTTTTTTTATTGATTGACTATGATTCAGATGATTTATGGATATTCACAAATTTTCGGAACAGCCTTTTCAAGTGATATAGATCATGAAAAAGGCTGTGCCGAAAATGGATCATCTGATTCAGAGTCAATCAAAAAAAATTCTTCATGTTATTTATATATAATGAATTTTAAGTACAATATAATATTAAATGTTTGAATGATTTGAATGTAATTTTTTATAATTAATTTAGAATTTTTATAGTATTAAATTTATTTTGAGTGAAACATAAATTTTCATGTTTATGCAAAAATTTTAAAATAAAATTATATTAAAATATTTACAAAGTAATAATTGGTTTAAAATATATAAAAATTAAATCCATATTACTACTTAAATAAAAAACAATGTTATTTTATATTTCAATAAGAATCAAGATAAATGTAACAAATCTTAAAATGTGTGTTTGAATCGCGGATTTTTTTTAATTAAATCGTTGCTTTGTTCATATATAAATAAAAGCTCGACGGGTTTATTTGAAAAAGTTTGTTTCATTAATTTTTTAATTGACAAATAATTTATTCGAGTAATAAGTTAGGAAAATTGAATTAATTCAGGCGCACATAATTTCTATAAAGAAAACTTACAAAATTGCTTAAATTCCCAAAACGTTATTTATATCTCACTTCAAATTCTACTGAGAAAAACATGCTTTGGAGAAACATAACTCTTGTTACAAAAATGTGACATTCCAAACTATTATAAGCATAGGAAATGACGCAATCTTAAACAGGTAAAATATTTAATTAACAGTATTGAGTAACTCTTCGCTCAATTTATCGTTGACAAAAAAGCAATGGAATTGACGCATATTTTCCAACTCTTCAGCTGTGATAAAAAGCATCTCATAATGAATACTTCTTTGGCTTTTACCTATAGGATACGGCGCTAATAAATCTTTGATTTCATCGTGGAATGTAGATTTAATATAACTGCCAGTAACCTCTTTATTTAATAAGTTTTACTGTGATCTAAAGAATTGAATTTTGTCCCTTGGATAATTGAGATAATGTTCAATGGCTTTCTTTATATCTTCAAACGAAGTTTTGTTCATCAACATTATTTTAATCATTGAATGTGATATGAAATAGTCATTGTATTAATACATTACAGATGAAAACTTTTTCGGTTCACATTTCTGAGGTTGTTGTAGAAATACAATAATATTTCCAACCAGTAGAATTTATACGCTTTTTAGGCCACGGTGTTACATATGCCTTGATCCACTGATATTCAAACGTGAACACAATGTCATATATATGATCAGCCATCTTGTGCAACACACAAAGATTATATGAGAACAATGTCTTACCGAAGAAGTTATGGATTCGTCCGAAGAACAAGACGATGAAATAATAACAGACGATGCCTCTGAATAGACTATATTTTTCATCTTATACTAAGTGTTATATTTCATTTTTATGTATTAAATCTGAATTATGTTTTTTTATTTCATTTATTAAAGTTTAATTATCTTTTGTTACGAATATGTTATTATAATTAATAAAAATTTAAATAAAAAACTAAAGTTTTGTTAGTTTTCCTTACAAAATATATCAAAATGTAAATGGGGTCCGATTGCCCCCTATGTACGGACGCCGGAAAATTTTCTATGCACAGAGTGAAGGTTAATAATATTAAAAATTAAATATTAAAAATAATTCTTATATTTTTAAATTATAATTACATTTTCCACTTTCAATACACACCTTTTTAAAACAAACTATTTAGTTTAATTTAATTTACATTAAGAAACAAAAAACCTTAGAAACTCACAATTTCATATCTTATATTTCAATTAGATATCTGATAATTTGAATAAGATAAAGTAGAAGAAACAGGATAGTAATTTATTGTAGAGCGAGACGCACAAAGCCCACGACTACACATACCATTATGATTATGATCGCGACTTTGTAGTGTAAACTTCCGTTCTTTTTATCTATCTAAAGCCATATTAGTTATGTTTATGAGACCCGTTGTGCCCATCCCCTAATAACATTTCGATTATTCTAATTTAATTAAAATGGTGTCAAAACATATATATTACTTATAAATCTTTCTGAATGATTTACAACCACTCATATTTTCGAAATTGTCTGTAAGAAAAATAATATTCAACTGTTAAAATTATTTGAGGTGGTCAAGAAATAATTCATAAAACTAATTATTTTTACATTTCGCACTTTATTTAAGTAAATTTTTTTTCATTTGACATTTCGGTTTTCGATAGTTTTGTCAGCTTTTGAAATTCGACAGAATGCTAATATTGACATTTACGTCTACTTTTTTTTAGGTTTTTATGCTTTATTTAATTTTTAAATATTTTACCAAAGTTTTAATTTCTTTTTTTTCCTAATATATTTTACTGTAAAATCTTTCACTTTTGATTTTGAGGTTTCACAATTTCAAATTTTCCCAATTTTGTAAAGCAATAAAGGTAAAAAGGACATTATTGTTCAAACGGAAGAAAGCGCTTGTTAAATAATTTTGGATCCTATCAATCACATTTATCTTCAAAATTGTGGTAAATTTAAGTTTTTTAAACGTTCGTACATAAGGTAACGTATTTATTTCCAATTTCATGGACTTGGTAGAAAATAGAACAGCCTTTTCAAATTTTTTGCATGAAAGATCTTTCGTATTTGACTTTGTTTATTATATTCATAAAGATGTTGCTTAGCAAGAATTAGTTTTACCTATTATTGTTCGGCAGGATAAAGTTGTAAATCTAACTCTACGTGTTCTTGATTAGAATAATAACTTAACACAAAAACTTATTATTATTATCAAACACCACCTTTGCTTTATTTCAAAGTCAGGTCACTCTAGGGAAATCGCCTCAACCAACAAAACAAACGAATCTAATTAGACTTCAATAAAGACATTTTTCGCATCAATTAGAACGCTTTCATTTTTCAGACTTTTACTCAATCTTCCTTCACGGCAATTTGACTAAGATTTTAGTTCTTTTTAATGGACTCCTTTCTCGTCAATTAAATTATTTACGATAATCAGAGTAATCTTAACCAATTTAATTATTTTTATTCCGGGCAGACATTTTGTCAATTTCTTAAATAATTTTGTATAGGACCCTAAATCGGTTTTCATATTCCGATACCCATAATTGTCTCATTATAATACCTGTTTCATTTAAAAAATATTTATAAATTTTTTTTCTAAATTTTTTAAATAATTTTTGCACTTCATTTATTTTTTGCTTTTTATTGAAAAAACCTTCGCACATAATTCTATACATTAATTTTATATAACTTCAACACATTTTAGCACTCAAATCCAGATTTTGCATATTTTTAATTTTTAATTAATACAACATTTAAATTCATTTACCTCTCATTTCTGCATTACTTTGAAAGAGTTGCGAAGTCTTGTTTTATAGCAGGGGAGAGGGGGTAATTTTTAGGTTTATGTGAAAATTACAGACAAGCTCAAGAATCATAAAACAATATTTGTTTTTTAAATTTAAATTAAGGTTTTATTACCTAGATATTTAGGTTCATCTAGAGGGGTGAAAAAAGAATCGATATAAAGGGAAAAACTCAAAAATCAATAAAGAAAATACAAAAATTATTAAAACATATTTTGGAAAAGAAATAGTGAGACAAATACAAATATAATAATATCAAGTCAATGGAGGATCCCCAGAAAAATAAACAAGAGAATAATACAAATTAATTAAGAAAAATTAAAAAAATTTAATTGACATTTAGAAATCTCAACCTTATCGGTGATTGGCGATAAAAACAAAAGAAATTTATTTATTAAATTAACAAGAAACAAAATAAATAAATTTAGTAATAGAAACCCTAAACTTTCGGTCTTTGCAACCTTAAACAAAATAATAAATTAATGAAATTAATAAAAAGTAAATCCTAACAATGATCGACTGTGAGATGACAATAATTTTATTTTGTCCTGAAGAGAATTTTTGGTTGCTTAATTTAATTATTCTGTTATAAGGTTCCAAAAACGAGAAACCTATAAAAAGGTAGAAAACAGAAAATAGAAAACGTTAAATATGTCATAAATAAGTCATCATATGTTATCAGTCGCGTTTTGCAAAGTTTGGGAAATTTTGTAAAGTAGATTTTGTATTATAAATTGTTATAAAACCTATTATTCTACAAACTAAACTATTCATTGTTTTAATATATTGTATTTCAACACTTATGATTTCGAAAATTATTTTATGACATTAAAAGTTGAAAGTCATTAATGAGATACCATCTTTCCTATAATTAGTAATAAAAACTGGAAAATTAAAAAATGTATGAAAGTTTCTTGCATGTATTATTATGGAGATAATCCCCGACGGCCCTCTCGGATTCGTTATTTCTTTGCCACCTTTAATAATATTTATTAAAAATTCTTTTTCCCTCTACTTTTAATTGATAAATAAAAAGAAAAATATTTAAAAATATTATATAAAACTATTTTGCAAAAATTTAAATGAGTTTTACATTAAAATAAAATTGTTTTAACTGATTTGTTATATCAAAATTGTCAGAATTTAATTTTAAACAATATTCGGTTGGTATTTTCAAAAGTAATAATTGAATTTTAAATTAAATAAAATTTGATAAATAGTTTAAATATAAATTTATTCAAATTTTGATTAATTTATTAGAATTATTTAATTAATTCAAATTATTTATTTTGTTAAAATGAATTCAAAATATGCATGTATTTCTGTGTTTTATCTTTGTAGTCTTGCAACACTTTTCACTTTGTTTCATTTCTATATTTGAATTAAAAATATAAAATTTTTGTAAAAATAATATTTCCGTAATTATGTTTGTGTGTGTGTTGTCAAGATCTATGAAAAAGATGGTCAATGACTATTTAGTTTGAAATTTTATATTTTCAAAATTGGAAAATATCTTTTTTTTCTGACTTTGTTAAAGAAAATTGATTCCCCATTTTAACATTAATATTTTGTTTAAATAATAATTCAAAATTTTTTGTTTTTTTTATTTAATCTTTAAATATAACTGTAAAAAGGTATGGCAATTCAACAATCTTTTAGATAAGGGTCATATTAGCGTCTGATGAGTCCAAGAAATGTGTCTTATTGCTAATATGTAGATCCTCCACTTAATAAGATCAAATTAGTAAAACATAAATGTAACTTAAATTAGAAGATTTTTTACAATTTGTAACTTTCTACAAGATTTCTTATAATAAAACAAAAAATAATTTCACATAACACACTACATTTAAAGTTACTTATAAATTTGTTACTCTTAGTGTAATATTTTATATTGTTTACACGACAACATTATTCCTATAGTAAAAAGACAAGCTCAAAATCATTAATTCGTTTTATGAAGCTAGAAAGTAAAATCACATGAAAAAACTGGTAAATAATTTACTCATGTCACAAATATAAGTCAAAGGCAAAGGTTATATGAGTTATTCTAATGTTAGTTTCACTTTTATTTTAGCAAATAAGTATATAAGTATATAAGCGTTTTTAAACAAAAAGAGTGAAATCTCGAGCCGGTTGTCAAAAATAAGAATTGGCACTTTTTCTAGGTTGAGGTGAAATACATAGGAGATTTACCCGAGTGTTTCAAAAGGTTATAGACGATAAAGAATTTAAATATTTTGCAAATCATTTCAGATAATATAAATATTTTGGTTTGTTTTATTGCATCAGTATCACTAATTTTATTTTAAAAGAAATGGTTCAATTTTCAATTGACGATATAGTGATTTTACTAAAAAGCTATTATAGGCTATAATAACTAATTTAGGTACAGAGGGAGTAGGTAGTAATGTGCTTTCCAGATACTTTGGTTTTTTTGGAATAAGGTAAATTTCCGAAGACCCCTCCTTTTCCCCTGGTATGCCCCTACTTTTTTTAGTTTAAATCGATGATTATGCCATTTTCGAAAGATTTTAAAATTGTGATTATGTCATTATTATGTAATTTTGCTGATATTTTTACATATAAATGATCGCCTTGTTGTACTCTATCAATACATACCTTCAAGTTTTGCTTATCTCAATTATTACGCAACTTCAAAACTTTATAAAATCATTGATGACGTCACTAATTTTAACATTCACCTAGAATTGTTGATCCCTATAGTCGTAATTTTTGACGCTTGTTCCAATGATACTATTACTTACTCTATAACTTGAATATTCAAAAACTTTACATAAATATTTTACATAAAAACAAACCAAAAGACTTGTTAATAATAATACTCATATTAATTAACATATTAAAATTCTAGAGAAAGCCAATCACTGACTAATTTCCAAATTGGCGATATGACATCTTTTTCATCCATTTTATAGGCTTGTATTACCATATTGACAAACCAACTTTCCTTATCTTTATATCAGATTTCTTCAAAGGTATCATGAAAACTGTCAATGAATATATTTTCATTGCAACTTAGATTCTTGTTGATTTTCATTAACACTTTATTGACTGCAACAACATTTTATTTGATAATTGTGCATTAAAACTATAATATTGTAACTTGATCAATTTCACTGGCTTTGAGCATTTATATGGGATTTCATTCGTCAAAAAATGCATCTTATAGTTATGATACATTCGCACTGGTTGGAAATCCATTTGCTTATTAAAATTCATCTTATTGGTATCCATTTTCAAAATAATGAATAAAATTACATTTCATCTTTCTTTATACCTGTAAAATCATGTGTGTAACCAATCAAATTTGAGCATGTGTGTAACAAAAATCGAGCACGTGTAAATCATACATTTGTATTACACATTATTATTATTATTATTATTATTATTATTATTACCAACAAATATTACAACAAATATTACCAACAAATAATAATATATAAATGTTATACCGAATAAAAATCAAGACAAAACATTTTTACATTCAAATTTGTATTGAAATAAATCGTCATTTGAAAAATGTGGATGGTACAAATTGTTATTTTGAAAATTTGGATGAAACATAGTCTGTTAAATTTTCGTCTGGATCATTCATTGGTAACAAAATTTAATCTGCATCACTTACTGGCAACATAATATTATCTGAATCAATCATCGGCAACATTTGATTATCCACATTCATAACCGTACTAATGTCCATATGCATAACCTTTATTTTTAAGAATTCATTCACGCTTATTCTCTTTATTTGTCAAAGCCCTCATATTATTTTTTATACTAAAAAGTTAATGATTTTTACTACTAATTCTATGTTGTGGCGCTGTATAAATTTCATTAGTGTTGTAAACAATCTAGATACGATTGCTAAATTAGTTCAACATCTCTCATAGTAATCCATTTTGCCTTCATTCAATCATTACTCCCCTTCATACTATAACATTTAGGCCTAAAAATATCCACTCATCATATCCCGACCCCTTGCTCTAGATTTTTAATTTTCCTATTACAGAGTCAATTTCTTTAATACATAATGGATGTGTTGGTGCAAAATTTGATGTGTCTAATAATTTATCCGTTATCATTGCCGGCGGCAAAAGAGTATTTAATCTACAATTTTTTATTTTCAAGAAAATGGAATCAGTATCCGCAGCAATAATATTTATTTTTCAATTAAATTCTTTATGATATTTTTCCAACTCAATATACTGAAGTTGGTACATGCGCAGTTTTGACAAATCCATAACTGATTGACCAATATAACTTGGTCTATATAGACATATTAAATCTTTTCTTAATAAAACCGATATTAAATTGTCATCAATTTTAGTTGTTCTTTTAAAATTGGGTTTCGAACAATATGTTAACAATTTTTGTGCCAAGTCGATTAACCTTAAGTTTATACGTTTTTTCAAATTTTCAACAGTTTTTCCATACAAATTGTTGTTTAATAATTTAAAATAATCACTTGATACTTTAATTGGTATAGTTTCTTGACTTATGATAATTAATGACCCTTTCGGTTTTTCTTGATTGTCTTCCCTTCAATCTTCTAGTATTCGTCTATCTTGGATATTCAAGAGTTTTTTGTTGGATATTTTATCTTAGGTTGATGGTGTTGTTCGACAAATTCTAGGATAGTTTTAATTTTCCAGGATATTCTTGTTTCTTATCCGTAAATTAAAGATTTGCAGAATATTTAGAAATTTTCTTAAATCCTTTATTTCCTTTGGATCTTTATTATTTTTCGATTTTTTTTTCCAATAGTAATTTTATTAGTAATTTAAATTACTATAGGAGTATTGATTTTTTATTTACATTTTTAATAAATAAATAAAATAATAAACAAACAAAAGTCAGAACACACAATAAAAATAATTATGAAGACCATTACAAATACTTTCAAGCAAAATTAAATTAATTGGTGTCCCTCCAACAACTTTGGATCAATAAATTATGTCAGCATAAAAATGTTTCATAACCTCCTCTGTACACACATCATTCAATGCATTTTCATTATAAGTTAAGACATTTATAGATAAACCGGGATTTGGGGTTCAAATTTAGAAATACTACAAAGTCGCATCGGGAGATCTGAAGGATCGAAATTTAATTCTGATGTATTATATTTATAAGGTATAGATCTATTATTAATAATATCATTATATTTTAAAATAGAAAAGATACTATATAAGAAGCATTGATTATCAGTATTTTTAAAATTTACTGTTCATGTTTTATTTAATAAAATTTCAGGAGTAGCAATATAGGTATGACATGTTAATCTAGTTATTTGAGAAAAACTTTTAATTACAAAACTTATATATAATCAATATTATTTATGGACCAGTTACTTCCTTTTTAATTAATTAATTTTAATTATTTTTTCATTTAATAAATCAATACCCTCCTCTAAGAAGGAATCACTCATGGGTCTAGCCAAATTCGAAATAATGAATGATTAAAATTCATCATCTTTAACAAATTCTACTTTCAAACAAAATTGAATTTTGTTTATATCCATCTCAGGTGTTACTTTATATAGTTCATTGATTAAAGTATCTTGGATAGCCACTGTTTTTAAATTTAAGGATGAAACATCCATTTTAATTTCAGCGTGGGTTGTATTTAAATTAAATATAATTTCTGGTTCAATTGAACCACTATATTATAAATTGTATTAATATCGGAAATAATACTGTTAATAATAGGATTAATACTACTAATAGATATTATTATTATTATTATTATTATTATTATTATTATTATTATTATTATTATTAATTATTGAATTGGAATTAATTATTATTGGTATCATTTTATCATCAGAAATAATTATAACGTCTTTTTTTAATAATTTTAGAGGGTTTCGGGATCGTTGATTTTATTTTTCTTTTATTATTGATTGCATTAATTGTTGGAATACTTGTGGTTGGAATATTATTACTAGTAGTTGGAATCTTGTTGGGGGTATTTTTTATTAAATAAAAAAGATCTCTTTTAGGTAAATTAAATTGAGTTAAATGATGTCGGTGGTTTTCTTAAAACTGGTCATAATTTATTGTTTCTAATGTCTTACAAGTAGGGCAAATTAAAAAAGTGGTACAGTTGAGTGTAACTATAATATCTTTCTATAACAATCTCACAATCATCATTTGATGAATTGTTACAATAATTGAGATATTTTATGCCTGAATAAATTTAAGATTTAAATATTATTATCAATATTATTAGTATTATTATTATTATTATTATTTATTATTATTATTATTATTATTATTACTATTTATTATTATTATCAATCAATATAATTTAACCTATTATATAATAAGTTAAAATTTATCAAAGTTTAAAATAATAAAATAATCAAAAACTTTAATTTTTAATTAATATTAATAAAAATCTTTATTACTAAAACTATTTAATAAAAAACTTTAATAAAAAATTTAATCGAAATATTACTCAAAACATTATCAAAAATCAGATAAACCTTACATTTCTTTGATCCGATGCCGTTAAATCCAGGCAAATTATTCATGTCTCCATTCATATTATTCATGTTTCTATTCATATTATTCATGTTTCCATTCATATTAGAAATGTTTCCATTCATATTGTTGTTTATAATTTTTATAAAATAAAAATTGAATTTAATAATTATAAAAATATTAAAATTTATCATTAAATCTATTCATAGTAGTTCAGTAGTGGGATACCAGCCCTCTAGCTCAGAGGCCATCTAGCTCACATACCCCCCCACCCACCCCCGGCAATTTTTTTTCTAAGTTAAAAAGTAGAAATTTTTTTTTAGAACAAAGACAATGACTCATTCAAGTTCATTTAGACAAAGATCATGACTCATTCAAGGTCATTGGATGACTCATCAAAAAATTTCAAGGTCATTGAAACAAAGACCATGACTCATTCAAGGTCATTGGATGACTCATCAAAAATTTTCAAGGTCATTTATTATTACTTATAAAAACTTTAATTATTATTATTATTAATATTATTATTAATATGCTTACTACTTATAAAAATTTTATTAATACTTATAAAACCTTTATTTATTATTATTAATACTTTAAAAAACTTTTATTAATATTATTATTATTATTATTATTAATATACTTATTACTTATAAAATTTATTATTATTATTATTATTAATAATACTTTTAAAACTTTTTATAATATTATTATTATTATAAATATTATTATTACACTTTATTATTATTATTACTTATAAATTTGTAAATTTTATTCTATTTAATTATTATTTTTTATAAATATTATTATTATTATAATTATTATTATTATTATTATTATTATAATTAATATTTTTATTATTATTATTAATATTATTATTAATATTATTATTATTATTATTATTATTATTATTATTATTATTATTATTATTATTATTATTATTATTATTATTATTATTATTATTATTATTATTATTATTATTATTATTATTATTATTATTATTATTATTATTATTATTATTATTATTATTATTATTATTATTATTATTATTGTCAAGGTTATTGGATGAATCATCATAATTTTTCAAGGTCATTCAAAAGTAGGTCAAGGACATTCAAAATTTCTCAAGGTCATATTATTTTTAAACATTTTGAAATTTTAATTAACTACTTATTTTTATAAGTAGTATATATGTTGTAAATTTATTTTATTATTATTATTATTATTAATATTTTTTTTTATTATTATTATTAATATTATTATTACTATTATTATTATTATTATTATTAATATAATTATTACTTATAAAATTTATTAATATTATTATTATTAATAATACTTTTAAAACTTTTTATAATATTATTATTATTATTAATATTATTATTACACTTTATTAATATTATTACTTATAAATTTGTAAATTTTTCTCTATTTAATTATTATTTTTTATAAATATTATTATTATTATTATTATTATTATTATTATTATTATAATTAATATTTTTATTATTATTATTAATATTATTATTAATATTATTATTATTATTATTATTATTATTATTATTATTATTGTTATTATTATTATTATTATTATTATTATTATTATTATTTTTATTATTATTATTATTATTATTATTATTTTATTATTATTGTCAAGGTTATTGGATGACTCATCATAATTTTTCAAGGTCATTCAAAAGTAGATCAAGGTCATTCAAAATTTCTCAAGGTCATATTATTTTTAAACATTTTGAAATTTTAATTTACTACTTATTTTTATAAGTAGTATATATTTTGTAAATTTATTTTATTATTATTATTATTATAATTAATATTTTTATTGTTATTATTAATATTATTATTAATATTATTATTACTTTTTATTATTCTATTATTACTTATAAAAATTTTATTTTTATTATTAATAATACTTTTAAAAACTTTTATTAATTTTATTATTATTATTATTTTTAATATACTTATTAAGTATAAAATTTATTAATATTTTTATTATTATTAATACTTTGAAAACTTTTTATCATATTATTATTATTATTATTATTATTATTATTATTTTTAATAATATTATTATTATTATTGGTCATTGGATGAGTCCTAATTTTTTTTTTCAGGGTCATTTTAAAGTATGTCAAGATCATTTAAAATTTTACAAGGTCTTAGTATTTTTAAACATTTTTATATAAATTTACTACTTATTTTTATAAGTAATGTTTTAATGTTTTTTAATTTTAATTTCATTATTATTATAATTTTCTCAAAGTCATAATATTTTTAGTCATTTTTAAATATAAATTTACTACTTATTTTTATAAGTAATGTTTTAATATTTATTATTATTATTATTTTCAAGGTTATTGGATGAGTCATAATATTATTTCAAGGTCATTTAAAAGTAGGTCAATGTCATAGTATTTTTAAACATTTTTAATTTTAATATACTACTTATTTTTTATAAGTAGTGTTTTAATGTTCTTTAATTTTTATTCTATTAGTATTATTATTATTATTTTTATTATTATTATTATTTTTATTATTATAATTATTTTTATTATTATTATTATTGTTATTTTTATTATTATTATTAATATTACAAGTCTTTATTATTATTATTATTGTTATTTTTATTATTATTATTAATATTACAAGTTTTTATTATTATTATTTTCATTATTATTTTATATAAATTTTCAACAAAGTATATAAAATTAATATTGAATAGAAAAAGTTTGTTCAATTGTGGTTCATAGTATACAGAGATAGAACAATTGTAAATGTTTGTAAAAAGTTAAAGAAAAATTCTATATTTTTAAGAAAATATGTGCAAATAAATATCAAAACTAATTATGGCTCAAATGTGTGTGTTAAACCATCGATATGTTACAGTGTTTATGGAAAAACTTTAATGAAAATATGTGTTATTTTTCAACAATTTATGAAATATTTATTTTATGGCTAATAATGTGTATATGTTAAATGATAAAAATAGTTCAATATTTATGTAAAGTTTGAGATTGTTAAGAAAAATGTAAATAATTTATGATACACACGTGTTTTTTGATTGAAATATAGGTTTTTGTTTTACCGATATAAGAAAAACTATGGACATTTTTTAAGAAAGATATTATTATCTACTGCTAAAGATATCTACTAAATAGATGAAATATCAATTTAATATCTTAATAACTTACAAGGGTAATATACTTTGAATGGAGAAAATATACATCGAAGAGAAAAATATTCGTTGAAGAGGAAAACATTAATTGAAGAGAGAAAATATTCATTAAAGAGGAAAGCAATCATTAAAGTGAGAAAATATTCAGTGAATCGAGAATTGCTTATAATAAATTAGTCGGTAAAATTTCTCAATGATGAGATGAAATATCAATTAAATATTGTGAAATACTTGAAATAAATGGTCTGAATTATTCAATGATCAAGAAATATACATAAAAGATGAAAATATTTACTGAAAATCAATTGTACTTTAAGAGTGTATTAATTACTATTATATTAAATTAAAAATTAATAACTTTACATAAATATTGAACTATTTTTATCATTTAACATATACACATTATTAGCCATAAAATAAATATTTCATAAATTGTTGAAAAATAACACATATTTTCATTAAAGTTTTTCCATAAACACTGTAACATATCGATGGTTTAACACACTCATTTGAGCCATAATTAGTTTTGATATTTATTTGCACATATTTTCTTAAAAATATAGAATTTTTCTTTAACTTTTTACAAACATTTACAATTGTTCTATCCCTGTATACTATGAACCACAATTGAACAAACTTTTTCTATTCAATATTAATTTTATATACTTTGTTGAAAATTTATATAAAATAATAATGAAAATAATAATAATAAAAACTTGTAATATTAATAATAATAATAAAAATAACAATAATAATAATAATAAAGACTTGTAATATTAATAATAATAATAAAAATAACAATAATAATAATAATAAAAATAATTATAATAATAAAAATAATAATAATAATAAAAATAATAATAATAATACTAATAGAATAAAAATTAAAGAACATTAAAACACTACTTATAAAAAATAAGTAGTATATTAAAATTAAAAATGTTTAAAAATACTATGACATTGACCTACTTTTAAATGACCTTGAAATAATATTATGACTCATCCAATAACCTTGAAAATAATAATAATAATAAATATTAAAACATTACTTATAAAAATAAGTAGTAAATTTATATTTAAAAATGACAAAAAATATTATGACTTTGAGAAAATTATAATAATAATGAAATTAAAATTAAAAAACATTAAAACATTACTTATAAAAATAAGTAGAAAATTTATATAAAAATGTTTAAAAATACTAAGACCTTGTGAAATTTTAAATGACCTTGAACTACTTTAAAATGACCTTGAAAAAAAAATTAAGACTCATCCAATGACCTTGACAATAATAATAATAAAAACAATAATAATAATAATTATAATTATAATAAAAATAAATATAATTACACAATATTAATAAGTAATCATATTAATTAATAATATTAATAATCATATTAATAATAATATTATTAATAATAAAATTATTTCCTTATAATAGAAGTTTTATACATTAATAAAAATAATAATATTATTAAAAATAATAATAATAATAATAAAAATAATAATAATAATAATTATATTATAAAAAGTTTTCAAAGTATTAATAATAATAAAAATATTAATAAATTTTATAAGTAATAAGTATTTTAAAAAAAATAATAATAATAAAATTAATAAAAGTTTTTAAAAGTATTATTAATAATAAAAATAAAATTTTTATAAGTAATAATATAATAATAAAAAGTAATAATAATATTAATAATAATATTAATTTTAATAATAAAAATATTAATTATAATAATAATAATAATAAAATAAATTTACAAAATATATACTAGTTATAAAAATAAGTAGTAAATTAAAATTTAAAAATGTTTAAAAATAATATGACCTTGAGAAATTATGATGAGTCATCCAATAACCTTGACAATAATAATAATAATAATAATAATAATAATAATAATAATAATAATAATAATAATAATTATAATAATAATAATAATAATAATAATAATAATAATAATAATAATAATAATAAAATAAATTTACAACATATATACTACGTATAAAAATAAGTAGTAAATTTAAATTTCAAAATGTTTAAAAATAATATGACCTTGAGAAATTTTGAATGACCTTGACCTACTTTTCAATGACCTTGAAAAATTATGATGAGTCATCCAATAACCTTGACAATAATAATAAAAATAATAATAATAATAATAATAATAATAATAATAATAATAATAATAATAATAATAATAATAATAGTAATAATAATATTAATAATAATAATAAAAAAAAATATTAATAATAATAATAATAATAAAATGAAGTTACAACATATATACTACTTATAAAAATAAGTAGTTAATTAAAATTTCAAAATGTTTAAAAATAATATGACCTTGAGAAATTTTGAATGACCTTGACCTACTTTTGAATGACCTACTTTTGAATGACCTTGACCTACTTTTGAATGACCTTGACATACTTTTGAATGACCTTGAAAAATTATGATGAGTCACCCAATGACCTTGAATGAGTCATCCAATAACCTTGACAATAATAATAAAATAATTATAATAATAATAATAATAATAATAATAATAATAATAATAATAATAATAATAATAATAATATTTTTAAAAAATAATAATAAAATAGAATAAAATTTACAAATTTATAAGTAATAATAATAATAAAAAGTAATAATAATATTAATAATAATAATAATATTATAAAAAGTTTTAAATTTATTAAAAATTTATTAAAAATAATATGACCTTGAGAAATTTTGAATGACCTTGAAAAATTATGATGAGTCATCCAATGACCTTGACAATAATAATAATAATAGAATAATAAAAAGTAATATTAATAATAATAATAATAATAATAATAATAATATATTGATAATAATAATAATAATAATAAAATAAAAATATTAATATTAATAATAATAATTAAAGTTTTTATAAGTATTAATAAATTTTTATAAGTAATAATATAATAATAAAAGTAATAATAATATTAATAATAATATTAATAATAATAATAATGAAATTTTTAATTATAATAATAATAATAATAAAATATTGATAATAATAATTATAATAATAAAATAAATTTACAAAATATATACTACTTATAAAAATAAGTAGTAAATTAAAATTTTAAAATGTTTAAAAATAATATGACCTTCAGAAGTTTTGAATGACCTTGACCTACTTTTGAATGACCTTGACCTACTTTTGAATGACCTTGACCTACTTTTGAATGACCTTGACATACTTTTGAATGACCTTGAAAAATTATGATGAGTCACCCAATGACCTTGAATGAGTCATGGTCTTTGTTTAAATGAACTTGACATTTTTTGATGAGTCATTGTCTTTGTTCTAAAAAATTTGTACTTTTAAACTTAGAAAAAAATTGCCGGGGGTGGGGGTATGTGGGCTAGGTGGCCTCTGAGCTAGAGGGCCGGTATCCCACTACTTAGTTCCATTGTTTCCGTTCATATTATTTCGGTTCATATTAATTCATGATAAATAATAATAATAATAATATTAAAAATAAATTTCACTATTAACGACATCTGAGAATTTTTTTTGAAATTTTGTTGTACATGAAAATAATGACTAAAATTGTGAAACACTGGTTTATATATTAATTGTTATGCAATCAACCAATAGAATTAAATCGTGCATGTTTATCTTGATCTGTAACATAAAAAATTGCACAAGCATCTTCTACATCTTTCAAAATACATGTTGGACAAAACGAATCTTCCCCTTCATACCATTCCAATCTATCGGGATCTTCACTTCCAACCCAAAAAAAGTAAATCGTTAAATAACCAATACATTGTCTCAAAATATTATTAACATTCATAATACACAATTCTTTAATGATTGATCTACCGGTATTATCATTATAACTAATAAAATCAATAAAATAACTAGACATGATTATAGCATTTACTTAAACTAAAATTGTTTATACATTGAATTTAGCCATGCAAGGTAATGTTGACAACATGTTGGAGTCATTGGATTTTGGCACTGTATTTTATTATATACGATTGGTTTGCCGTGATGTTTTTAGTTTATTAAACAATAGAGACGGATAATAATATCCCATCGGATCAAAAGCATGTGTTTATTCTGGATTCTCGTATATTGTAATCCAATGTTCCCCGGGGAAAGTTGATGTTGGGTAATGATAATTATTGCTTGGTCATTGTTCAGGTATGGGATTTTATCTAATGGGAATACTCCAGCAAACTAATTCCCCAACAGCTTTTTTCTACTTGATTAATCTGAATAGAACTAATTAAATAAAATTATAAAGTAATTAAAAAGAATTTACTCCATGATAATTTGATTCCATTTTTTGTCATATTTATACTAGTTTGTTCAAACCAGTAATTTGTATTTATCTTTCGAAAACTACATATGGTGAATTCCATCATCTTTTTAATTAATTTATTAATTAGGCCCACAAGGATAACGAGACATCGCAGCTGTTAAAGAACCCCGATCGACAGATCCAATTGTGATTTTTTATTGAATTGATTCAGATGGGTTGATGTTACTTGATTGAAGATTAGAATGTTTGCGTCAGAATTTTTCCAGGCTTTTCCATTTAATTGTTCACTATGACCTGAACCCAACGCTGCCATCAAATACCCCAAAACTAGACCATCAAACAGAAGGTTAGGATATTCATCCATAGCACATTCTTGAATATTTGTTGGGATTTTATCAAGCGCAGTTTTAATACGACTTGGATCTGTAGCATTTAACATATCCATCAAACAAAGAGTTTTTCCTGCTTCACTTGTATCGAATTGTGCAGCCTGAGGAGAAACAATGTGAAATATAATTCCAACTGGTGGTTTAAGAGTAGACAAAGCTTCTCGAGCTGTGGTAGCCTCTTTGGCTAGACGAGTCACAACTCTACACAAAACATCGTATTGATAAAGAGCGTGAGACAATTCACATTTAAGAGCCTGGTTCTCTTGTTTCATAATAAATTGTTGAAGCATCAAAGCATCCCATTCATCCTGAAAAGATTTCAATAAGGCTGGTATGGATGTAAAACTGGGCATTAGAACTCTAATTTCAATTAAATCATCTCGAGAAAACTGTGCCCCAGTAACTGGATTTAAATCACTGGTTGTTAAGTATTCATCAATTAACCTTTTATAAGCATGCCTTGAAAATCTATTAAGAACTGGAACTTCAGGAATTTCATTAGAAATCGAACATATCAATGGCATTTTAAGAATAATTAAACGTTTTTAAAGAGCAAAAATCCTTTATTTTTCATATACACTTTCCAATTAAAGTTTACTCATAGTTACAACTTTAAATTACAAATTCAATTTTTAAACAAATTCTATTTACTATTTACATTTTTAAACAAACATTTTAATTTTACAATATTTTTAATTTACAATATTTTTAAACTATTTCATTATGAAAACCAAATTTCCAAATAAAAGTCTTTTTTTTATTTTCATTTTTCTCGGCCTTAATTTTAATTATTGTTGTTACTTAGAGAAAAAACTCAAATTTTGAATCCATTCTCCAAGTTACTAAACTACATGGGGCTAAGGGAACAGACTAACCAAATTCTCAACAACATACATAATTACATATACCGATTCCGTGAGCGATTTATTAAACTTTACACTCAGTTTTAAATTTCTTTTTTGTGGTAATTGACTTTGATTCAAATCAAAATCTGGTGCCAAGACATAAGTAAAAAAGGAGTATTCAAATATTCAAGATTTCTCACAATACTTTGCAGATAAGTTGTAGTATAATCATTATTTTCAAAATCTTGTGTATACGTTTCTCTATAGTCATTATTTTTAGCCAGAGTTAATGAGGTAATATAAAAATGTTTAAAGACTGAGCACGAGTCCTTATATGTTCCTTTGTATTGAGATTCGGTTTGAAATGCGACAAGAACAAAGTTTGGTAATCTTTTATCAGTAAACAGTTGTGCTTTATAAAATAACGATGAACCTTTACTGATTGTAAAGTCAAGAGTTTCTTTACTTCTAATTGGATATATAGGATTTCTTGAAGTTAAACCAATTTTATGTCCTGTGAAACAGATGGTTCTACTCGAACTCTACCAATCAATAATTTTGCTTCCAATATCTTTGCATTTAGTTCTTCTGTTAGGGATTGTATACTGTAATCTGGCGAATTTCTTTTCAATGTTATGTTAACATTAACTCCAGGAAGTAGATATTTTGGCTGATTTATGAAATCAATTTGTAATGAAGAACATAATGAAACTATTTTTGATTCTGCAATAAATGCGGTCCTTTCCTTGTCATTTGAAATATATCTCATAGGCTCTAAACATATGTTTTTACAATCACCATTATAATTTAAAATAGTTTCAATTAAAGCCTTTTGAGTATATCTTCTGTTTCCATCTTCAATCTTTTGACTATTGAGTTCAACAACCACATCACTAAAAAGTGCATGGAACAAATAATTGTTAGCTTTTGCATCTGAAGATGTCAGTAATTCTTTCCAATTATTATTTGTAACTTTCCATTTAATGTACATAATGTATCATTCAATATATTCAGTATGAAAACCAGGTATCTTGAATTCAGTGTCACTTTTGTTATCAACAATTGAATTATAAAGGAATACATCTTCAAATGTCGCATATTCTATGACGGTCGATCAAAGATACATAATTCAGTTTTTCCACAAATTATTATTTGAATATAGTTCCACGTCCTGTGATGTTTTTGGTTTATGTATCTTTGTCATCGTGGCTTCGGTTCAGGTTCATATTCTTCTTCTTCATCATTTGATGCCACTGCTTCTTTGAATTCAGATAAAGCATTAGATTTTAAAGTTGGTAAGAGTTTGGCATTATTCATTATTACATCTATAGCAGTTTTCATACCAAAATTTCCTATACGTTTAAGAATAAGTAATGTAAATTGACCAATAGTTTTCAAACATCTAGAAACGTATTGCTTACCAACAAAATAAGGTAATTCACCACCGGTTTGACTATTGGCATAAAGTGAAATTATATCGGGATTAGGCATGTCTAAAATGTAAAGTTACGTATGTTTTTGATTGTTTTGCAAAATCAATAGGTTTTCCACTATCGTCGCGTATATTAATTTCTATATTGTTTATACGTGTTCTTCCAGCAAGTAAATACAATGGATTTTCAATTTGTATCTATACAACTTCTTCTTGCTCCATACAGCTTTCAGAAACGGAACCAATGAATCACTAACATTTATTGGCTCAATAATATCACTATAGATGAACATTTGTTGATGGTGATTAAATATTTTTTCATTGCGAATACCAACAAATTGAGATTTATTATATAAATGTTTCTGTAATACAAATGTGTTTACCAAGTTTTTATTGAAAACAATTTCTTTTATGTTTTCATTGAGAATGAATTTGAAGATATCTTCATGTAATTCAATAGATTTGAAAATATGAGGGCAATTATTCATTAAATAAAACATTAATTCTTCAGGTTTTCGTATATATAAATCATAAGTAAATGTAAACACTGAATCTTTTAAACATCTGTATGTTAATTTAAAATTGATTGCTTGTTCTTTCTCATGTGGAAGTAACACTATTTGAAATGTACCATTGGGATTTGTAATTTGTGGCTCTCGAATTCCCAATCGTTTTACAGATTTCATATCTTCAAATTTTATTTCAAATGGATGAAAATAACAATGAAAATGTAAAACTCCTTTGGTAACGTACATGTAGCAATCTTCATTTAATTGTTTTATCGGTTGTTCTTCATTACTTTCAATGTCATAAAAATCTTTAACTGATTTCAATGCATTTGATTTATATTCAATCTTTGAATTACTATAAAATGAAAATGTGTTTTAAACAAGTGTATAATAAAGCAAGGCAACTTCCCAATTGCCATTTAAGTAAATATGGTTTTGTAACTCTACGATAAAGTTACTAGCTTCATTATTTGGATGAATTAATGGACAACTATTGCTTGGTAAAATAATCAAAAAACTGTTTCTATTCATTTTATTTGAGATGCTGATATCCAAGTTGGGTTTTGATAGCCATGTCACTTGACGTAATATTGTTTATTCTTACCTTTATATTTTAGTAGTGACATATGAGGACTATGCCCCGTGAATATTTAGCTTGGAAAAAAAAACCCTAACATTTTTTTTCAGGGGGGGTTTAAATTTTTTGTTTTTAATTATTTGTTTTAATGAATGAAAATTTTTTTTTAATTATTTGTTTAAGTCAATAATATTATTTATTTATATTTTAATTATATTATTATTAAATTTAATTGTTTGTTTTAATCAAGTCAATTATTTTATTTATTTTTAAATTATATTATTATTAAATTAAATTGTTTGTTTTAATGAAGTGAATTAAATAATTATTTTTTATTTTCATTTAATTATTTATTTATTATTATTATTTTTAATTAATTAATTATTTATTTTATATTATTATTATTTTATTATTATATTTTATTATTATTAACATTTTTTTTTATTTATTTTTATTTTTAAAATTTAATTGTAAGTCTAATAATAATTTTTCAATGTAAAAATAGCAAACTTTCAATCCATACAAATATTTTTATTGACAACAAAGATTAAATAAAAAAGATTAATCTTTATTTCAAATCAAAAATATTCGAGTAATATGCTTTACGCATTTCTGCAAACAATATATGGATTGTTTGGTCATGTTTGAAATTGTGGCAACATGGACATCCATTTAAACATGTTACTCTCATACTATCTTTACAAACAATGCAATTTGCAACACATCGGTCACCAGATCCCTGAACGTTGTCATAGTGAATCTCGAGAAGTTCTTCAATGTAAATCCCTGTGAAATGGTAAATTTTTGTTGCGAGAAACTCTGGTGCGGAATAATCCAACGTATTTTTAATTCTTGGATAAAGTTCCTGAATTTTCTTTAAAATTACTTCAAAGAGATAAACTAAATAATAAAATAAAATACATATTTAAATATACATGATTTACCTTTTGACATTTTTTAATACTTAATAAATTAAACAAATTCAAAAAAAATATTTATTAATTTATTAACATAGTTATTTCTGATTAAATATTTTCCACATAATCATTATAATCCAATGATTTTATTCCGAGTATTACTACTTTCCCACTTGAAAATATATTGACACATGATGGATTATATTTTTGAAGACGTAATGATGGAAATATTTCTGGTTCAAATATACAATTTATCTTTCTTTGTAATTCATATAGATTTATAAATTTTCCAATATCGATTGTTACAGTGATTGATTGAATTTGTAAATCATGTATATTATATTTCAAATCCCCAGTTTTTAGAGGTTGCTTAAATCCCATTACCCGACATTTCACCTGATCGATATACAACTTGCTGTGGTTTTCCAAATGGGAATTTTATATCAGGTATAGAATATCTTCCTTTATAATTTTTGTTACTCAACATTTTCAAATAATTCCCATTTAAGTTATTCTAAAAATTAAAACAAATATAAACAATTTAATAAATAATTAATAATAAAATGGAATTAAGAAATGATGCTGTATATCAAGTAGTTGGACGAAGTGGTTGTGGAAAGACTTTATTTGTATGCAATTTATTACAATCGAACTTGTTCAAATCAAAATTCAACAAAATATATTGGCATAGAGGAGCTGACGAAGAACATGGACTTACTCAAAATCAATTCTGTAAATTGAAAATGAAAATAATTAAAGGATTTGATAAAAATTGCTCATCTAGATTACATCAAGGCGATGTTATTATTATCGATGATCTATACCAGGAAGCTAATAAAGAAAAGGATTTTAATAATTTTTTTACAAACATTGCTCGACATATTGGAGTTACTGTTATTTTCATTACTCAAAACTTGTTAGAACTCGTAATTTAAATGTACAATGCTTTTATGGTTATTTTTAAAAACCCTAGAAATACAACCATTATAGATTTTCTTGCTAGACAAGCTTATCCTAATGATAGAAAATTTTTAATTGATTCGTTTCAAGATGCAAAAAAGGTTCCCACGGATATTTGTTCTTTGACTTTACACAACAATGTCCTTATGAATTACGTATTAGAACTGATATTTTCAAAGAGAAAGGTGTTACGATTTATAAACAAAATTGAAATCTGAAAATAATTACTTGAAATGACGTTTAAAAAGTTATTGTTCAACGTGAAAAATCAACAAAGAAAAAAGTTACAAAGAAAAGGTTACTAAACGTAAAATAATAAAAACGAGTAAGAAGATTGTTAAAGATAAAAAGTGGATTAAAATATAAACAAAACAACTAGATGAAAAATGTATTTAATATGAAAGTTGAACGTAGTCTACCATACTTTAATGCCTTGATGAACGCTCCTAATAATAAAACAATGAATATTTTACAGAATTTTCCTTCATTTGTTATAGATGATCTAGTTGAAGTTATTGTTAATGTAGTTCGTGGTAATGTAAACATTACTAAAGTTAAAAAACTTGTATTACAAAAATATAAAAGATCACTTTTATCTTTAGTAAACACTAAGAATCGTCGTCTGATGCGAAAAATAATATATAAACAAAATGGTTGATTTTTGGGGGCATTAATTCCAATAGTATTATCTGTAATAAGCGTAATTTCATCATTAACTTCTTAACTTCTTAACTTCTTAGATTTAAATATTTTGACAACTTGTTGTAATAATGAAGGAAACATTAACCAAAAATCGAAACAGAGTGAAAAAGATCGAAAAAGTATGGACAGATCCAAAACATCCCGCTGGTTTTGGTGGTGTAAGAAAGCTGGCGATGGAAGTAGTTAATTCAAAGAAAGAAACTCAGAATTGGTTATCTGGGCAAATTGCATACAGTTTAAATAAACCAATGTTGAAGAAATTCAAAACCCGTAATTATAAAACAATGGGAGTTGATGATTTATGCTAAATGGATTTAATGGAAATGATACCATTCTCTAAAATTAATAAAGGATGCAAATATATTTTGACATGTGTTGATATATTTAGTCGATTCGCTCGTGCTATTCCAACAAAACCCAAATTGGCCAATGAAATGGCTGAAGCAATCAAGGAATGATTTATTGATGGCAAGCCTCGTAATTTACAAACTGATTTGTGTATGTAATTAAATAAATTAACAAAATTAAATTTATTCTTTAGGTAAAGAATTTTATAATAGTAAAGTTAAAGAAATTATCAAAGAAATAAATCATTACTCTGTATTTTCTCAATTTATAGCTGCCCACGTGGAAAGATTTAATCGAACTCTAAGAGATCGCTTGAAAAAATATTTCGTATTTAAAGGAAATAAAACCTGGATAAACGTTTTACAGAAAGCAATTTATAGCTACAATTATTCGCAACATAGGGGTTTAAATGGAATGAGACCAATTGATGTTTATTCAACGAATAATATGGATAATTGTATATCACAACAATCTGATTCTATCATATAAAAGCCTAAATATAAAGTGGGTAATCACGTTAGAATAAGTAAAAGCAGTGCTTCTTCTTTCATCAAGAATTTCGACAACAACTGGAGCGATGAAGTATTTCAAATCTCAGAAATTGATACGAATCAGAATCCTGTAATGTACTTTATCAAAGATGAGAAAAACAATCAAGTTAGTGGAAAATTCTACGAACAAGAACTCCAAGTTATAGAATCCCCTACTGCATTCATAATTCAAAAGATATTAAAATCCAAGAATGTTGGTAAATATAAACAATACTATGTTATATGGCATGGATATGAAACTCCAACTTGGATATCTGAAAATCAATTAATAAAATAAATATTGTGAAAGAAAACCAGTTTTATATGATTTTACCTAGAAATAGTTGTCCTCTTATTTTTCCTAATAATGAAGCTAGTAATTTTATTGTCGAATTTCAAAATCATATTTACTTGGATGGTGAGTGGGAAGTTGCTTTGATTGATTTTACTTTTGTGTATAAAACATTTCCGTTTTATAGTAATTCTTATCTAAGTTAAGAAACGATGAAGAATGTTACTGAAATAAAATATTTGAAAATAAATAATCAAAATGAAACTTATGAATTAATAAATCCTAAACATACCCCTGATGTTGATGTTTTTATTGAAAAATATGAGAACTTGGTTATTGTCTGTCCAAATGTTCCATTTAAAGTAACATTCCCTGACATTCAACATGCGTTTAGTTTTGGATTAAAATTTATATCAGTAATTAAGGAAGATTATCATTGTCGGTTAAAATTACTAAAATTTACAGATGATGGTATTATGGAAAAATTCGGGATAATTATAAGTTATGAAGAAAAAACAATATTTGAAAAATATTTTGAAGATAATTTACTGATAAACACATTATCTGAATTACAAGGACATTTAATGTTATTTATTCCGTCTCCGTTTAAAGAACTAAAAATTGAAAACAATGAATTGGTTAAAATAAAACTTGCAGATAAAATTTCAAAAATATATTTTGACAACAATTTAGTCAAAACTTTAGGATTAAATAAACAAACTTTTAGTGATAAAGACATCGTTGGTAATAAAGTTCCAAGATTATTACATCCTCATCAACAAATGTTCATTTATTCGAATATTATTGAACCAATAACTGTTTGAGATGTTAGAGTTCCTCTATTAAAATCTATTTGGGTTAAAAACTATGAACAAGGGGAAATTTTACAATTAGAAATGAAGAATACAATGTATTTACCAATTTCAACTTCAACTATAAACAACATTGAAATTAATATTCGGGATGATAGTGGAAAATTAATTAAATTTAGTAAAGATACCAAAACACATTTTTCAATACATTTTAGAAAAATAAATGAATAAAGATTTTTACATAAATCTACCGAGTAATAGTTGTCTTCTTACTCATCCAAATAATAAAGCTGATAAATTTAATGTTGAATTTCAAAATCCAATTTACTTGGAAGGTGAATGGCAAGTTACTCTGACCGATTTAACTTTTGTATATAATAATTTTCCATTTTATGACAACTAAAATATTAAATATAGTAAGAACACATTACATACAAGTTATGAATATTTTTACTATAACGATGCAAAGAATGAATATACAATTAGTCACGACTCTATATTTTATCTAGTGTACATTGATGGAAATACTTTAAATATTAATTGTTAATATTTTCCATTTAAAATTTCATTTGACAGTATTTCAGAAGCTCAAAAATTAGGATTTAATAAAAAAGAAATAAATTTTGTTGAAAACTTGAATCAAATTAAAATTCCTTCAAATAATCGTAAAATAAAGTTTGATACAATTCGATTAACTATAAATTATTTTTATGATGTCGAGTATACAGATAAATTTGAAGAAAATTTAATCATTATTAATTTATCACAAATAAATGATCAATTAATGACTTTTTATCCGCATCCATTTAAATCTTGCGAAATTGAACAAGGAAGATTAGTCAAAATTGAATTAATGTCAGTAAAGTTAAATTTAGTAAATTCTTGGCTCAAAGTTTGGAATTAAGTGAAGAATCATATTCAGAAAAAGTTATTGTTGAATTACGTTTACCAGAAATTTTGCAAAGTAATCAACAAATGATGATCTATACAAATATCATCGAACCTATTCTTATTGGTGATGTTTTGGTACCTCTATTGAAATGTTTATGGGTTGAAAAACATAAAAAGGATGATCTAGTTCAAATTAGAGAAAAACCCCAATGTATTTGTCTGTATCGTAAACATATATAAACAATATAGAAATCAATATTCGTGACGATAGTGGAAAAAATATATTTGGTAAAGAAGATAAAACTTTTCTTAGATTACATTTTCGTAAAATAAATGAGTAATCCTGACATTGTAAATTTTTATAGTAGTAGTCAATTTGGTGGAGAATTACCATATTTTACAGGTAAACAATATGGAACCGGTTGGTTGAAAACAATAGGTAGATTTGCATTACCTATTCTTAGACGTATAGGCAATTTTGGTATGAAAACGGCAAATGATGTAATAAATAATAATTCTGATTTTTTACCTGCTTTAAAATCAAATGCAATATCTGAAATAAAAGATTCTTTACCTAGTGTTATGCAAACTTTACCTAGCGTTATTAATAAAGTAAGTGATCTATTTAATCATGAAAATGAACAAAAAGGAGGGACTCTTAAACGTACAAAGATTATGAAGAAACATATAAACAAAAGAATGAGAGGATTCGGAACTATATTTGAAAAATGATTAGTGCGAAATCTGAATTATGCCTTTTTGATAGATCATCCCCTCAAGCCGTGATTGAACATGGTTCATTTGAAGATATTTTCCCAATGAATTCAATAACTGATGCTGGTACATCTTCAATTCAATTTTACATTAACGGATCACAAACAGAATATTTAGATTTGAACGATACTTTGTTATATATTCAGTTGAAAGTTGTAAATAGCTTAGGTGAAAATATTACACAAGAAGCTGACGTAACTGCAAACAATTTCTTTTTTCAAACTCTTTTTAAAGACGCTGAATTAGTTTTTAATTCTACTAAAATTGAAGGAGCAAATGATAGTTTTGCACACAAAGCCCTAATTGAAACTATTATAAATTATAATCAAGATACTAAACATACATCTTTAGGGGGAATGGGTTACATTGAACATGATCTTATGCGAAAAACATGGATTGCAAAATCAAAAGCATTTTCATTATGTTCACCACTCCAATTTGATTTCTCTGATCAACCCAACTATTTGTTACCAGGTGTTAGTGTCCAAATTAAATTAACAAGAACAAATCCAGAAAACATTCTGACATGTACTAAATTTGTACCTAAAATAGTATTGCTAGATGCAAAATTAATGGTTAGAAGAGTTCGTGTTGAACCTTCTGTTTTATCGGGTCATCAAATAGGTCTTGCTACAAGAAATGTAATTTATCCAATGCGAAGCAAAGAAGTTATTGAATTTTCTTTACCTATTGTATCTTCTTCTTTTTATAAGGAATAAATATTTGGTGATAGACAATTACATAATTTTATCCTTGTAACTTTCCAGGGAAATAAAAGATTTAGTGGTTCGTTTTTAGATACATTTACTATGTTTGATCACTTTAACGTTAAGTCAATAACTTTAAGTAAAGGAAGTGATTAACGTGAAAAATATAGTCAAGATTTTGAAAATGATAATTATAGTACAAGTTATATGCAAAGTATTGTTAGGAATATGGGATATCTTAATAAAATTTGAATTGTTGTATCAGTATTGGCGACAAATTTCGATCTTAATCAAAGTCAGTTACCACAAAGTGGAAATTTAAGATTAGATATAAAGTTTGGATCACCCCTAACTGAATCTGTTACTGTAATTGTATATGGAGTTTTTGAAAAGGAAATTCAAATTACTTCCAATCGAACAGTATTAGTTTGAACTATAAACCAGGTTGAGATTTTTTAATTGTCAAGTATGAATTAAGAAATTTTATTAATTATATATTTTTTAATTATTATTAGTTCTATTTAGGTTGATTCTATTGGTAGAAAATTATTGGGAAAAAAATTTCTTGGAGTTTTCCCTCTAGATAAAATTCCATATATCGATATTAACAAAGCTTTGATTGTAAATACTCAATCGTCTAATCTCAGTGGCGAACATGAGCTTGCAATTTATGTGAAACCAAATAAAATAAATGTATTTGATTCAATGGGTTTCTATTATCCCCCTATATTAATTAATAAACTAGAATCAATGTTAATGCCAATTGAATACAATCGAATTCGTTATCAAAATCCGATGACAAAAACATGTGAACAGCATTGCTTAGCTTGGTTAAAAACAATGAAAAATAAATGAATTTATTGAATAAAGTTTCTTTTCAAAATTGTATTTTTAATTATAAATGTAATTAAAGATGAATTATGTAATACGTGTTACTTTTAAAGGATTAAGTTCAGAGGATTATATGAATTTAAATGTTTTTGATGTTATGTAATTAAGTGTGTTTTATAAACTAAATTTTAATTGGTCGATCATGTAACTAGTTACATGTTTGTTAATATATAACTGAATGCATTTTTTAAAAAATTCACTTTTATCAAATACCAAACTTTAGTAAGTTTTTTATCATATTTTTAATTATTTTTATTTTTATTTTTAGAAAATGGAATCCGTCAATAATATAATTAAAGATTTAAAATCATTAATAAAAATGATTAACAAAAATATTCAAAATGTTAAAACTCCGAATCTCAAAAACAAAACAGTAAAATATAAGTAATATTAAATTGTTACTATCATATCATAATTATAAAATGATAATTAATTATATTTGAAATAAATTTAATATTAACATTTTATTAATTTAAACACAATAAACTCAAAATAATATGATAAAAGATAAAAAACTAGGACGAATAAAGTTAAATAAATTTTATTTAAATACATTTGGCTTCAATAATTTTCCAAATTGGTCGATTAGTCTGGTTTCCTTCTTTATATCCTTGAACTCTTATTTTAATCATAAAATGTTCATTTTTTTTTATTTTCATAATTACATTCTTTTTCACAATTTATAAAAGTGAATTGCTCATTAAAACTAATATCTTTTTTGATTGCTAGTAATAACTCTGTTATATTTTTTCGATCAATTTCTCCAATTTCACCAACTTTCATATTATATAGGCTTTGTTTCAATGTAGTTGGTTCCTATTAAAATGTATTAATAATATTACTTTTAATAAAAATACTTACTCTAAATGAATATATGATTGGAAATTTTAAATATTCCATTGAATATTGTAAATACATTACTGGTGAATTTCTGCTTAAACTGATAGCATTTACGGAATTTTCCTCGAGAATTAACTTAACAGCTTCTTTTCTAACCGAGGTTTTTATAAAAACAATTAATGAATAATTACATAATATGAAAACCATTATTTTTATTCATTTTATTTTTATACTTATATAAAATTTTCAAAATAAAACTAACCAATCAAGTTCATTTATTCATTGTGTGTAAAATTAATTTAATGTTTATATTTTAGTGATTTAATTTAATGATTTATTTTAATGATTTTATGATTATATATTAAAATTTTTCTTTTATTATAACAGGTAACCTTTACCCAAATTTTTGAAATTCTCCACAACACGATAGAAGTTGTGATACGATTATGGAGAGTTATATTTTTCATATCTATAACCACATCACCTATTTTATTTGTCCCACGTGTAAAACCACCCATAAAATGAATTATACAGACTTTTATTTAAAGCATAAGGAACATTTAACACAGTTTAACTGTAAAAGAAAATATATGATGATGCAATAATCATTTCTGATTCAGATGATGTTTCTGAAGTTTTTCCTGTTGATACTCCTTTTGTTATTGTTAATCAATATTGTGGCTCGATAGCACCTAACTTCGATTTAAACAAATTACATGCCATTGTTAGAATGGATGTTTCTAATTTAAATTTAAAGTTAATTAATACAGTTAATTAATAAATTAAATAATGTTATCAATCAAATGGGATCTGTTAAGATTCAATTTTTTATTGATGTAGAGTTTGAAAAAGATGGAGAATTTTAATCTTTCATCATTTCAAACTCTGCCAGAATGATGAGTAATGATAAAGGTAGTAACTGGGTTATAAATAAAATAAAAGAAATTCATTTTGTTCTTCCCAAGTTTTCACAAATAAATTGGTTGAATGGTCATGGATTTATTCCAACACCATTATCCTTATTAAATAAACATTGTACTGTAAATGTTGCTAATTCCGATAATTTATGCTTCATTTACAGTATTTTAGCTATTTTAAATCATGAAAATATAAGTAACCATCATAAAAATGAAACCTTTAGCTACAACACATTTGAACTTGACTTTTCACCTTCAGACTTACCTATGAAACTTTGTGAGATTCCAAAATTTAAAGCTAAAAATCCAAATCTTTCAATTAATGTCCTTACGTATGATGAAAATAATTTAATTAATGATTTTTCTAACCCTGAAGTTTTCAAACACCCTTATGTCGAAATAATTCATCGTTCTAAAGTTGTTGGGGGACAACCTTTTAATTTAATTTTATTAGAAACCCTTGATTCTTATCATTATATAGTTGTTACTAAATTAGATAGGATTTTAAATTATAGGAATCATTCTTTTACTGATACTAGAGTTCAAAGTATATGGTGCCATCGATGTCTAAATGGTTTTCTCAATATAATTTCATTAAATAAATATAAAGGGTTGTGTGATAAAAATCAATTAGGCACAACTCTTTATACATTACCTTTAAATAAAAACTTGGAATTTAAGAATTGATCTAAAACTGTAACTCCTCCTTTCGTCATTTACGCTGATTTTGAGGCTATCTTACCTTCAGATTACATACATTTTCAAATACATATGCCGATTTCGGTCGGTTTACTTTTAATTAACAATTTTACAGGTGAAAAATCATATAAGAGTTTCCTGGGTGATGATTGTGTAGTTAATTTTCTACAAGAAATAAATAATATTTCAATTAATACTGTTTTACACTTTTTCAAAATAATTATAAAAAGAAAATATTATTAACAGACTCAGAAATTTTTTCGTTTTCTTCGGCATTTTGTTGTTATTTGTGTAATAAGATTTTATCAGTATCGGTTAAGGACCATGATCACTTTACTGGAAAATATTTGGGAGCAGCTTGTTCCAAATGTAACATTTCTCGACAAATAAGCTTTGAATTTCCAGTTGTTTTTCATAATTTGAGAGGGTATGATCTTCACCATATCCTCAAGTATGGTATGAGTGATTTTAACACGTGGGAAATAAGTTTTATTCCTGTAACAAGTGAAAAGTTTCTTTCTTTGTCAGCAAGAATCAGTGGATTAACTGTAAAATTCATTGATTCTTGTCAATTTATTAATAGTTCATTAAGTAACGCAGTTAAAAAATTGACCACTCTTCCTTTAACTCGTTCGGAATTTGTAGGTAGTATTATCGATACTAAATGCATTTTCCTTTATAGCTTTGCCACTTCTCAAGAAGTTTTAGAAACTACATATGAACTTTCACCGATTTGGGAAGATGTAACTAAAGCCGAATATAGTAAGGCTCAATCTATTTGAGAAGATACCAATTATAATTCTTTACTAGATTATATGATGGTTTACCTCAAACTTGATGTTTTTATTTTGGCTGACTTTTTCCAGCAATTTCGTTCAAAGTCATTAGCTCATAACCGATTGGAACCACTTAACTTTTATGGAATTCCCGGTATGTCTTGGGCATCGGCTCTTATGACTCTTGACGAACCAATTGAACTTCTCACTGATATGGAGATGTATAATTTTTTCGAAGGGGGAATCCGTGGTGGATTAACCTTTGTAAATAAACATCACGTAGTATCTGATGACAACATCGAACTAGTTTACATTGACATCAATAATCTCTACGGTTGGGCTTTAAGTCAACCATTACCATATGGAAATTTTGAATGGGTCACTGATACTAATCAATTAAATAATTTAATTAGTTTTTTGAATAAGGATCTTGAATCACTGTCATTCGCTGTCACATTTGAAGTAGATTTAGAAATCCCAACATATCTTCATGATAAAATTAATGATTTTCCAGTAGCTGCTGAAAAGATGTGCGGTCCTGGTTCTAAGGTTGAGAAGTTAATGCTAACGCATTATCCAAAGAAGAATTACGTTCTTCATTGAAGACTTTTGCAGCTTTTTGTTTCTTTACAAATTAAAATTACACATATACATAGAGCCAATAAATATAATCAAAATTCAATATTTAAAAAGTATATAGACACTAACACACAACTTAGAGCGCAATCAACCAATGACTTAGATAAAAACTATTATAAACTTTTAAATAATAGCCTCTACGGAAAAACCGTTGAAAATCTTAAAAAACGAATTAATTTAAGATTATGTAATTCTGCAAACAAATTAATTAATTATTGCTCAAAATCAACTTTTCGGAAATCATTTAAAATCGACAATGATTTGGTCTCTGTGTTATTAAATAAGGAATCGGTGTGTTTAGATCGACCGAGTTACATTGGACAAACTGTACTCGATTTATCTAAACTTAGGATGTATCAATTACAATATATAGAGTTAGAAAAATATCGAAAAGAATTCACTTGTGAAATTAATATAGTTGCTGGGGACACCGATTCATTTTTTTTAGAAATTAAGAATTGTAAGTTAGACATTCTTTTATCTGCTATGGTTCGTGATTATCTCCTCAATACTTCTAATTATGACCCAAAACATCCCTTGTATAGTAGGAACCTTGATTCTGTCATTGGAAAGTTCAAAGACGAGAATAAAGAACTTAAATACAATGAGTGGGTGTTCCTTCGTCCAAAATGTTATAGCCTCTTGTCTGAAGTTGAAAGTATCAAAGCTAAGGGTATAACATTGAAGGGTACTGACTTAAAACATAAGTCATACCTAGATTGTTATAAAAAAACTTAATTTTTTCGGTACCACAAACTCGTATTACTAGTAAAAAAAATGGTTTGGGTGGGGAAAAATATAAGTGTAGCATATGGTCATTATAGGGGAGGTTATGTTGTTTTAGATAACAGTCCAGAAGAATTTTCGGAATTTAATGAAGAATATGACGATTATGAAGAATTTTGAATGAATAAATTATTTGAAAATATTCTTTGTTTTTGTATATTTTTGTTGATGTTTATAATTTTTATGTTTTTAAGTTAGTATTATTTTTTATTAAGTATTAAAAAATGTCAAAAGGTAAATAATGTATATTTAAATATGTATTTTATTTTATTATTTAGTTTATCTCTTTGAAGTAATTTTAAAGAAAATTCAGGAACTTTATCCAAGAATTAAAAATACGTTGGATTATTGCGCACCAGAGTTTCTCGCAACAAAAATTTAAATTTTAAAAATAAAAAAAAATGTTAATAATAATAAAATAAAATAATAATATAAAATAAATATTTAATTAATTAAAAATAATAGTAATAAATAAATAATTAAATGAAAATAAAAAATAATTATTTAATTCACTTCATTAAAACAAACAATTTAATTTAATAATAATATAATTTAAAAATAAATAAAATAATTGGCTTGATTAAAAAAAAACAATTAAATTTAATAATAATATAATTAAAATATAAATGAATAATATTATTGACTTAAAAAAATAATTAAAGTAAATAAAATAAAAAATAAAAATATTCATGATTTTTAATAAATCAAATATAATTTAGGCTTTTTAGTCGACAGGCGATTTGAATCAATTTTATTCTTATGGGTTTTTAAGTATGAAAAAATATTTAGGCTTTCTATTCGATATTTTTAGGTTCTTTAATCAAGTTTGAGCCAATTTTATTCGAAAATAATCCTCAGTACGACCAATCATAGGCGATTTAAGCCAATTTTTATTTTTTAGGCTTTTTAATCGAAATATTTAGAATTTTTTATCATGAATTAAAAAAATTTTAAAATTTAAAATTTGAACATTTAAACAAATAATAAAAAAAAATTTCATTCATTAAAACAAATAATTTTAAAAAAATGTAAACTCCCCCCCCTGAAGAAAAAATTTTTAAGGGGTGTCTCTGTTTTTTTTTCCAAGCCAAATATCCACAAGGCATAGTCCTCATATTACACTACTTATTTTGATTTCAGAATCTTTTCAATTCTAAAGACAGTGGGTGGTGGAATAATCTGCAGTTTCTGTTCGTAAAATTTACCTTGGATTTCATTATTATCGATGTCGGTAATGACATACATGACTGGATTTTTTTTCTTATTAATCTTTGATACTTAAAAGTCTTCATCACTCCAGTTGTTGTCAAAATTTTAATGAACGGCGAAGAGGATATTTTACTTGTTCGAACATGGTCACCAACTTTCTATTTGGGTTTCTGAGTTTTATCTTGATGTGATATTTTCACATCATCTGTTACATCAATCGGTCTCAAACCTTTAAAACCCCGATGGGACGAATGATTATAACTATGAATTATTTTCGGTAAAACATTTATCCAGGTTTTGTTACCTTGATGCACAAAAAATTTAAATATATGTTATCTTAAATAATAATAATTGATTATAAATAAATTCTATTTTGTTGGGTTTCTTCTTCAAATATTTTTTGAGACACAAGGAGCCAGATTCAGAGCCGATTCCTACTGAATGTTTTTTTATTATCTCAACAATATTTAGGAATTAAAAATGGGAATTTTTCATAGCATTTTTAAATAATAATGAATTTCAAAAAATATTTTAAATTGAAATCTTTTATTCTTTATACTTTAATTGGAATGAAATAAGGATTGTTTCTTTTGAATCGAAAATCTTTCACTTTTTATTTTTATTATTATTAATAAAACCCGATTCATTTTTTTGAAACTCATTGAGAATTTTATTTCTTTTTTTACAAACCATTTAACTTATTATAACTTAACTTTTCTAATAATACTGTAATAAATATGTCAGTAAATAATGTTTATTGAACATTAAACCTGTCAATCTCGGCTCTGATTCTAAACGTCAGAGAGTTCCCATTATCGAGATTTAAAAATATTTATCCTGTCCAAAAATCATTTTGGAATTGTTTTATAGCTTTGTTTAATAAACGGAAACTTTTAAATCAGTAAATTAATGGATTATTTATTTTGTTTAAATTGATTCTCCATATTTGTGGAAAAGTATTGGGTTTTTATATTGAAACTCATATTTAATTTTATGATTTGTTGTTTCTACTAAAATATTTTTCAGTATAAAAGTTTTAGAATTTTAGGGAAAGAATAATGTTAAGATTTTTATTTGTTATAGTTGTCATTATCATTGTTCTAAAGTAAACATGTTAATTATTGAAAATCCATTTGACAAATAAAATGAATATTTAAATTCAAAAAAGGTTTTTAAAGAATATTTGAAACAAAAGCAACCAATCAGATTTGAAAGAAATAAATGAAAAATGAAAGAATATGAACTATTTCAACTAAATTGAAATTATGGATGATTAAATTACTTAATAAAATTTTAAGCAATATAAACTAACAATAAACCTTTTAGTATACTGTAATTATAACGATAAAATCACTAAAAATAGTAAAAATAATAAAAAATTATAATAAAATTTAAGCCAATGACAAGCTATCAATTGATTATTGGAATAAAGATTTATGGAAAATTGAAAAAACAATCTTTTAATCCATACATGGCCAAAACTGCGGCTCTCGAGCCCAATTTGGCTTTCATCGACTCTCACGAAATGACGTGAATTTAAGTTATTTAAAAAATATATATTTTTATTTTAAAATTAAAATACATAAAATATTAAAATTGCATTTATTCAAATATTCTACGATTTTTTTTTGCTTTTTTATTAAATTTCCACGAATTTTAAATTTTCAAATTCAATATCAGATAAGTGAATAATAAAATAATCCCTTGCTGCAAAGTATTAATTATATTGAAAAATGTTTCGATTATTTAATAATCGAAACTTTTTAATCTGATATTATTAATATTATTATTATAAATATTTGCTGAAAATAAAATAAAACGCAATTTTTCACTAATTATTTATTATATAAAATTTTTATTTATTTATCGATGCAACATCAAGTAAAGTTTCTAATATTTTAGAAAGAATTTTGCAAAGAATTATTGAATTAGTTTTATATTTCACATGATTTTAGTCATCGGATTCATCTTGGATTTTGCAAATATCCGAAAAACTTGAGTGTTGCTAAAATGCCATCTTTTACAGCTGTCATATTCAATTTTATTTTAAATCACTATTTAATGAGATAATTTGAGTTTTTATAATATAATTTGCTCTTAAATTGATAAAATGTGAAAGTTTATGTAAATTTTACTAATTTTCGGTTAAATTGACATTTTCCAAGTAGAAGATTTTAAAACATGAAAATTCTTAAAATATAATTTTTAATCTCTGAAATTTTAAAGCATTAGGAAAAAAGGTTTAGGGTTAATACTTGTAATTTTAATTTTAAGCTATATATTAAATAAATTTTACATGATTATATTCATATTGCGTACATAATTGATATCTGAATAAATAACTAAAATAAATTTCGATTATATTAAAAATAAAAAAAATAAAAAAATAATAATAATAATAATAATAATAATAATAATAATAATAATAATAATAATAACGCAATATGTGAATACAAGAGTCCGTGGTAATGAATGAGTTATTATTTTAGAAATATCTAAATATATCTATTTTACGTACTTATTTAACTGCAGAAAGGTAACATTTCATTGTCAGTTTTAGTTATTTAATTTTAAATATGTTTTTAAAATTATAAGGTGATCTGAATTAAATTGTTTTTTGTAAATATTTTGACTTCTAGCCAACTTTTTTAGTGACTTTATTTCTGATTCGTTGAAAATCACAGGAAATAATTGCGAACATGAGACTTTGGATTAGAATGTTTATAGTAAAATTAATTATTTTCATAGAGTCATTATTGTATTCAGCAATTTATTGTCGATTCCTAAAAAAAACTTTATTTATATTTTATAATTTTTATATATTTATTTGTTGGTAAAATTATAAAAAAATTGTAAAGTATTAACAAAAGCAATTATTTAAAGGTAATTCCTTTGTAGCAACATAAATTAAAATATTAGACAAGTAAATAATTTTTATCGATTATCTGATTATCATTATTATTATTATTTGATAATCGAAAATTTGTTCATCAATATAATAATTACTTTGTAGCAAGGGCTTAATTTATTATTTACCAATTTGAAAAGCACTTTTTCACTGAGTAATAAGATATGGAAATCTTTAAAATGTAGCTCCGCTTTTCCTTTCTTTCCATACTCTTAAAATTATTGCACCAAATTCAAACAGTTTTAAAAATATCAAAAATATGATCAGTTGTTGTAACACTTTATGCCATAATTACTTTCAGATATAAATAATTGTGTTACGTGTTATACTTTGTTTTTTTATAATTTTTTTTCTTTTGCTCCGTCCTAATGATCTGAATTACTTAATATTGAATGTTCATTATTTGTATGGTTCAGTGTTGTATTGAATGCACATATAGTTTTTGAACTGATTCGTATTTTTAAAAACCGAATAAATTCAAAATGATTTTTAAATTCATTTTGTATTAAAAATTGCTAATTTCTCAGATTAGTAGTAATTAATTTTCGTCAAATATAATTATAATTTTTAGAAATGTTTCCTGGTTTCTTATTGGCTCTTTCATTGTGGGTAGCTACTACTGACAAATAGAAGGAAACAGTTTGTATAAATCAGTTCATTTGAATCATAGACACTGAACATTCTAATTTAGAATTATATAAACTTTATATATAATTTATGTATATTTTCAGTATAAATTGTTAAAGATTTTACCATCAACCGTAAAGATCAACGACTATTTTATTGTAATAACATTTTGTGTGATTTGCTTATAAACCATATTTCAAATTTATCAGTTGTCAAAGATGTTTAAATTAATAAAATATATAATTACCATAGTCATTTTAAATTGTTATTATTATACTTATTATTTAGTATACTTGTTTATTTCATGGTTTTCGTGTAAAAATAAAATTAATGCTCTATAAAAACTTTGTAATAATCTGTAATATCCTTTAATAGAGCAAGCGACTAGTCAAGTAATCATTGATAATATCTAATAGTCAGGTTTCTCCCAAAGGATTTACCAAGCATTGAGTAGCCTCAATTAATTGATTATAATAATAGTAAAATATTGATTGAAAACAAGGTTGTATTTGTGCTAAGTCAATAAAATTTATATCGTTTTGATGTCTTTATTGTTCATTAAGACACTCCTGAAAAAAGATTTATAAATTCGGGGATTCATTAAAGAGTCAGTATTTAATTATAATTGGTCAATATATTTTTTTTAAATGATCAGTATTTTATGCTTAATTAAAAAAATGGTCAGTATTTAATATAAACTATCAGTATAATAATAATTTTTTTCAGTATATAATGGAAATTTGGAGAGTTAAAAAATGGTTTTTCGTCAGTAAAAAAAATAAATTTTATCAGTTTATTAAAAAAAATCAAAATAACAATTACAGTTAATAAAATTTCTAATACAATAACAAATTTATTTACATTATATATTTAAAATAAAGCAAATTACAAAAATAAAAAACATCAACCAATTTCACAAGAAAATAATTAAATTTTAAATGCATTATTAAAATAAAATTTTAAATTTTGTATTAAATCACCATGGACATTTTTTAAATATTTTTCACACTCACCTTTTTACTCGAAAGAATTATATCAAGATCTAAAAATAATTCAAATTTTATGTCAAATTCCGCATCTCATTGTGTCAAAAATACTCCTAGAAGATTTAGGTTGATTGATTCTTATATGATATAATTTTTATTAGATGTAATTGTAAATATTCTCTACTGTCTCATTGTCGAAACACATTTCCATTCATTTTATCTGAATTCATTTCATGTGTAGCATAATTCAATCTAGCACTACATTTGAGAATACAAATCAATCTCCAAAATGGAACCTATTTCAATGAAATATGTCATTCAATCATTGTGGAACATATATATATAGTCATGTTTTCTATTTGTATAAATTGATTTCCTACACTCAACAAATATTAAAACAACTTTTTATTTACAATCATATTATATTCTCTTGTTATTCAAGCATTGTTTGATTATGAATATCAATAAAACATCTGGTTCATAGTCAAACAATAAAAAAAATGCTTTATGTCATTGCAAATTGAAAACCAATTAAGTGAAAACTAGAAAAAAAATTTGTTTTAATTCAAGCATTGATTTAGATTTCATTTTGTTGTAAATTTTGAAATATAATTTAATTTATGTTCAAATTTTAAATAAAATTTTATTTGTAAGTTTCCTTATAAACATTTATGCAATTATTTATTCTCTGCTTTTTATTGAAATAATTTGTCAAAATCTCATATTAGGCAACGAACTACTATAAATTTATTTTCTTCATTAAATTACCCGCTGATAAATTTGATTATCTGCAACCTATTTAATTTATTGCTTTTAATTTGGGGGGAAGTATTAAATTATTAACGACATTTATAGAATAAATGACAAATAAAATTTATTTTTCTAGAAAGTTATTGTAAGTTTTTAAAATTGTAAGATGAGTTTAGAATAGAATTTGTTTATCAATTCCCAATTAAAAGCATTTGTTTGAAGATAAAGCAATCTATTTAAACAAAAACCCAATTTCTACGTCAGGTCTTTCCACTTTGCGTGCTATATTTTTTAATCTACCTTGATACAATCATGAAATTTTGCAATTTTTATGCAAGTGTAAAGTTTTGTCTATTTGTTGTTTTATTGAAATTAATTCTCCTAAATTTGATGCTTACTGTCTAACATCATCTTCGATTGTAAAGCTTTTATGCTGAACTTTGAATACATTAGCTTTTTGGGGTAGCGCCATTTTCTCATAACCCCGTAATTAAAACGGGCATTACTTTTGCCAGGCTTTTGGAACTTCCTCTAAGCTGTCACACTTATCGTAGCACTTTAAAATAATTCGTTTCGCTACAGAAATATTTACCTGTTTTTGTGCTAAGGAGAGCAAGTAAAAGATCACACTAAACTTCTATACAATCCTGATTTAAGTCCCCAGAGCGTTTGTAAGAATGAATTTTTTAAACATGAGTGTAAGAACTATTGTAAATATAAGTTGAAATAGATTTAAGAAAAGTGATAAAAAAAGACTTGTGTACCAGATTCTTCAGTATAAAATATGCTTCACAATTAAATGACATAACCTGTATATGCATAATTTTCATGGTTAAATATTTAAGCTATTAATGCTGTTGAAAATTGAGTTAAAAGTTATGGGAGGATGTGCAAAACCAGAAAGTATTTTTGTCTAAAACCTTTAAATTATTAATGCGTTACGGATATTGGTATCACGTAGTGAACCTCTAAGTTAAAGTCTAACATTTCCACCATAAGCTGACTATGATAATTTAAAGTATTATTAAATGAACAGACAATCCAAGATGAGACATGACAAAATATTATATTTATGGGACGTTTCTTCAACTAGATGAATCTGTGGAGACAAATGCAGGAATTTGCAGGAATTTTTGTATTACATGTTTGATCAATCTATTATTTTATTATTTTATTCTATTCTTTTAATGAATCATTGCAAAATAGATATTTAGAATTTGACGGAATTTTAAAAATAGATATTAAGTTATAGGAGAGCTTTAATTTCTTATCTTTTTTAATATTTATTATACGAAGGGAACTGGTTACTAGATGGTTCGATTAGTTTTTCGCTCTTATACTCATGTCAGACAATCGATTTGCACCACCAAACCACTGTGAACCTTCAATACATTTTTTCCCTGGCTTCAACCTGCACAGGCATAGTCCGCCACTTTTGCGGTCTTTGCATAATTGCTCAAAAGCTGTCCATATCCTAAAATCTTTATATATGTTGATGTTGCAATCTGTTTTGTCACGAGGTAACATTTCAGATTATAAAGTAAACCTTTACATTAATTACACCTTGAGGTTCGTAAAGCCATTTGACTAGCGATCATATAAAACTCCTTAATTTGTGTTCAAAGTCGAGACGAAGTAAATAGCCTACATACATTGCAGACTTCTGGTTATCAATTCAATTAAGAAAAACGAAAATCATTCATAAACAGTCTATAAATATCCCATAATCAAACAATTAATATTAATTTAATTAAATTTAGTTAATCTCAATCACCAATACTTTATTAAACCAAGTAAATATTTTATAGAACCATTTCAAAAGTAATGATCAATTTCAAAGATACAACAGTAGAATGATACTTTTGGTCGCAGTACTTTTATATAGAAAGTTCATCAAATCTAAATTAAGACCACAAAATTTACTTATTTTGTAAAATATTTGGCACAAATCAAGAAATTTTAGTATTAACTGAATCCCATATAACATCTTCGGCTTTAGATGTTTAACTCTGAGCGACTCCACGTAATATTTAACTCGCCCTTTAAAGTTAATTTAAATTTTCCTTCACAGTAATTGTTTGCAATCGGACACATGCAGGTATTTAGCCTTAGGTGGAATATTCCACCTAATGTGAACTGCTTTCACTAACAATCCGCCTCATAAGAAGCATCAATAAAAGTTTCATATACTCCAACGAGTCTAACACTATTCATGGGCAACATCACTATCAAGTGAATGTGAAGCATACTTTTCAATTAAAGACACAACCTGTAATTTACTGTTTACCCAAAAAATGTCATGAACCGGGTGTCCTCCAAAAAGTTCCAAAAAGTGAAATTATGATATTTGGTTTCAATCAAAATTTGCAATTTTTTTTTCAATAAACACATACTAAAATAAAAAAATCACTAATTGATTGATTGTGGAAAACTTGAGCTTGGTAAACAAACTAAAATGTAAACATCAAAATCAAAGGAAATTATAATCATTATTGGCTGATGAATGAGAAAGGACAAGGAAAGATTTTTACTAATAACAAAAATACAGTAATAAATGATAATACATTTTCAGATGACAAACTAGAAACTCATATATTTAAAAATCTTCAAGCATCTTTTTTTGTTCTTATTATTTTTTACAATAGAAAAATCTTATTTGTATTATTACTGTACTTTGACAAAAAAACTACACTTCTATAATAGAAGTTCTATTTAAAAGAAAAATTAAAGATATTTCAGTCACTGTCAGTCCAAATATAAGTATAAACTCAAGTATACAATCAATTCCAATTTTTAAGAGTCCCTCTCGTGGTTTCAGAGAAAGGTCCGTGGAGGATTCTTCAATGAAAGGAGCGAAAAAATCTTGAATTCAATCAAATTATTTTGAACATATTGAGCTTTTAATAATGCTTTCTGTTTGTCATAACAGATTACTTAGCCATTTGAAAAACAAAATTAATTATATGATTGTATGTATCATAAAATTATTTGAATAAAGTAAATTAATTAACTTTAGTTTTAGTTTAAATTTCATTTTTTATCATTAAGAGATCAATGCTAAAAAAGTTAACGAAAAACCGATGTCTAACAACTTTCTTTCGGGAACTAGTCCAAACCGGATCCGTCCTTCTTCTTTATATGTGTTGTTTTGTAACTGTGTCGGTCTGTCATGTGTTGTTCTTTCATGTGTTGTTATGTCATTTGTCGAAATATCTGTGTCCTTTTGGTTTGTGTCTAGCTGTCTGGTTACCATTCTTTACCATGATATACATAAGCATTTTACGTCATTTTTAAGCCATTATTATGTAATATTGTGAGAATATTTGAAAAAGAATAACCTTTTTATCAATTAAACTTTTAACTTTTTTTTTCTGTGTTTGATATTCATTATGTTAGAAAAAATTTATTTTTTATCTTTTGTAGTTATAAAAATAAGTAAAATCCTAAATCTTATGTTTATTAAAAATTTAGAACACATTTAAATAGATTTCAATTTTTTATTTTTAAACTACCTGAATGGTTATTTTTAATTAATCAAATTGTTTAATACGAGTAAAAATATGAGTTTTAATTTTTCCAGTATATTAAAACAAATTTTGTGAATATTTAATATTTAGTAATTTTTAAAATAATTTTTTAATATAACCAGTAAAAGAACAAAAACTTTCTATTTATTTTTAAGCTAAATGGATGGCTTTTATTTGTTAATGTGAATAATGACTATATGGTATAATTGTTTATGAATAATATGCCATTAAAAAGACCTTTAAAAATAAAACAAAAAAATAAAAGTGTGTGGGTTATTACCAAAATTGTCATTAAATGGAATCCTGTAATACACAGGCGTGGAGAAAAAATTATTGAGAAGAAAAATAAATAACTACACACAAGTAAGATTCACAAAATTGATATAATAAAAATTACAATTGGACATTAAACACGACACTTTGACAAAAAATACGAATCTAATTTTAAATATAAAAACGAAATAATGTATATTTACGAAGATATTTATGATGCTTTTCACATTATCAACAAATCTATATAAAGAAAGTCTAGGCCATAAAGAATGTCTAAGTTTGTTTAAAATTTATCAAGTTTTGTGTAAATATTTGCCCAAAAATAATATTTTTAACAAATTTATTAGAAATAAAACTCCGCCTGGGATATAAACAAAATATTTAGTATTTAATATGATTTTTACATACTTATTTTAATAAATATTTTACTTTTATTGTGAAAACTTTGGCATTTTTTCAAAAAAATAATAATATGAAATTTAACTTCAAATTATTAAAAAATACTAAAAATTAATATTTTATTTCGAAAACAATATTTATAAATTTAATAATAATTTTGGACAAGATTAAATTAACCTAAATGGACACGATTCAAAGGAGAATTATAGAAAGATTAAGTTAATGATGAGAAAAAAAATTATATATTTATTTTTTAAAGAAGTTTACAAAAGTTGGTAGATTTTAAATTTTTTGAAATTATTAATAATATTAATTAGAAGATTTGAAAGTTTTTCTCAGAAAATGACAACATGTGACAGTGAGTTTTAACTAATTCCTAGACCATCACTTAATTAATCCTGAAGACACTTTATCCCGTAGAAAATTAATCCCGATATATATAATATTTGTGAGAGTTCAACCAATTTGAATGAATTCCTGAGTTTGGTTTGAACACAAGTAGTGGGATCTGAGCCATCCAGCACAGTCGCTTTCTGATTGAATAAAAAAAATACATGAATCATCCGGGTGACGATTTATTCGATGCGTCATTCTTCAGCAGGCATTTTTGTATGAGTCATACGTGCGTGAGGTGAGTCACCGCTGAGATATAACAAAGACAATAAAAAATATTATTATTGTAATTGCCTAATTTTGATTTTTGATTTTTTTAGAAAACTGACTTTTTAATTAAAGTTAAATGGAATTTTTATTCAAATTTGAATTTTCAAAATTATGTGTGTGTAAATATTTTCATGAATTTTTTATGCAATCTACCTCATTTTTAATTCTCTATCTGATCCCATCTAAAAATTGTGACAAACTTTATTGATCTCTGGGAAAATTGGGTCAAGAACCCCAGCCCCTTATAATTTTTTCAATTTTCAATATTTAGAAAGTATTTCCAATCATCTTGATTTTTAATTCTGAATATGATAGAATTTTAAAAATTTGAAGTTTTTAATGACTCATTGTCTTTGTTATATTTCAGCGATGATTTTTTGAATATTTATTAAATTTCTTATTAGAAAAACTTAATAATTTTAACTTAATTAATTTTAATAATTTGTTATAAGGACTTTTTTGTTTTTCATCTCTGATTTCTTTATAAGTGACATAATATTTTCTACAAAATTTGACTATAAATCACATTTATAAATCTGATTCGTAGTCAAATTTTGTAGAAAATATTTTTTCATATGATTTGGTTGTGATGATGTATGAATTTAACGCTTAGTGATTTTGCTATTGTGAACGAGAGAAAAAAATCATGTTTTTTTGTTGTATAAGGGTAGAAACATACTGCATTAATCTTAAGCAAACATACATACCAATCTAACGAATGAAGAGAGAAAAATGTTTCCAAATTTTATTTTTTTTTACTTATCATCATTTTTGTTATTGTTTAAAGTACAAAAATAATAAGACAAGAAAGTCAACTTTTATGCTAACCAACGTTACAGAAACCATTCAGATGCATTTAGAATATACACAGTAAACAAGTTGATTTTCACTTAAATTTTGCAGCGATTTGTTTTTGCTAATTATTAAACTGATGAATTTTAATGAAAAAGAGTAAATTATTTAAAATATATCTACTGATTTTTTTAATAGTATGAATACTGAAACTCTGTAATAACGCAAGTTGCATATGAATTGTGTAAGAATGTAACGTTTGTTGGACAGAATCAAACGACGCTTCGGCATTTGGCACAACAAAGTGCGAAGATTTTTAGACTACTAGAAAGTAAAAGTTAATTATAAAATACAATGAGTCAAAATAAATAATAATCCTACAGAAAATTTACTATAACCCCAACAAAACGTTTTGTTTTGTTTTAAATAAATATTTTGTTTTTTATCCTCTTTTTTTAATTTTTTAGAAATATTATCTTTTCAACCTCTCAGACATACTCGGACCAAACGGGGTTATAAGGATATTTAATGTAAATAATTTAATTTATATCCAAGCAACAGAAGGAAATTCCTTTCAAAATATTTTTTTTAATTAAACCACTTCATAATAATTAAATTTAAATAATCCCCAAAAATGTGTGAAATTGAATTTTTCCATAAATTATTCCTCACAAACTAGCCTGTTTCCGATAGTGTAGGGAAACTTGTAATCAGTAGTTATTTCCAAAAAATTAACAAATAATTTACATAAAATCCCAAAAATTCCCATTGATACCCAATATCCTTTTTCAACTAAGCTCAGGATGTTTCATTAGTAGCTTTGATTCGTTAAGAATTTACTTGAAAATTAAAGAATTTTTTTAAAATTATATTTTAGAATTAAAATCATTTGACATATTTTAATGAACATTTTTAAATTACAAGCCTTAAAACAATAACGTTTCATTTAAATGATTTGGTTCGGATGTTTTCTCGACATGAATGTTAGATCTTTTAATTGTTTGAAACAATCAAATTTAGTTATATTTTTTTGTTTTAAATTGAAATTATTGTAAACTATCCCTAATATACTTTCATTGCATTCAGAGAAGTAATAAAATTTTTTTATTTTAAATTTGTTTAAATTGACGAATAAGTAATTTTAAAAAATTTTGTTTATGAAACAGAAATATTCCCAGCATTAAGACATGAAAATGTGTAAACATGTAATAATTTATGTGTTAACGTATCTCACGTTTGTGATAAATTTGAAAAAACTGAATTTAAAGATGACGAAAGCTGGTTAATGAATATTTCAATACAAGGATATAAGATTTTATGTTGAGTAGATAGTGTTCAACTTACGCTAGGATTTTAATGTATTTGTCAATAAATGTTTAGCTGTAATATGTCTTTTTTTATTAATTAGTATAAAGGTTTTCAATTATTGATTGAAAAAATATGTTATTAAAAAAATGTTTTATTAAAAGCTGTCCATGGTAATCTGAAGATTTCTCGACACGAAAAGTTTCATTACGGGTCCTTTTAATTTAAAAAACTCTTCGTTGGAATTTTTTTAAATATTTTTTATTTTAAAAACTTTTCGAGTATGAAATTTTTATATATTTGTAGTGTGGAAAAGAGCTCTGCGATTGAGTTGAGAGAAATACTTGCTTGGAATTGCAGAATAGGTATTGGTGAGTATTGGTGAGTATTGCAGAAAATCTTCATAAAGTGCTAGTGGAACAATAAATAAATGATTAATTATCAGAAATATTCAAATTGTTTAAAAAATTTGATGAAAATGCTAATTTAAAAAAAATCTTTTTCTAAAAAAAGGAAAAATAAGAAAATAGATTTTTGTATGTCATTATCATGACAGCAGGATTCTTGTGATATTTGAGAAACTAGTTGAGGGAAAAAGTGAATCATAATTAATTTTTATTAGTTTTTAAAAAGCAATCAAGGAAATTCTTTAGAACAGAGGTCGGCGATCTTTCTGTCAATAAGGGCGCAATATAAATTCAAAGGTTAGTGAGACTCGTAAAAAAAATTCAAAATATTAAAAGTTTAATTTCAAGAAATAATATTGAATACACTCAAATTAGAAATCTAAAATAAAAAAAATGACAAATACAAAGAAATACAAAATATATGCCGATACAATACACTTGCGTTTGTTGTTCAATCGTAAGCATAAACAGCCATTTAGAAGTGTCCTTATTAACTTAATACATAAGGTTAAAATTCGCACATTTCGGTCTGTTAGAGAACTGATTTCCTAACACCATATACAAGTAATATAGTGAAGGGGACCCGTTAGCGACCTATGCTTTAGAGTCTATATAAAAACTGTATTTTAGAATTTGAGAAATCTGATTCTTTATATATTGAGAACCTTCGAGACCGATTCCGATCACATGAACAAAATGTTGATTGCCTACGGGCAAAATGTATAAATTGCATAAAAGATTACTGAAATTATAAATAAAGTTTTGTGAATATGTAAAAAGGAATGAAAGATTCAGATAAAGATAATTTCAATTTACTCAGCAATAGAAAATTGCGTGTTGTAAATATGATTATAAAAATGATTTCAAAATCAAATTACAATGTGATTTTGATTAAACAAATAATTAAAAAAGATATCATCTAAATTCAATTATTTACAATTCTAAATCACATATTAAAATCAAATCAGTTATTAAACCAAATTTATTTTTGAAAACATCCAATTTTATATATATATATATATATGTGTGCGTGTGTGTGCGTGTGTGTGTGTTTTGTCTGTATTCATTAATAAAGCTTTTCTATATTGTTACTTAACCTCTTAAGTGGCTATGACGGATATATTCGGATATATATATATATATGCATTACAAAACGCATAAGACGAATATATTCACATAAAGTCAAATTGTGTATACCTCCACGCATAAAACGAATATATTTGCTTCTGTTTATTATACGTATAAATATATTTTTTATGCCCAAGACGTATATATACGCTAGCAGATAATAAAACTCGCCACTGAGGATTGCATTTTGTTTGATGAAAAAAACCACTTAACAGGTAGATCTTGTATCAATACCCATTTAACTTTTTACATTTTGGTTTTCATTTGTGATTGATAACTCACTAAAATTTATGTTTTCTGACTAAACAAATTTAACTTTACATTTACCGACTCCAGTTTTCGGGTTTTATAATTTGGAAGTTTATTATTAGTTTAAATGTTAATTATAGGCCCGTCTTATCCGTTGTATTAACTGATGTCTATATAATATGAATATAATAAATTAACATGTATAAAATATTCAAAATTTACAAGTTTTTATTTAAATTATTTTCTGCTTATTTTTTTAAAAACAATTGTTTTTTTTAAATTGAGTAATTTTTTTTGCAAATAACCATCTGAAGACATCTTTTCAAGTCGCTTTATAATTCTTAACGCAGGAGCTACACCGATTAATTACTTTTATCATATTTACCATGAAATATTTTCTTGTAAAAATGTTACTCTCTGTCCCATAATACTCGATAGTTTTCTCCATTTTTCTTGTCCCATATTGCTGGATGATTCTATAAAAATCTAATTTTGTTAAAAATTTGATATTTTTATTAAATATATTTCTTAAAAATGGTAGTTCTGTTACATAAGTGTTTTGGTCACTATATTTTTAAAAAGAGAATGAAACGTTTTATTTATATAGAACGGAAAGAGCATTTGCTAGTATTTCTGTTTTTACTTCTAAAGATACAGATAGCGTGCCATTGTTGATTTGACGATCCTTGGCCATCTGAGGTTGCTTGTAATTGTTTTCTCCATTGACTTTAATGCTTTCAATCATACAATTTTGGAGGGATAAAAAAAACTTTATTCAACGAATCACGAGGCATGTCATTAAAAGATGGTCCAACACATTTGATAATGTCATATATATTCGACAGATTAGTTGAGTAATAGGCACTTTGGATGGCTCGAAAATATCCGAAATCCAAGATGTTCATATCAAGGCTATTAGGTGGTTGGCAGATCAACCAATCGAATATCAAATTCATCACTTGTTGCGTGTTTGACAAATTCTGAATTATCTGGTGAAAAATGAGGTCTAGCGGTGTCTTGTTGAATAAAAATCGTTTTACTTCTTTCGATGCGATTTCCAGGCCACCTTAATTTAATTGCTTGAAGTACTATTTCAATCACCATTTTGCGGTACTCCTATTTATCAACAACAAGGGGTGTGGAAACTAAATTGACACTCTATTACGTTTTTTGCTATTCCTTTTTGCAAGTCCATTTTTATGAATGGCCAAATTCTAATTTTGCCATCAAACTATTCACTTTAATGTGCATTATATCTAGGTCTAGCAACAGTTGCTAGAAATAGCTTTTTTATGAATGTTTTTGATTTTACTTGGCAATGCTGTTCAATCTCGTCTGTTTCAAGGTAATAACGGCTTTGTTCCTCTGTTAGATAAAACCCCTTTTCATCAATGTAAGCCATTTCAAATATATCCGGGAATCAAATACTTAAATTAAGTTTAAAATTATCGTTACTTTCTTTAATTCTTGACAAATTATAGTATTTTAGGCTTTTTATGAAAACTATATAGTAATATGGGTCAAGGATTTTTTGTAATTTTTGATCTTTTATGAAATAATGATGAAATAAAACAAAAGATACGGTTATATTTATGGTAAATGATGTTTTTTAGAAAGTTGTATAATTAATTCAACTCATAAGAAAACAATGTTGAGGTAGAGCCGTATATTGCCAATATTCGGAGAACACGAAACGAGTATTATGAGACAGAGGGAGTATTTATTTCATAAAATGTACTTTTAAATTTTCATTAAAAACTTATATTAATAATAAATTTTTAAGGAAAAAATATTTTAAAATTTATAAACTTTTAATTAATTACATTTTTCAAACTTTGATTTTTGTGTATGTGTGTTTGTGACATTTCTATTTATTTTACACGAATTTTTGGCAGTCATTTTTAATTCCAAATTACTAATTAAATATCGATTTATTGTCTGAAAGCAAATGAAGATAAAGTAAATTGAAATTGTTTAAATAAATCATCTTATAAAATCTTATTGTCATTTCATTATATATTAACAAATATACAAGCAGTTAATTTATTATATATTTACAATTTCCCCTTTTACTTGAATTATTTTATACCTTTTTCTCTGAGAATAAGCAATAATTAATTGAGAGCAATGAACAGGCCAATTGACTATAACAATTTAATCAACCACAAATTGAATTTCCTCACATTTAATGATATCATATGACGGATAAAAATATTTTCTGAATTATTTTAAAATTTTAAAATCTATAAATCGAAAGAAATTCTATAAAAAATGTTTTTGATAAATAGAAATCATTCTTTATATCGATTTCTTTTTTTAATTCACTCCATTTAAACAAAACTTTGTATTGGGAAAAATTTTAAGAAACTCGTCAAGAGCTATTATTAAATAAGCGTATTCTTCATTCTACCAGTTGATTGGTTTCCATGGCTTCAAGACGAGACTTAAACATAAATTTTGCTTTTTAATATTTAATACTTTATGTAAATTGGATATTATTTCAACGAGCATATGTATTTATTTACATAAAATAACTTAAATTACGCTTTTTACACTCGAGAAATGTTAAAATGTTATGAGAATTTGCAATTAAGATTTTAAAATCGATTTTATGGTATTTTTTTAATTTTTAATATTTTTTAAAATGTTTTGAAAAACTTCAGCATTTTAATTTATTATTAATTTAAAATGTATTATTCAATATAATTAATTATGTATTTTTTATTAATTTATGATTTTTAAAGCTAGTGAAATATTTTTTCAAATGTGAAATCGTGTAACTGGATTACTCAGAAAAGCAAATATTGGAGAATTTATTTTTCTGTTATAAAATGAAAATTAATAAATGCTTTAGAAAGTGAATGTGTGTATATAAAGAAAGAAAACGGAATGAAATAATCAATATATAATGTTTATTAATTTGTAGTGGTTAGTATACCATTAATAAGAATATTAAGTAAATAATATTTTAAAATTACATTTAAATTATTAGCAAAATGCCGCAAACAGACTTTATATTTATCTTAAATTTGTCTATATATTAAATTGTTCTTATGTGATTATAGCTGTGATAAAGTATTTGTAGCTATAACCTTTAAGGCAAAAAATGGCAATCGAACTAGAAATCTTTGAAGGATTTAATGAGGAAAAACCCTTATGCGTGTTCAGAGAAAGTAAAAGATTTTATACGAAGGTCATATTGAATAAAACTTCAGAGAATGTTTTCAATAGGATATTGGATATTGCAATTCTAGCAACAAATGAAAGATTACGGAATTATCGGAATATAGCAAGGTATTTCGGTTTCATTACAATATCTTCAGCAATCATTTTACGGATGACGAGCTTAAAGCTTGTAGTTAGCACTTATTTCTCAATGCCAATCAGATATCAACCGGGTCGAACTATGGGATGAAACTAATTTTGTTGAGGATTCGTAAATGACAAAACAAAATAATTATTAAATGCGTAAAATGATTGGGAAAATGATGATAAATGAATAAAGGTGTTGCTCTAGAACTCAGTAAAATAGGAGTGAAAAAGATATATCGAAAGATGAAAAGATAACAAAAGAAAATCAATAAAAACAGACAATTGAATAGAAGAACGTCATTCCTAATTAACAAGTACAAGTGCAAAGGAAGGAAAACAAAAACAAAGTTTAAATTATCGTGTTATCTCAAGATAATGAAAAAATATTTATAAAAGACATTGTATTTTCAACAAAATTTGACTATGAATAAGATTTATTTATGGTATATTCAGCACTTGAAAAGAGCTGTGCCGAAAATTCGTGAATACCATAAATAAATCAGATTCATAGTCAAATTTTGTAGAAAATACAATGTCTTTTATAAATATAAATAAAAAGAAATCAGAGGTAAAAAACAAAAAAAAGTCCTTATAATAAAGAAAAAGGTTGCATGGGGAAGCCGAGAAATGTCATTTTCAAAAAATTGTTTATCTCAATAACTGTCAGAGATTACAGGGTTCCAGTGGAACAGGTTTAAACAAACAAATTTATTATCAGCAAGTGTCATTAGATAGAAAAGTATAAAAGTTGGATACATTCTATTACAGGGAATGAGAAAAATAGAAGGTTGAAGAAATTATTGACGTAATCATCTTTAGCTAAATGCTCTCAAATACGTGATTAGCTGAGGCTCTGCCCTAAACCCTGCAATTAATTGCAAAAGGACTTCTTGCTCACCTGTTGACTTTATAGCTGACTTTTTCTGGTGGTACGCCAAAATACGATGTTATGGCGGTATTATGAAAATAAAGTTTGAAAACCGTTGCTATATATTGTAATTTTACGAATGTTCGAAAAGAATTGTCAAAGGTTTAGGTAGACCAAATGGTCTTTCTATTGCCTTTTATTATAAAATTTTTATTCTTTTAACAAATTGAATTCATTTCTTTGAATTCGTAAGAGAAGAGATGGAGATTAATGAGCCAAAGAAAATAATAAGTTATTACTAAGACATTATATTATAAAATATTATAAACGATCGTTTAAATCTTTTAGCATTTTTACTAATGATATTTTACAAATAAAATTTATACTATCAATTAATATTTTGTTTTAAATTTGTTTTAATTTTAAAATACATAAAGAATTAAGTATAAACTTTAACAAACGTAAAATTCGGATTTAACTTGAATAAATATTATCCTTTTATTTTGAGGCCACGTATGAGAGATTACGTCTCTATAGGTTCCAATGCTTTTGGGATCTTAGACTCTTTCTTTGAAAATCTAAAAATGTTTAAAAATATTTTTGGTGCCAGAAAATTAGTCGAATTTCAATAAATGAAATTTGTATTTAAACCCCAAACACTAACAAATTTGAAAATGAAAACATTTATTAATAAAAAATTTAATTTTAATAAATAAAAACGACAATTTATAATTATAAATTCATAAAAATAAAATAATTAACATTTTTCCAGAATAAAATTGGAAATATTTTTAGCCGCAATTAATTTTTCAATCATGCAGATTTTCAGCTATCTGAATCAGGAGTTTATATAATTAAATTAGCAACGGCTCCCCTCCCCCAGTCAATCACAAATATATTCTAATAGAAATTAATATTTATTATTAGTAAAATATTATTTTTGAAACATTTATTTTGAACTGAATCAGTGAGAAATAGATTTGGCTAACTGTGATTTTTGTTTTTACACTACTAAGGTCAATTGCTTTGAGGGGGTGGGGGGTTATTCTAGTATTAGGTTGCTAAATATTTGACTTTCGTTGTTATTTATTAAAATAATGACTCAAAGTTTCACCCAGCGTGCATTAAATAAAGGTTTTATAGGAAATTATGCAAAAAAACCCTGGTTGAAATTTGTTTTTGAAAAAAAATGACCTCACTTTTTTATATTTGGTCCTGAAATTTATCTTTCCAGTGATTAAACACTATAATCTGAACTACATGTAAAATTCATATCAGTGTGAACTAGAAGTATAATTATTATTATTATTATTATTATTCTAGAACTCGAGTACAGAGATGACGGGAAGTCTCTCCAATGTATGTGGCATTACACCCATGTTTTAATAAAATTTTACTGAAATATTCAAGGCAAATTTTATTGAGACCAGTTTTGAGTTCATTTGACAATCCACAAAGAGTGCTATGTAAGAAAATTAATCCTACCCGGAATGAACCCAGTGACTTTCTAATTAGAACCCAAAATTTGATCAAACATTAAAAGTTATGAAACAAATATATGATTAACAAACTAAAGGGTTACCAAAATAAAAAGCAGTAATAAATACAATTTTACTTAATAGATTTCCCAAAGCAAAAACGTGGTTAATAGACAAATATTTATATTTTTCAACTTATAAATTATAATTATCCCATCATCATATATTTACTTTTTAATATATTAATCTTTCTTCCATTTTTGTATAGACAGTATATATTAAAAGGTTTTAGACATTTAAGAATGCCTTTTAAGAAAAATATAAAAGCATTTCACAAAGAAATTTGATAGCCAACTAACCTTCAATGTTTATGAAAAATTGAAAAATATGACCATAGTGATGTTTAAAAAACTGATCAATCATTGAAAACAAAGTATAGATAAATGTTATCGTGAATAAAATACTTTTAAAAGAACTTTTAAGAGAAACACTTTGAGATAATGTGTATAATGCCACATAAATTGGAGAGACTTCCCGTCATCTATGTACTCGAGTTCAAGAGCATTGTCGATTGAAGGGTTTGACCAATATTAGTGAGAATTATTATTATTATTATTATTATTATTATTATTATTATTATTATTATTATTATTATTATTATTATTATTATTTATTAAAAAAACTTGTACCACTACATTGTTGCTTTAATTTTGTGATTTCGTAATTTCTACAGTAGGTTTACCGAACGAAAGCATACTTTGCCATCTCAGAGAAATAAGTGGGAGTTACAAGAGGAATTTAGACATCATTAGGATTTGGATTTTGTTAGATTATAAAATATTTTACAATAATAATATAAAAATTAAAAATTAATATATTTTTAGTAACCATTTAAATTAAACTTTTATTTAATAATAATAATAATAATAAATTTTCCGAATCTTTATAAATATAAACATCCTGAATATATATATATATATATATATGTGTGTGTGTGTGTGTGTTACGGTAAGCAGATATTACGGTAAATGTGCACATTTACCAAGAGTGTACATTTACCGTAACATATATGTAACATTGTATGTGTGTTGTCTGTATTCATTAATAAAACTTTCTGTATTGTTACTTACTCTTGTTACAATACCCATTACAATAACTCACTAAAATTTATGTTTTCTGACTAAACAAATTTAACTTTACATTTACCGACTCCGGTTTTCGGGTTTTATAATTTGGAAATTTATTATTAGTTTAAATGTTAATTATAGGCCCGTCTTATCCGTTGTATTAACTGTTGTTTATATAATATGAATATAATAAATTAACATGTATAAAATATTCAAAATTTACAAGTTTTTATTTAAATTATCTTCTACTTAATTTTTTAAAAATAATTTTGGTTTTTTTAAATTGAGTAATATTTTTGCAAATAACCATCTGAAGACATCTTTTCAAGTCGCTTTATAATTCTTAACACAGGAGCTACACCGATTAATTACTTTACCATGTTTACCATGAAATATTTTCTTGTAAAAATTTTACTCTCTCAGTCTAATAATACTGGATAGTTTTCTCTGTTGTTCTTGTCCCATATTGCTGGATGTTTCTATAAAAATCTAATTTTTGTTAAAAATTTGATATATTTTTATTAAATATATTTCTTTAAAATGGTAGTTCTGTTACATAAGTGTTGTGGTCACTATATGTTTTTTAATTATTTTCTACTTATTTTTTAAAAAATAATTTTGGTTTTTTTTAAATTGAGTAATTTTTTTTAGCAAATAACCATCTGAAGACATCTTTTCAAGTCGCTTTATAATTCTTAACACAGGAGCTATAAATTTCATATATGACGACATTGATTAATTACTAAAAATTTTACAAAAGTATAATAGAATTTTCAAAGTGAAAAGAGTAAACAGACTAAATTTTAAGATCCATAACCCTTATTAACAGCGGCGTAGCAATGTTAAATGCCACCTGTGGCCATTATGACTAAATGCCGCCTTACGATTTATGACAAAATTTGGGGCTCTATTGCCTCCTCTCCTCACTTCGCTACTTCTTAGTTGCAATTTTACATTTACACTATACATATTTGTTCATCTGTAACCGATTTTTCTTTGATTTCGGTAAATTAAATTAAATATTATTTCTCTTTTTTCGAAGTTTTAAATCGTGTACTGCTCTGCCTTACCGGTCCGCATCCTACATACGATACAGCAACTGTTTAGTTGGAATTAATATAAAATTATTATTTAACCAAAACAAAAATAATATTATATCTACTATATAATATCTAAATTTTTTTAATAAACAAAAGTTTCTACCTAATAATTATAAATAATCGGCATTATCTTTTATGTTGAGTTAAAATTAATTAAATTTGTCTATTCATTTCTTTTGTTTTAGTGAACTAAGATGTTTACTGGCGGTTAACAAATTTGTATTTTATCTCAGTTATTTCTGTTTTCCATTAATTTCCCAATAATAGTTTCTAGAAAAGCTCTAGTCAAGATTTTTGCTTTGCAAATGTTGAACATATAAATTTGTGTAAATTTGTTTAAACGGATATTGTTCCATTAGAATTTCACAGATAAAATTCTGTGAAAATATTCTGTGATTTTTAATTTCATGTGAACCAATGATTATTAATTGTTAATTTTTCAAAATTAATTTAAATAAACCGCATTTTGTTTTCAATGTATATATATATATATATATGTGTGTGTGTGTGTGTGTGTGTGTGTGTTATTGCTAAAAATAAAAGTAAAGCTTATTTATCCTCTTAATTATTATATAATTAATAGTATTACCGTACTCTGAAGGTTTTACAAATTATAAAAGGAAGTTAGGTAAACAGATGGGAAATTTAGAGTATAAGATCGTCTCTAATTCATGTAAGGTGCGCAATATGTTTATTAATAAATCAAAAACTCGGGTTGAATTGTGCTCTGATCTCGTTTATCAATTTACATGTAATGGGTGTAATGCCACATACATTTCAGAGACTTCCCGTCATCTCTGTACTCGAGTTCTAGAGCATTGTTGATTGAAAGGTTTGAATAATATTAGTGAGCGCAATAGAAGCTGTAAAAGTAAAATAGGAATGTCTGATTTTTGAATTTTGTTGAAAAGTTTTAATAATTATTGGGAACGCGTGATATGTGAAGCATTGCTGATAAGGTCATTGGATCCAAAGATTAATGTACAAAGTGCTATAACTACGAATGTTTTTAAGTAGTTTAAGTATGTTAAATCATGTTTGTGTATTGTTTTTTAAATTAAATTTTAAATTTTAATATTATTATGATATTTATATAAAAAAAATTTTAAAAACTAGTTAAAAGTATTTATATATTTTTTAAGTGTTTATTTATTAGAAAATTAAATTAATATAAAAAAATAATTTGTTTAAATTATAAGTTAATTCGTAATATTTTTAGTTGGTTTTTGTGCCTGAAGATGACAGTCAAACTGTCGAAACATATCGTACGAAGAGTTTTTTATTGGCGTTTTCTTTTAATTAAATCGTTGTCAAATTTATTTAATTATTTATATATAAATAAAAGTTTTTCTTTTTTCCTTGTTATTTTTACAGGTGGGTTTCCAAAACTTTACAGTTTCGATAGTAGATATGGTAAAGGTTTGGCTACCTTTGCTTCATTAAATTATTTTATTTAAAATATATTTTAATTATTTAGGATTCACTCCTTATAAATCAACTTATAAGTCACTGGCGCAGCAGTTGCTAAATGAACCTGAGTGAATGCAACAGAGAAGCTGAACTGAAAAGTCTCACCTTGAAGATTGAATTGGTTTTAAAAGAGATTCATATTTATAAAGGTTTTACATGTCGGTAAAAAATACAAAAAAAGACAAAAAAGACAATTCTTTTGCAACTAGAATTAAAATAGAAAAACAAACGTTATTAATGATGCGCAAGTCTCCGCCGCTAATTGTCCAAGAATTCCATCCAAATTGATTGATTTATTCTCATTGAAATAAACAAACATTGTAAAAAAATATTTATTTTGTCGATATTTTTGTTTTGTTGAGATGATAAAAATCAAATGTAAATTGATGAAACGTCTGAAGCGGAAACATTTCTCACTTGTGTTAAACAAACTTGATTGTAAATTTTAAAATTTAATTTTTTTAGAATTTAATGAAATTTTATTTTTATCAAATGTTTTAGAAAATTTAAATTATCATAGCTTGTAAATTTTGTTTGTTGTTTCTTATACGGTATTTTGGTTCTGTTTACTTTGACACTTTGCTATTTAAGGAGTTATTCAATATGTCAAGTATCAGTGATTAAAATCAAAATGAAGAAATACAGCGATTAACAACTCAATTTAACATTTTTATTTTAGAATAAATATGGCAGAAGACGGGTAAAATGTTTTAAAATAGGGATAGGTAAAGAAACTGAAGAGGATTATTTAATAATCGAAACTTTTTTCAACAATATAATTATTACTTCACAGCAATGGCTTTTGTGTTATTCACTTATCTGATATAAGTATATATTATAAGTAAATTATACTTATAAATGAAACCTATATGGAAAGGAATACAATAAAATATTATAGTTGTTAGAAATTGCTAAAACATCTTCTAAATTATCTAGAATAACTTTTGCATTAAAAGAATTCATATTCCAAAAATTTATTTCTAATTCAATATTGTTTAATATTTAACTTTCAAGCATTGAACTAAATAATTTAAAAACAATTTATCTGAGAAATTCAATATTTAAAATTTTGATAAAAGTTAAAGAATTTTATATTTAAATTTTAATCAAAGTTAATTCTGCCCATCTAGTTTAAAAATTCATCAAAAATTATATTTTTAAGTTTAAACATTTAACTAATAAAAACTGATTTTATCTTTTATTAATTATTTAAATTCATTTTAAATCTCTCTGACAAATGAGCCAAAATATTTAATTTTCTGCTGAAAACACCTCACAATTGTTGGTTGTTTTCATAAATTGATTTTTGACTGCAATCATGAAAAAGGACGAAGGAACAATTCTTAAGGCAATAATTAATAGTTTGATCTATAGTTTCTAAAAAACATAGGCTGTAATTTCGAAGGAAATCTTTAAAGAGACTTAAGAAAATTGGTTTTAAACAAAAATTCAGCTCACCTTACAAGTATCAACCAAATGGATTAGCCGAACGATCCATAAGCGTAAGGGAACATATTACAGCTATAATGGCAGGTGGGAGTGAAGAAAACAGCAGCATAAACTTTTAACTAGATTAGAGTTCATTATAAATTGCAGTTGATAGAGCGCGAGGGATTTATCACCGTTCTACAAGTTTACCCAAAGATTTTGGCATTTTGAAAATTATATTTACTAGCTCTTGTTAAATACCCTAATTAAGAACAAAAAATATAATAACAAATTGGTGTTGAATACATTTAGCTTAAAAACAAACGGATAAGCTTAGCGAGGCTGGCTAGGATCATGTAGAAAAATTTCATCAATCATTGAGAAATAACAGTGAATCCTGGATTGCACGAGATCTTCTACACCAAGCCACGTTGAGTCAAATCACCTATAATATAAAACAAAAATCAATACATTTATAACATATAAACACGCCAACTCACCTTGAGGTTGTTTGTAAAATAGTCACTGAGACAAACCCTACACTATAGAAAATCAAAAAGTGAAAGAAAAATAAAACTAAACATTTATACAACCATTAATAAAGCATGCGTGTAAACTTTTAACATGTAGCCATCAGAAGTTGAAAAACCCCCTATAATAAATTAATTTATAAACATTTTTGAGATATTTTTAGAAATAAAAATGGCGGAAAAAATTTTTAATTTAAATTTTTAGGTTTTCGCTAGGAAATTTCGAGTAAATGATGATGCATCTTCGTAAGATTCACCGTTCAAGTTAAAATTAATTTAATTTTTCAGACATTTCTGTCAAAAAAAACCTGAAATCCGAAAAAAAGCATAAATTGTAAATTATATTAATAAGTTTTAAAAAATAATCATATACCCAATTATTTTGTGTACATATTCGAAGAGTTTTTTTCAAAAGATGTATAAAAATATAATTATTTAATGCAATTAATAATTTTTATAACTTTAAAAATAATTTAACTCACTTTTTTGAATAATTTCCGAAAAATAAGTTATCATAAAATAAATCATTTCCTGAATATTCATAATTATTATTAATAACAATATACATGAGTGTTGGGCTATAAGCCACCATTAAAACAAAACAAAATGACTAGAAAAAGTCATGTCGAAAAATTGTGAGAATGGTTATTTGTAATACAAGCACGCACCGCAAACAGAAATTAAAAATATAATAAAAACATTAAATAAAACAAAATAAAAAATAACATAATTAATTAAAACAAATAATTAATAAATTTTGCACGAAAAATACATGGAAAAATAAAGTGAAAATACAAAACCGCCAAAACCTTACAAAATAAGGTTTAGAAAATACACAGGCGGAGGAGGCGACCAGAATAAGAATCAGCAAAAAATAAAAATGAAAATTTAATAAAATTAATATTAAAAAATTAAGAAAAATAAATAACAAAAGAGAAAAATATAAAATTAAATAAAAGCCATCAAAAAACCAGGAAAAATGGCCAAAAAGATTCGAAATTAGCTGATTGGTCGCACACACGCACGAAAACAGTATAAATACAATAGCCATTGTCACAATTATTAACCTTTAAAATTTTTATTTTATCTTAATTTGAAATTTTGAAATTCGCACTTTAGCCGTAGGTAATTTTTGTTCATTGTATTTGTTATGTGAATATATTTTTATGCACTTTAATTGTTTTTATTATCATGGATGGCCGCGATACTTTTTAGTATCTGCGACAGGTCCCCCTAAATTTAATTTTATATATTAATGTATTAATTGTGGAGAATGGCAAAGTAATATTCGATTCCGGCCGTTAAGTTGGCAGGACGTCGACGTGTTACTTAGTCACAAACCACCCTTCGGTGTCTGCCTAGTCTGGTCAGGTCTCGTTACACTGATCACGGGGTAGGACACCGTCGTAATTCACCGAGGCGGCCATTTTCAATGTTGGTCGGAGCTGTACGAGTAAAATGCGGGTAGATCGCCATACCTAGGGGGTTGACATTTGTAAGATGTCTAAGTAGGGATATAATGATTTTTTGTTTTGTTTAAAAAATGCCTGTCGAGAAGTCGATTTTAACAAAGGGGACGACTAGGGTTAATTATAGGAATAAATGCATAACACAATAAACCAAAATGAATTTAACAAAACGAAAAGATTTTAAAATATTTTAACGTGAATCGAAATGACCCGAGCATCAATATTTTTCATTTTTCTCTTTACCGAATTATTTTCCGCAGACCAACAATAGATGTTTACGCGAAAATCGGCATTGTAGAAATTAATAGTAAACATGAGTTTGGTGTAGGAATGTGTGATGTAACTTTCAAATTAATATTCTCTTTTATTATCCTTATTGTTAAATTGATAAAAATTTTCTTTTTACTGAATTATTCCCCTCATTTTCTTTTATAAAAATTTTTTAAAGATCTTCGACAATATGCAGCCAGGATATAAAATCCCGAAATTAACGTCACGGAGATCGGAAACATCTAACTCACCAATTCCCAACAACGATGACAAATCTCACCAGGAATGCCGAAGGAAATATAACCAGCTGGTCATAGAGCACGAACGCACGCTCGGTACGTGGTTCGCCCCTGAGGCTGTGAAAGCCCTCCACAACCAAATTCACCGACTCACCAGGTGTCGTGAGGATCTCATTGCCGAGACCCGAGCGCAACGGATCGTAATCAACAACCAGAGCGCCGTTCTAACCGCCTCTTTCAATGAAACGGAACTGAAAAAACGATTGGCCGGCAACGATCTGGCGATTAAACTGAACATAATTCCGGCAGAACACGTACCCGAAACGGCCACAGCTGGCCCTCCACAAATGCCAAAAATTAGCAAGAAACATAACCCCAGTAAAAACCGGCGTCGCCGTGAACGACGTCGGGCTGAGGGAGTCACCCTGCTAAAAAATGCAGCCCAGACACTGGAAGAAGCGGCGATGCTAGTCGCCGAACAACAAGCACAACTAACTAGGAATATCGAAAGCCTGCCAGAAACGATTGAATCTGGGGGAGTTGCCAGTCAAATCTGTGCCGGCGAACCGGACGAAAATCACAAGCCAGCTACTTCAATCAGTTATTGGACGGACGAATTTGGGGACGAGCTCTGTCACTCGGTTCCCCAAGTCGGATCCAATGAACTAAGAATCAATAAGAAGCGAAGATTTCCCGTCGACATCGACGAATAAAAGCCGATTCTTGTGGATAATCAAGTTTCGCGTCGACAAACTGATTAACAATTATTTATGACTAATTATATTCTATTTTTATTTTTCGTTTATTTTCCTTTTGTTGTTATAATTGTAAAATAGAATTTTTATTTGTTAAATTTCTTAAATAATGTTTCAATATGTTTGACATAGATGAGAAAAAGATGTATGAAGGTTTGCCTGAACATTACATAAGATTGGTGAAGCTTGATGTATGTGAATAAGATGATTGGAAAGTTGTATTTAATTTAAGATATTGAAAATTGAAATAACTATGATTATTGAAAAATTGATTTTAAACCTTTAAAAAAGGGGATATGTTGAAAATGAAAGTTTAAATATGAATAAGGAAAAATTGTGGATGTTAATGTGAGTTTATTTTCCTTTGAAAACGCTTAGGAGATCTTCTCCAACTTAAAAACAGCTGATTTAACAGCAAATAGCAATTAATTATTTAATAATTTAAATTTTTGCCAATTACTTAAGGAAAAGATTTTCCAAATTAAAACAAAACTCGAGGTTAGCAATAGTTTTCGCATTTTAATAATTAGTTCAGCGATAAATCGGAAATTTTAGATAATTTAAGGATCATAATTTTTCAAAAGCTGTTAATCCAATTTTCCCTTGGAAAATATTCTATATTTTAGAAGTTAAAGTTAATTTACTAATTATTTAAATTTAATGTTAATCAAATTTAACGAACCAAAGATAGATAGGCGGCCAGGTCGCAAAGGAGTACATTTTCGGCAGTAAAGGTGTACGAATACTTACTAACGGGAAAAATGAGACCATAATGGAGATCTGATTCGGACGTGTACATATAATCGATGATAATAGATGGGAAAGGGTGTGCCAATGTCGAGGAAAATAGATAAATGAATTAGACGTAAGTCCTTCTATCGGCCGTCAGGAACCCGAAAGCGGGATTATCACAAGGAGTAGTCTTGGAAACGAGGCTCACCTGCTTGTGGACTCTCGGCTACTGTATACAGTACCAACATGGGCTTGCTCATGGGTATACAGTGGTGATGTCAAAATTGTGGGGCGTCTGGGAGAGAAACCCTAGAAAGTCAAAAGTGATCAAGGAAGCGAAGTTAATAAATGCGTATCGATTAAAACAAAATTAGTTCTACCCAGTATGCCAACATGAGCTTGTAGATCAAAAGTTATAATTATAAGTTTGAATAATGATTTAATTTCCTTGTAAAATCATAATTCAACTCTTAAAGCTTTATAACTTTAAAAAAATAACTTACTTTGCTGCCATTTCAGAAAAGGCTGAAATCCATTAAATTTTCACAAAAAAAATTTCAATAAGTTGATTTATGTTTCAACTTGCATTATAGTGGAATTTATCAGAACTTCGCTTGGTGTACATTACATCACACGAACTAGTTGTGATAAAGTTATTTAATCTGAGTTGCCATAAAAACTTGGGGAATCTCAATCCCAAAATTAGTAACAATTTTTTGTTTTAATGTAATTGTGAGTATGGACTTATTGCCCACTACTTTATTCAATTTTAATTACAATCATCACAATTATTCTTCCGAAATCACTCAAATTTTCGTATTTATGATATAAATCGAAATTGAATTATTATTATTTCTTTAAATTCATGATCATATTAGATTTCAATATTTTATGATAGTTTAGCAATGTTTGACAATGTCTTTGTCGCACCCATATGATTTTTGGTGGAACTCAACCTCGTCAAAGAACTGATCGCCTTAGATGGCACGCATTAAATAAAATCTCATGTAACATTTCTAATAAATGTCTTACATTGGTTAAAATGCCCTTACCTCTGTTTTTATCATTCTAACCATCACAAAGTTAATAAATTTCTTTTGGCTAGTATTCGATAAATAAATTGTGTTAAATTTTAATTTTTGTATCAAATATCCATTCTTTTATCGAGAAACTTAGACGAGACTTGGTTTTTTATTATAAAGAGACTCGGACCCAATCTCAGCGAGAAAAATCGATGGTCCGTCGGTGTTGACTACTAGTTGAATTATGGATTTGTCCGAACATCTTGAAAAAATTACAACAATAAAATAAACTGCTGCTTAACCAATTTGACGGTATCTTGAAACTTTTGAAATTAAAATACGAAATAGCAACACTAAGAAAGACATTGAGTCAGTTAGATCTCAAAAATGAGATCCGAGCGGATTTGAATAATCTAAATCTATCACCAGTCATCGAAATAACACTAAGGCTAGATTTAGAAATTGAGTGGAGCAAGCCAGCATCCAGCATTGCAAAAGAACACATACCTTTGCTGACTCTGCATCTTTGAAAAATACATTCTACAGATGAACAACAATGTATGGAAATTTTAGATTTTGTTTTTTCGATGTTTTTGCTAAAAAATTAAAATTTTGTTTCGTATTCTATATTGCTTTCTAGCCTATTTTGATAAATGGAGAGACCTTGATCATAATGAGAACGAGACATTCTATTGAAGCCCTTGAACTCAGAGATACATCAAAGTATTTGCAGTCATGATAATATTGTTTACATTTTACTGGCGAACGCCTATAAGACACAACTCCAACGTCATTCTTGATGTGTGTCAAATGGTTATCATTTCTTATGCGGGTATCTAATTGGAATGCCTTTGGGGTGTGTGTGCCTAGAAATCAATGCAACGTATTCTTGGTGTATTCAAACAAATTAATTAAAAGCTTCATTTCAAGACCAAAATAACTCTTATTAAAACAGTTTGTTATTTAATATCTACATGCCAAGTGAATTATCAAATATCTGCTGAAGTCAGATTTTCTGTTTTCAGTTTTTCCCCACAACAAACTCAACAATTACAACTAGGTAAGACAATTTAACCAAATAAACTCAATATGATATAATAAGCATAATTTAATCCATTTAAAAAAATTAAATATTCGCTTGATGAAAATAGATTTTTAGTATCTTTATTAATTTTTAACAAAGTATGCAAAGAATCAAACTTTTATAGCGCATTATTCAAAAACTAATTATATACCAAATTTGTATAATCTCTGAATTTGTTTAAATAATGTTTTATTCTTTCTTTGTTAAGTTTGAAATTTTAATTTGTAGCAATAGCACTTTTAATAATTTTAAATTCATATTTCGATGAAAATTTTCATTTACAAACCTGCAAATGCTATTATATTGAAGAATTGTAAAATAGTATAATAAAAATTTTTATTCAATGTTTTTCTTTAATAATTTCATTATTAGAAATCACCAATAGTTGTATATTTTTCTAAGCTTCAAGATATAAATAATCTCATTGAAATTTCAAAAGTTTCCAATAAATACATTTTTTGTGTGGAAGATGAAAAGGATACAATTTTTCTTTATAATTACAATCCAATGGCAATAATTATTAGTCCTCTTGAATTATATAATTTATGGAAAGAAAATAAGGCTGCATTTTCAAGTACAACAGAAAAAGTATTGAAAAATGAAATGCTTTATTTTTGTGGTTTCAATTTAATTGAACTTGTAAGTTTTTAATAAACTGGTTAATTTTATACATTTTAAAATGTCTCCGCGCTTTTTACAATTTCATATATTTTAGTTTAATTAGTGCGCATATTTTTTATAAAATGATTAATGAATGTAGTGTAAGATTTTGCTGAGAATTAACAGGTAATAAATAATATAAATTGATTTAATTAAATCAATTTACTGAATATTTATGCAAATCTCAATTTATTCCTTAATATGACTGTTAAGAGTGATTTAGAAGCAACAATGCTATTTAAAAATTGAAATTATTACTGTGATATATATATTTGTGAATTTTAATGTCTTATAGAATTTGCTAACTTCAGTAGCAAATGTTATTTTGGTTCCGAAACTAATAACTGTTGCCATTCTTTATTGTGGATGTCTCTAATTAAATGATGTTTCAACAAAAAAATTATAATTGCTATCATAATTCAATAAACAAACTAAAATATTAGAAATTGATTTCAGTGCCGCATGAAAGTGAAAGCTCTGCTTATGGGAGCAAAAGTATCTGATTACATAACCGATTCAACCTCTCGAGTAATCATTTCCAAAATGTCTTATCAAAACCAGGAAAAACTCCATTCAAATTGCAATCAACGAACCTTTTCCTCGAATTTAATTGATTACTTTTGGAAAAATCATTCTAAAAATCCCAAAACCAATGCGGGAATTATAGTTAGTTTTCTCAATCCTGGCTTTGGTGAATGATTGATATTTATTTGTGTAAGAATTCGTTTAGAGCAAAACTATTTATGAATTGTCGATTCGTTATTGTTGGATTGGTTCGAGAGAGTTTTAATAGTGTCATGAAGGCGATTGTGAAACACGGCGGAAGTGTTTATCAACTAGAAAATGTGCAAATTGCCACTCACGTTATCGCTTGTCGGGAAATTGATATAATCAATCTAAATGAAAGGAAATTTCTTTCGGAAAATGAGTTCAAAAATGTCGTAAGCAAAGATTGGATTTTCGATTCTGTGAAACGTGGATTTTTGATGAGCATGATTAATTATCAGATTATTAGAGATAGGCAGCATATCAATTTTGATGATTTGGAATATGAGGGTGAGTCCATTTGTTTATGCCGGTTGTTATAAACTGCTCTTAAAATTATATTTTACTAAATATTCTACTTATAATTTGTCAGTAAATTATTAATATTAATAAATTATAACAATGTTTATTAATTTGTTTATTAATTAGTTACTATTGTAATGTTCCTATATTCATACTATAAAAATTTTAAAAAATTGATTATTTCTTAATCTCGTTTGTTTATTAAATTTTATAGGGTTTTCGGTTCTTCTACTAACATTCGGAACAAATTTAAAAATATTTTTTAAAATTTGTTTAAATAAAGCGAATTTTTAAAAAATTATTTTTTGTTTAAATGAATAAATTTAAGTCAGCGTAATGATTACAATATAGTGCGGCCTATTCTCATTTAAAAAAACAACTTATGTAATAATAATACTAATATCAACACATGTAAAAAATATACAATCAAAACCTACGAGATTGAATAACCCAAAAGCTTGTTATCATTTGCAGCAACTTACATAAATTGAAAAATTAAAGTTTAAATAGATAATTTATTGAATGTGGTAGGATTTCAAAATTTAAAAAAAATAAAGTTACGCTCTTCATTAGTTTTTGATAACTCTAGTCTAGAAAAGCTCGATACAGTTGTTAAAGTAGTTAAAAATATTAAACAGCAAGTCCAAAGTTTAGAACAAATTTTAATCGATATTGTAACAATTACCAAGGAATATGGAAGAGTAAGTAAAAGTGTCTAATACGAGAAATCTTGAAAAGTATTTTTTTATAACTTTTGGTAAATCTTGATATTAGAAGAGCAGCTAACACGAAACTAGTATGACTTTAGAAAATACATTAAATATCACAATGTACTTGACGTGCATATTTAACTACGGAATCTTGGGATGATTATGTGGCAAATTGTGACTCAGGTAAAGAAATCACAGTGATTAGGCAGTGAATAAATTCTAAATAGAGATTCCTTAAAGAAGTTAAGCAAACTTAAAATTTAAGCAATTATAGAAAATCAATAGAATTCCAGCTTCGTTGATTATTCTTATTTCAAACTTTTAAAAAAATAACAAAAATTCAGTAAAATCTTCTATCGACTTTTCATTTCAAATAAATTCAATAAATTTGTGCAGTTTTAATTTATATTTTTATAAAGAAGAGAGAAGAAATATAAATTCCGCTTTTAAATAATTTTACTTGTCGATATAAACTTTCCACTAACTATTACATTTTGAGATAATTATTATTTTAAAAAATACAACAATTATAAAACAATCTTAAAATTAAAAAAATAAAATAATCCTAAAACTAAAAGGAAAAAATATTAATCCTAAAACAAATAAAAATCCTAAAAATAAAATAATAATAATCCTAACACTAAAATAAAAAAAATAATAATTCTAAAAATTTAATAATAAAAAATAATATTCCTAAAATTTAATAATAAAAAATAATAATTCTAAAAATTTAATAATAAAAAATAATAATCCTAAAATTTAATAATAAAAAATAATATTCCTAAAATTAAAAGAAAATATTAATCCTAAAACTAAAATAATAAAAAATAATAATCCTAGCACTAAGATAAAAAAAATAATAACCCTAAAAATTAAAATAAAAAATAATACTCCTATAACCAAAGTAAAAAAAATAATCCTAAAAATTTAATAATAAAAAATAATAATCCTAAAAATAAAATATAACCAAAGTAAAAAAAATAATCCTAAAAACTTAATAATAAAAAATAATAATCCTAAAACTAAAATAAAAATCCTAAAAATAAAATATAACCAAAGTAAAAAAAATAATCCTAAAAATTTAATAATAAAAAATAATAATCCTAAAACTAAAATAAAAATCCTAAAAATAAAATATAACCAAAGTAAAAAAAATAATCCTAAAAATTTAATAATAAAAAATAATAATCCTAAAACTAAAATAATAAAATAATAAACCCTACCAAATTGAATAACCCAACAGCTTGTCGTCATTTGCAGCAACTTGTTAATAAATGGAAAAATTAGGGTTTAAATAGCTAATTTATTAAAATTTAGACGGATTAGTGGCTATATTATTGAGAATGTGATTATGTAAAATTGTAATAATAATAAGTATATCATTTTAGAGAATCAATTTGGTAAAAATATAACTGAGTGCCCGTCAATAAAAACACTATTAAGTCTCCCAAGTAACGAATATATTACACCAAAAACAACTGACATTATCACTGTAAACGATTCAAGCAATCGTCTTATCATTATCAGTAACCTAAGAACATTTCTATGGAATAATATTGTTAGTGAGATTAATAAATTTCAGAACTTGAGGAGCAATAGTGTTTTATCAACAGTCAAGGAACTGGATGACATTTTCAAAGCATTTCAAAAGATTTTTGTCTTCTTTTCTGACCTTCATAAACAACTTATAATCGAAGAATTCCCCGAGGATTATTGTTATGGAATTGAATTCCTGGAAATATTTGGTCTCGTCGATGAGTACTATGAGTCGTACAAACAATTATTCATCTCATTGATAGATCGAGTGAACTTTATCAACAATTATAGCAATTCCGTCAAAACTTTATTAAAGGAATTCTGTAAAAAGAATTCTCACCCAGACATTCTAAGCTTTTTCAAATTACCAATCAGGAGTTGGCTTGTTATAAATACAATAATTACCGAAATTCTGACCAATACTCGTTGCTATCATCCGGATATCGGTGCTTGGTGTACTGTGCAAGAGAAGATTTCTAATTTGTTGAATTACTTCAACACCATTGAAAATGAGCGCATAAATGGAGTGAAACAGAATTTGGTTGCTAAATGTTTGAGCTCAATTGTAATTGGATATACTTATTATTATTATGACAAAATTTAACCAGGTGGAACTAAACGAGAACAATCAGTTTTGGACATGTGTCGATTGTGTTTTGTTTGACGAAACTAGTAAATTAATACCATTAACAATTTTTATAATGAAGGAAACAATTATGTTTTGCGCCTTTAGTGATTTTAAAAAGAAGTTGTGTAAATATGAGAAAATAAAGGGAAACTTAGAAAAGAGTAATAATTGAGTTATTTATATAGATTTATTTAAATGCCATAATTCGTGTCTAGGCATACAGCGCATTGTGAGGATCAATAAAGACTTTGTACCAAATGTAAATTATTATTTATTTATTATTATCTTATATATAAAACATTAAATATGTTTTTGGGATTGTATTACTTACAATTGTAAGTGGATTATATTTCATTATTTTTATTTAAATTTTCATTTGGTTTTTATAAATAATTCTTTCAATATAATTATAACCGTTGTGAAGCACGGGTATATGGTTAGTTATAGATATTATTATTTTATTATCATTTTTGTTTTTTATTATAAAATTATTACATTTTTTTAATTATTTTTCTAGTTATATGTATGTATATATAAGACGGGTATAATACCGCCGGCCCGTTGGGGTGAAAATGTAAACAAATATAATCTTACACACATTATACTATTTAATTCTATCCCTTTGAAGGACAAAATCACCCAAAGTACCATGCAATAATGAATTTTGGGCCCAAAGTCGGCTTTTTCGTCCAAAATTAAACTAAAAATGATGTTGTTTGACTGAAAACCCACCATTTAAACAAAATGGCGACCACTTCCATTTTAATACCAAACGCCTATGCAAAATTTCAAGGAGCTATCTAAAAACGATCTGAGAAAAAACCCAAAAGTTTATAGCGTTCAGAGTCACTAAATCAGTGATGAGCGTAAATATATATATATATATATATAATAAAATTGTGAAAATTATTGAAAGAAATATCTTAAATCATGGTATGTGAGGATATTTAGACATAATTATCAACGGACATAAAATAAAGTTTTAAAATTATTAAAATATTTGATTATAAATAATTATATTGATTATTAAATAAAATAAAGACGTTATTATAAATTTATATTTTAAATAAAATAAAATTTTAAAATAAAAATAAATGCCGTTGTTAAATTTGTTTAAATACTCGAATATATGGAAGATATGTTTTTTGATTAGAATAAATTTTGAACTTTTAATAAATTCAAATTTTGAATTAAAGGAATGATTTACAGAAGTTTAAAACTTTGTACGATATATTCTGATAGTTTTCTTATTTTCCTATCACGTTGAACAATCACGTTTTGTATGAAATATAAACTAGAAAAATATTTACAAAACATTTGTGGGGAGGAAAAAGTTTATCAGAGAGAAAGATTTGTTAAATTTTGTTTTCGAGTGATCAGGACCTATTTTAGGTTGAAATATTTTATATTTCATTTTATGAATAAACATTGCGGAAATTGGCTAACATTGTTATTTATTTTAATTGTATATTTAAAAATGTGTACTCAATAATGAACTGAGATCGGTCCGATGGAATGTGTTAATTATTGCTCTGTCCAAAATATTTTCAATTAACTGGATAACTTTTATAAATTAATGCAATCGTATATAATATTTAGACAGCAATGACAGAAAAATTTTAATTTACGCATGAAGTATTTCAATGTTTTAGTGTCAAATTTCACCGTTTCTTTGCCATACGGCTCGGATGATTTAATGGTGCTTAAATTGATATAGTTTGGTAATTTTATCTTTTCGGTGCTCCAAATATTATTTATCTGTTTTCATTTTAACTTATCATTAAATCAAAATATCTTTGACGCGCGATTGCTTACAGGCATGTTGACACGTTTAACACAATATCAAACCCATTCTCAGTTATAATCAAAATTTAATATATTAGAAGCAATTAAATTAAGATTTTCAACTTTTAAATAAATGATTTCTAACATTTACTCTGCATTTGATCAGTGGCTAATAGGCGACATTAACATAAATTTTGAATATTTCATCAGTCATTTTAAATAACTGTATATAATCTTAGCAGTGAACAATATCGTAAGGATTCTCTAATAAAACAACACATGGTACAAAACCGAATATTTTTGCGATACTTGTCCGGATAAATCGAGAACGTACCTTGGCAAGTGTTTTCGGAAATACTACACCATTTAAAAAATTACAAATCTTGATATTTAAGAATTTTAACCCCTTAATAAAACATTCATTATTAAAATAAAACAGTTATATCTACCAAGCTCTATGTGATGCAATTTTAGGTCAAAAAAGAATTTCAGTCTACAAATGTTTAAATTTTGACTGTTTCACAAAATTAATACAATTGATTTTTTTGAAAAATTAGCATTATTGTTATATTGATCATAAATATTTTTAATTGATTTTAATATGCACATTTTACTTAAATAGTTATTTTGCTAAATTTATTATACTAAATTCATAATTATTTTTTTGATTATTTACTTTTCCTCGCAATATAAATGCAGAAAAACAACCAAGAAAAATCTCCGAAAAAATTTAGAAGTTCTACTTTCAATCCAGAAGAATTCGTTAAAGAGTTTAAAACGATTCCTTTTAAAAATCAATTATCAAAATTCAATAAAATATTTAATGGACTCGCAAATATCAATTGGAACTTTGTTTCGAATAAAAAATATAATGAGTATTTTGAAATTAAAAAAAGTCAGTTTACAAAAGTCAGTACTCTGAAAAAAAAATTTCGAAATTTTAGATTTTTCTAGATTTCTTATGAATGCTTGGATAATGATATTCTTATAAGCCCGTTATCATTTGATTTGAGTTACATTAATAGTAACTCAATGAACTCTACTATACGACTGCAATTGGTACCGACAATTGTCAACAGCATAAAGGATTATGAAAATATAAAAATTGACATAAACGATGAAATCGAATGGACACCTAAAGAAAGTAAAGATATGTCATGGATTGAATTTATTTTAGCAGAGAAAAATAATTTTTGCTATTTTTTCGATCAAATGATAACGGCATCTAATCAACGGTTTGTGAAATTTTATTCTAAAATTTATATTTCATTTGAAATCTGATTTTCTAACATTATTTGTATGCAGTCTTATATAAATAATTATCGCGAGAGTCTTTCACTTCACATATTCAAATAAATATTTGTCAAAACTTCTGTTGATAAGGTTTTCGATTCTTTTAGTAACATTCGCAACCAATTTAGTAATATTTGCAATCAATTTAGTAAATTTCGCAATCTATTAGATAATCATTGCAATCAATTTAATGAAATTGAATTAATTATATAAAATATGTGATTAAATAAGGATAAATTTGTGATTAATAAATATTCAAAGGTTAAGGATGGTGAAAAAAAAATTAATTAAATTCTGGTCAGGTATGAATACATTCTGAAGATGATGCAGATCTAATTGCTAACAATGAAATTTTTTAATATTTGGAAGCATCGACCATATTGAGCTACGGAAATGAGATGGCTAATGCGCTTGTAAATGATACTATATCAAACACACAGGCGCGAGTCAATATAACTCTCAATCAGGTTTCAAATGAAGACAGAGAGTGTATTGTAGCATTGACTCGAAAGTGTTCCTCTAAAAAATTTGCACAGGCATAACAGAAGAGATACTCCGCCATAAATAATATCGTTCAGAAATATTTAACAGGCTTTATCGGACCTTCAAGAAGAGGGGATCCTGTTTTACCATAAAATTTACGAAAGAGTTGTCAATGACGATGACTTTAAAAAAGCACTTAAAGATATCAGACATGTATGTGATTCAGCAAATATTATCAATCCAATTTTCATTATGGATAATGCTCAATCCACCATTACCGAGATTGACAAAGGATCAAAAGATATCGATGTTTTCCATTAAACGCCTCCCGCCTTATTCACCATTTCTGAATCCAATTAAAAATGTGTTTTCAATTTCGAAAATATAAGGTGATAGGAAGTTGTGTTAACAATAAAGCTCAATTAAGATTGGTTGTTTGCGAAAAGTTCAATGAGGTAACATCGAAGCATCGCGGGTCCTTTTATTGGAAAATACTAAGTTATGCCCAATGAGCAGAAACCGGACAAATAATTCTTGAATAAAGTTTTTATATGTTAAATTATTTTCTAATATTAAGAAATTAATTGCGAGCATTATTTAATTGAATGCGAAATATGCTAAATTGGTTGCAAAATTTTAAATTGAAAAGTTTAAAAACAGCAAACAGTTGCTTTTTTTAAACTGTTTTATTTTTAAAGAAGCCTAGAAATGGTCAAGAATTTTAATGAACAATTAACTTTCTTAAGTTACAATAAACAAAACTTGACTGGTACACGGACTGAAAACCTCCAGAAGGTTTTGGTGCAATTTTAACAATCAAGCCAACTTCAACCGATGTGAAAAGAGTATTCTCAGTGTGTGCTAATTTTTGCACTAAAATCAGATCACGACTCTCAGATAAATCTCTTGGAGCTTTGGTCTTTTTGAAATATTATTATATGAAATTCAAGTGATTATTTTGAAAGCTATAAAGATAAATAAGTATCCGATTCTTAAAAAAGCAACTTTTTGTAAGAAAAATTGAAACTTTTAACATTAACAATCAAAAAACAGTAAACATCTGCTTTTTACAAAATCACTGTTTTTCAGAAACCCTACTTTTATGTAATCAAAAATTCATATAAAAGCACCAAAAATTTTTCGACCATTGAAAGGGCTCCATCTGTTACGATACCTACGAGATTTTTCAAATATATCTGACGATTTTCGCGCAATTTATGATAACATCGTTAATATTTCATCCGTTGGTAGTACCTTTCAAATTCACAAGTTCGATTAGTTCTTCAATAATATTCACTTTTTATTATGGAGGTACGAGTTCACAATTTTACAAATTCACTGTAACTAGTATTAACTTGTGCACTTTAGTACCTCCCGAACCCAAAAAAATGCAAAATTCTAACCTTAACTGGATTTATTTTGCTCCAAAACTGACCTAATCTTGTTTTATTTTCCAATTTTTTATCACTTTTAATTTAGGATTAGGTTTTCAAAAAAATAAATATGCATGATTCAAAATTTCAATAAAAAATTCATCCCCGGAATTCGAACACGGGGTACTAAAGTACATAAGTTCGCTTGTAAAAATAAAAAAGATTAAACTTAAAAATTCATTTTGGTGAGTAAATTTTTGAAATTTAAACATTTTGAAATTTTTTGTATTTAATTTAAATAAAAATCAAATATAATAAATTACCCATAGAAATTAAAAACATTCTTTCCAAGATTCAAAAAATTCAAATGCGTTTTTATAGTGATTTTTATATTTTTTTTATTTTAATCAATTGTTGTGAAGATTTTTAAAAAATTGTTATGCACATAATATTAATAAAAAATATATTGTGCATTGTTTTTTTTCAATTTATATAATTCTTTATTTTCGGTAAGGGGTGCTGGTAGCTAAAAAGGTTAAGAACCACTGGTCTAAAGTCTAAATGTCTAAAATAATAGAGACAGTTGAAAACTTCGATTGGGTCACTAGAAGTCTTCAAATGGGCCGCGGGTTGGGCATGATAGAATTAGAGGCTTATCGAACGGTCAGGAACCTAAAACAAATTATTTTTTGCAAGAGGAAACCTAGCTGAATGTCACTTAATAAATTACAGTGGATTAACATTATTGGCAATAAATTGTTCACCAGATTTGTGAAGGTCTTGAGAGGAAATTAATGGCGGAAAATAGACAACACAAATCTAGTTAAAAATTTGATATTAGAAATTGAAAATTAAATTTGTTTGTATCCCAAGTGGATTGTTGTAACTTTAAAGATGTGATTGTGCATTTAATCACGATACATTTTGTGTGTTTATCCCTATTTCCCTAAATTGTACCAAATGAATTCTTTTAGAAATAATACTTATTTGTTTGGGACTCGATATTATTACTTGTGATGGAACACGAGCAGCCAAATCGAGAACTAATACATATTGACAAATCGTTAATAATCTCAATAATACTAAATAAATTTTATTTTAAAATTATTTTATTGTTCAATTATAAGTTGATAATCCGGAAATACACCAATAAAGGTACGCATAATCAGTGTTGACAATAAAATATAAAAAGGAGATATTTCCAGCTAGTCCATCTTTTTTATCTCATAATATATTTATTGATTAATACTATTTTGATGACCATTGGCGCGTTTTTGCAGTGCTTTTATTGGGATAAATCGATAAATCAAGTCACATTTTATTCATATAATAATACTTAAGTAGTATATTAATTATATATTTGAATATCATTAATTTTATTTGATATTGAGAAACTAGAAAAGCTATGTGATGTAATAATTAAAATATATACTCACTATACATAGGTTTGATGATTGCTATGCGAGATCTTGCATTGCAGTTGAATAATCCTAAAGAGTCTTTGTTAAGCAATTCTGTAAACAATGTATATCAAATAATATAAAATCTTATACATAATACCTTTTGCCCTCGAAGTTTCATTAGTTTTTGTTTCGTTAGTATGCATTTATCCAAATTTATATTGTGTATACGATCATATGATATGTTGGTAGTATAGTCTTATGAAAAAGGCAGCAGATATATAAAATATCAGCTAAGTGATGGTCACATCTCGAGTGCAAAGGATTAATACAGACGCTTTAATATAGTGAATCTATATTTATCTTCTTCATGTTGTTCCATTCTACACCAAACCGCGCTCAGATAAATTCCACTATAATACAAGTTGATACTTAAACCAACTTATTGGATTTTAGTTTTTGTGAAAACCAATGGATTTCAGCCATTTATGAAATGGCTGCAAGTAAGTGATTTTTTAAGTTATAAACTTTAAGTTTAAAGAGTTGAATTATGATTTCATAGGAAACGAGATCATTATTCAAGCTTTTAAATATAACTTTTGATTGACGAATTCATATAAATATATTATTATTAATAATGTTTATGAATATTTAGGAAATGATTTATTTTATGATGACTTATTTTTCAGAATTAATTCAAAAAAAGTGAGTTAAATTATTTTTGAAGTAATTTAAACAATTAAGCGCCATAAATATGTATTTTTTCATACATATTGGAAAGAATCTTCGAACATGTTCAAAATAATTGGGTTTAGGATTATTTTTTAAAACTTATAAATAAAATTTACAATTTATGCTTTTTTGTTCCGATCTCAGGTTTTGTATTTTTTCGAAAAATGTCTATAATCTCATGAAATATTAAATTTTATTTTTAAAATAATCATACGGAGATAAATCCTCATTTTCACGGACATTCGTGGTAGAGTTCTCAAAATTTAAATTAAAAATTTTTCCCTAATGTTTTTTCTCTAAAAATATTTATAATTAAGTTATTATAGGGGTATCTCTCAACGATGATTGGCTACACTTTGAAAGTTTACATGCATTTTTTATTATGTATTGTGTTTGTGTGCATTATTTCATTTTTCTATCACTTTGATTTTCTATAGTGCAGAGTTTATCTCAACACACGTTCAAATAACAACATCAAGGTGAGTTAGTGTTTATATGTTATAAGATTGTTGGTTTTTTTATATTATAGAAAATGTATCCGAACACAGCTTGGTGTAATAATTTTGATCGATTATGTTCAATCATTTTGCAAACAGTTCTAGAATACACCAAAGCTCAATAACTATAGGGTTCTAATAATATAAAAACTAACAAAAATGACAATAAGTAAGGGTTCACAATACAGAAAATTTAATGTGAGAAGGAAAATAAATCATACACGCAAGCAAGGTGCACTAAATTTTTACATTTTGACTATGGGTAACGGCTTCAGTTTAAATATAACAAAGATTTTCGATGGAAGTTTTTTAAAGATTTCAGGTTATCGATAATTTCATAAAAGAAAGTGTAAGTTTTAAAATTAATTTTTAAGTGATATTCTTGCCAAATTTTGATAGTTTGTAAAAGTTATCACATTAAAAATTAAGAGCAAATTTAAAATAATGACTTTCACAAAACTTCATTAGTTCAATTTTTATACCATTGCTTCTAAAATATATTGTGCTTTAGTATATCTGACCCACTGATCTGTTCTTACCTAGTTTGTATATATTCAATCATTCTTTATTAAATATAAATTTTCATTGAGAGTTGTATTTGGCTTTTTCTCTCTATTTTTATGGCCACTGTGTACTTCGGTGCAATTATTTTACTTTATTAATAATTTTTATATAGATATTTCGATGCATTTCAAGAATCCAATTCCAAAGGTCTGACACAGTTATCAAAATCTTCGTCTAGGGCATATTCAACTTTTTTTTCTAAACCGAAAGAAAGTAGAACTCGAGTAAGCTCGAATTAGCATATATGATTTCTTAATTTCTAAATCTATTCAGTCTCCCATAATTAAAAAACCCACTATTTTCTCAAACTTGTCTAAAAGAATAAAGAAGATAGTAAAATAATAATTAGATATTTGTTTAATCAAAGATTTTAGAGGAAATTTTTAGGATAAACTATTTGAAAGTTATGGTTGAAGAGCATATTTTGTCTGATGAAAAAGTAATGAAAAAGATAAACTGATTACTTTTTTATAAATAATTAAATATTTTTATAATTATTTTTTTTATTTACTATTTGTGATTTAATTTTTGTGGTGGTTTATCTAATTTTTAAAAGTTTTTATTTATAAGCAATTAGTTATTATTTATTTACTATTTGTTTTACTATTGGAATAAATTATTATTTCAAAATCGGAAAATGTTTAAAATTAAGTTTAAAAACCTCGAAAAATGATTTTGCAAAAAAACTTAACAAAAATTAATATTTAAATAATAAAATATTAATTTTTAATGATCTAAATCACTGGAAAAGTCTGTGTTGAAAATTTGTGAATATTAATAAAACATCCGATTCATAGTCAAACAATAAAAAATAATATGTCATTATGATATATATGTCAAAGTGTAAATATAAAGCATTGATGGTTTATATTTTTCGGCCTGGATTATGTTTTTAATATATCAGTGCTCCCCGACCTTTTCATCGCCACGTTTGATAATTTTACCGCTGTTTGCTGAGGAGATATGTTATTCTCTATGTTAGATTATTTGTATTGAAGTTCCCATCAAAGTAAAATACTAAAACACAAAAAAATTGAATGTAAAGTGATTTTAAATTCATTAATATGCCAATGAACCTTGAGTTGATTCTGTTATTCCTGTTAATTATTCCTTTGTTTTTTTTTGGTTGCTGTCATTACAGTAAATAAATGGAAATAATTTAATATTCTTTAGGCGACCCAGTAGCATTTATTCTGTGAGCTGTCCTGTGATTGGGGATCATTCTTATAGGGTATTAATTTTATTGTAGTAGTAGTACAGCTTTAGAATAATATACCGTATTTTTCGGACCATAAGGCGCAATGTCATTGATTGACTGATAACGGTTTATTTTCATATATAAGACGCACACATAACACAAAACTCTGATAAGTCAAACTTTATTTAACTATATTCATTGATGATTTTTATGAAAGGATTCTAAGTGCGCCTTATGGTCTGAAAAATACGGTAAACTTAATAAAATGAAATAAATTTAAAAATTAGTTACCAATATTATAAGTAATTAAAAATTAAAGAAGAATTAAAATGTAATAAAATAATCTCAGAGAATAAGGTTAAGTATCAGATTGTTTTTATAATGAAATCAATTAAATATAGCATAAAACTTTCGAACTTCAAGTATTTTACCACAAATAAATTTAAGAAAAACATTCAATTCATAAAAATTAACGTTTAACTTGTCTGTAGGGCGCATCCTTCTCTAAAAGTAATCATGTCAATGACTGGCTTACCAGTGCCGAATCAGGTAAACTATAGGAACTGACTACAAAATTTATGAGGTTCTCACTGAAAAAAATAAAACAAGAAAATCAAAATATAAACATTAATTACCATTTGCAAGAAAAATATTACAATCTACTATCGGGGAGAAAAGGTATTCAATGTGTGAGGTTAGTGGTGTTTGTAACCTTGACCCCTTACATGCAATGTTATGCGTCTGCCACTGGTTACCAGTTGCTAAGCAACGTTGGTAATATAACCAATGGTTCTGAGACCGTCAAATGTGAGCTTTGTTTCCAAAACTGCTAAGACCCGGTCTGCAGCTCGTTCGGCGAGTTACTGATATTAGGTGTATGCTCGACTTGCTCTTAGGTCCCTTACTTTCTTTACTTCGTTAATTCTTCAGCTTACGACTTACTTCTCAACTAAAATCTTATTGTCAGTAATACGACGTCAGAATCAAACAAATACTAAGTTAAACACGAAACATTTATTATGACATTAACTAAACAATTTTTATTCACATACAAAAAACAATCACAACATTCATAGCAAAATTTTTTCAATAATGTTCAGTTAGATTTTGCTTGGAGCTTTAAACGTTCTCGCTCGGCTCTTCCAGGCCTCGTGTGAGTCTTCGGCTTACCGGTTATTTTCTTGGGCCGATTCTGCTCTTGGTAAGCCACTTGAGCGGGCGCAAATAACAAGGGGTAAGTTACAGCACTCCCCTCTTGGCTTGCCACTATGGCCACTTCTAGTCCACGGATTTGGACCTTTTGGGCCTGATTCAAGACCTTTTCTTCTTGCCATCCATTTTGGGACGCTGTGAGTTATTGGTATAAGCGTTTTATCCGAGAGGGCTCGATCCATGTAGCCTTAATTCGCTGCAGTTCGTGACTAAGCTGCACGCATTGTTGGTGGAGATTGACGTTCTCTTTTTTCAATTTATTCAACTCCTGGCCAATTTCCTTGATTGCGAGCATGGCTGAATTTACGAGTATGATTAATTAATTACTTAAGTTATAAATTTCCAAAAACAGAATAAACATGGAAAATGGGTTTAGTTTTATTTAATTATGTATCAAATTACTGAGGTTGATCCTGGTTAAATTTTCTTATTACTTCATGATCATTATCTAAACCTACATTATAGTTTCCTGCAATCAAACGAAATTCAAAATAAAGACTAAAGCATTTATTTTTATTCACAAATTTATATTGTTGTACAGTTTTACTTCGTGATTTTGTGCCCATAGAGGACGTCGCGAGTAGGCGTGTTCCTCGCTTGTTCTGTCAGTTAGCGTCTTCATGATGTCGGGTTGTAGGAGACATTTTGGGAGGGCTAGTTGTACCGGTGCATTTAGCTCCAGGAGGGCTGGATCTTCTGGATGGAATGACACATTATATTCTGGCAGGTAGCCATTGGAGCTTGGGATTCGACTACTGACAATGTCCTTGTTGATTTTTGCCAACTGTCTGCGCTGGAGGTTGGCCTTCCAGCGATACTTCCGTTCGAGGTGCTCAAACTGTTGGAGGGCCACCTCGGCTTCATGTCGAATTTCGAGAGTGGATTCCTCCCTGGCTCTGTTTTTATGGCGAGACTAGGCAGCTCCAAATCCTCGTCATATCGGTTTTTCTTTCGGTATGGCCACTCTGATGTTCCATGCGTGGATGGGGAGTATCCAGATCCCACAGAGCCTGTCGGTAGCGTCCAGCGAATTTATTCGGGATTTTCAGCGTAGTTCGGTTGTCATCTGTCCAACGGGTACTAGGATTTCCTGTTACTATTAAATATCAATAAAATTCCATATACAGTATTATATGTTACACATTCTCAGCAATTCATTTATAAATCATAAAAAAATTTTTTCCTTGTTGATTGAACTATACATGACGTTCACAAAAGCGAAGTTTACTCCATTCTTTATAAATCTATAGCATCGATTCACATTTTTCATATTTGGGTATGGACGTGCTGATAGCTTGTTTCAATACAAGTCGAACATCATCTAAATCGTCCTTTTTGACTCGACCGTGTCTATTGTTTCGAATGGCCAACAACGGTTTTCTTTTATATATAAAAATCAGGAGGACTAAGGCTACTTGTACCGGTTAGAAACGCAAAATGTCCTCGTTTCTCTGCCAATAAATTCGATAAAGCAAATCTTACCCATTTTTTAATGGAACGGAGAAAATGAGAGGGAATCCAATTAAACACAAATATTAGCCCATTACGGCCGCATCCATCTACTGTAATACTAATATAAACTACTATTATCCTACATGTTGGTACTTAAAGTTACTATTACCTGAAAATCAGAACTAAGTTACTTAAATTCGGACGATAAAATAAAATAAAGAAAAATTAAAATCAGTTTACATTATTAATGACATACAAAAAAATTTTAAGAAAAAACCAAATTAAAAGAGACTAAGGTGTAATATACATTATTTATTAAATTAAAAACGTAAATTTCAAAAGTGAAATGCCTCACCCGTCACATGATCTTCCGGCGTGAATTGTGCTTCCTCTCTCTTCATTGAACTGGATTCGTGGTAAATCACATAGCACTTCTTGATTTGATTTAGATTTTGCATGCTTTTTGGAGAATAATGACGACCCGTATCAACTAGACAGGCTATTTATACAGTTAGGGTGATTCATGCCACCTTTGATCTGGGTACTCACGAGAATTTTCTGTGGCAGTTGCTGATTGATTTTATTCCAAATGCCATTCTTCAAATTTTCCTCTCTGCCAGTACTTCATATTTGTAGACATTTTAATAACCACGATGTTTGTCAGATTTTCTGAGTGGAGTATGGGTGTGTATTGCCAGTCATCTGCTTCTTCTCTTCGTAATTGATGCACACCGAACTTCGGACACGCTGAATAGGGGGTGGAGTTCCACAAAACATCGGTTAGTTATTTGCATATTATTACGCCATCATTTTTGTTTATGTTATTTAAATTTTAGATTTCTATTTGAAATTTGGTCAATTGCTAGTATTATTGAAGTTCTGAATGTGACATTAGTTCATACTTCTCCTTTGATATTATTTCACCGTCGCAATCGAGTTCACCACAAATCCCCTAGGGGGAACGTCACTATAACGCCGTCGATGGGATTTCGCCGCTATCCTTGGGCTAATTATTAATTTCTCAGGAAATTTCGGATTCGTTCTGATTTCCGGATGGATTTAATCTGGGAATTACTACGTCATGTTTCTTCGAAATGGAACGAGTAAAGTCAAGTAGTCTGCGAGAACGTTTGATGATGTGCGTTCACGGAGATTCAACTACAGGGAAATTTTTCTTGGTGAGTATTTTTCGTTGTTTAGTAATATTATTTTGCTTTAAAGGGTAGCTCCAGCAGCGGTGAAGACTCGCGTTACTATGCAGATGTCAAACTATCGATGGGTTCAGATGATTAAATGATTCTCTCACGCTAACTTAAGGACATGGGAATGAAATTAGCCGTTGTTTCTTATCTGCTCAACGAAGAGGTTGGTTATATTTTTGTGATTTATGATTATTTTATGTTTTGAAATAAAATGTCTTGTGATTTATTTATATTTTATGCTAGCCTCTAGGTCTGCCTGTTATTATTTGATAATGTATCTGTGATTTGTGATTATTTTCATTAATAAAATGACCTATGGTTTATTTATGTATTATGGTAGGCCCTATGTTTGCCTATTTTAATAAATTATCATACTATAACGTATCTTTTCTGTCTTTATAATTTAATAAATTATCTTAGAGTTATTTTATGTCTTACGATGACCTCTGTGTATGCCTTTCTTAATAAATTCTTATCTTAGCTTTTGATCTATGTATGTTTAGTTTTATTACTTAATAAATTGTTTGAAATTTGCCTTATGTTTTGGGATGGATCCGCCGTCTGTCTGTTTTGCGATCAGACGCAATTGTTTTATCATGTACTAAGAAGTGTAGGGTATATTCTATATATGTTCGTCTAACGATTTAATGCGTAGGGTTACTTGACTGTTATCTTTACGGGTTCTGATCCTTTACTTTTAATCTTTATGATTGGATGGATATTCCTTACTACTAGAAGGACCAGATGCTCAACTCCAATTTCGCTAAAGCGACTTTAGGGGTTGTTTTTAGGTTTCCACTTGGTTTTCGTTGACATTAATATGTTGGTTTAACTTCTTCGTGATATTATTATTTATTTCTTAGCGTATTAGGTTTCGTTTTCTCTATATCACTAGGATCTTCACATTTTTTGTCGGATTTATTATCTAATGCCTATTTGTACCGGTAGGTACCGTTTTATGCGTATTTAGAATTTTATGCTTAATTTGACTAACATAACCGTCATGACCTTTACATCGATTTCCGTAATCCCCCTTCCATTTAACCACAAGTTGACCCTAAGAGGTTCATATGTTTACATTAGATTTTAGGAGTGCCCACTGGACTACTCGGTGTAATAATTATAGCCGATATGTGTTAAAATTTAGGTCGATTTTTCGGAAGTGAGAGGAAGAGGAATCAGCCAAAAAGACTGGTTCCCGATCTCCCCACTGCCCCTATAAGCGCAAATGATTTGACGTTTTAGCCCGTCGTTACTCACGGCAAGGTCTCTCATGGGCACGAGCTATTGGCGGATGAATCGCACTTACACCGCTTGATAGGGATGTATGATTTTAATTACTTGCTGGTGTGTGGCTGTGGGCCGGAAAAATTTCGACAGTAGTAAAACAAATTCATCTTTTTATATTATATAATTGCCCATAATATACATTAGTTACATCATTTCACTTGCATACTCATAAATATCATTCATGCTTACTTCAATAGTTTTCGATAGTTCCAAAATATAATCGTTCTAGACTCTTGTTTCCAGATGCTTGTGATCCAATACTGTTTTTTTCTGTTAAAAAACGCAAGAGCTTTTTAAGAGAAAATGTGATCCCTCATTAGTGATTAAATTTATGCAAAAATGAATTGGTGTTTATACTTATTCTGTGACCCTAACCTTGCGTGTTAAATTTAATGCGATAAAACAAAATTTGACCTTGAAATTATTTGTATAATCTAACTCTAATTTCTATTATTTTCTTGATTTAATTTGACAATTTATTCATTAAGTTTTTAATTGAATTATTTCTAACCAAACTTATTTTATTTTAATTCAACCTTTTCATTAATAAATAAATAATTAAATAAATTTGGCAACGATTTAATTAAAAGATAACGCCAATAAAAAACCTTTCGTACGATATATTTCGATAGCACAGCTATCATCTTCAGGTACTCAAAAACAGCTAAAAATATTATGAATTAACATTTAATTTAAACAAATTATTTTTTATTAATTTAATTTTTTAATAAATAAATATTTTTAAAAATATATTTTAAATTAATTTAAAATTTTAAAATTTTTTTTATACTTATATTCTAATTTTTAAAAATTAATGTAATTTAAAATTTTCAATTATTTTAATAATATTAAAAAAACCAAACATGATTTAACATACGTAAACTATTTAAAAACATTCAAAACATTCGTAGTCACAGCACTCTGCACATTAATCTTTGGATCCAATGACCTTATCAGCAATGCTTCACATATCATTCGTTCCCAATAACTATTAAAACTTCTCAACAAAATTCTAAAATCAGACATTCCTATATCACTTTTACAGCCTCTATTGTGCTCAATAATATTGGTCAAACCCTTCAATCGACAATGCTCTAGAACTCGAGTACAGAGATGACGGGAAGTCTCTCCAATGTATGTGGCATTACACCCATTACATGTAAATTGATAAACGAGATCAGAACACAATCCATCCGGAGTTTTTGATTTATTAATAAACATATTGCGTACCTTACACGAATTAGAGACGATCTTATACTCTAAATTTCCTATATCAGTTTTTCCAACTTCCTCTTATAATTTGTAAAGCCTTCAGAGTACGGCAATACTAACACATATTTAGGCTCAATTTTTTTATATCCATTTTTACCATCACCCAGATCAACACTCAATTCACACCCATCCGACAAATTACATTCAGACTTTCCACAACATGGATCCTTAGGATTTTTAATCAATTTATCAACAGTTTCTTTTATCATCAACAATAAAAATGATTTAGAATATCCATTCTTTATCAACAACTCAACCAATTTATCAACACTTTTTACCGAATTAGCAAAAGTAGAAGATAAAGCCCATGAACTATAAATCAATCCTTTCACCATATTTCTCTTATACTTAAATTCACAAAAGCTTTCTGGAGAAGTATAAAGACCAGTATCAGTTGGTTTTCTATAAATCTCTGTCTCATACTGTTTATCTTTGCGTTGAATTAACAAATCCAAAAAACGCAATTGATGACTTTCTCTCCGTTTCACATGTGAATACAATGTTTTTATGTAAACTGTTCATAAAATGCAAAAACGGTTCTACATGTTTCTGGTTTTCAAATATAAGAAAAATATCATCCACATACCTTTTATAAACAAAAGGTTTTTCAAATTGGAAAGAAGCAATTTTCTTTTCCAAACTAGCCAAAAATATTGATGCCATCGTTGGTGCTAAAGGGGAACCCATAGCGACTCCATCTATTTGTTGATACCATTCATCATTGAAAAGAAAATTGACATTTGAAGTAGCAAATTCAAGAAGTTTTCAAAATGCCCTTCTATCCAAAATGTGATGTTCCGAATCATTTTCATTCCACAACGCACAGCATAAGTCAATCGTCTCAACCAGTGGCACATTCGTAAACAAACTACAAACATCAAACGAAACCATGACATCATTCATACTTCGTTTTTGTAGCTTTGCAATACAAGAAACAAACTCAAAGCTATCCTTACATTCAAACTCTGATCGCATTAACGGTTTTAATAATCCATCTAAAAACTTTGCTATTTTATACTGGGCAGTACCAACCATCGACAAAACTGGTCTCATAGGTACACCATCTTTATGGATTTTTGGCAGGCCATATAGTTTAGCTGGCTGCGATCCTATTGGACAAATAGACTTACCTACCTCTTCATCAATAAGCTTCTTCTCAATAAAACCATTTAACATTTTTTGCACAAACTCTTCATCCTTAAGAGGGCAGCCAGCTTTGTTTTATTTTTCTCGCTTCTTTGCAGGTTTACTCAAACTGAATTAGGTATCGCTTTTCCTACTTTCTCTCATCCTTTATGCTTCCGTTTTCCAATAGTCTTCCAGGACTACTCGGGTTTTTATTCTTACTAACTTTTGCCTAGAATAACCAACTCGTTTTCCATCTTTCTCTCTCTTGTGCTTCCCATTTCGGTTGATAACTCTCGTTTTACTGTGTTTACTAGCTGTATTGTTTGGATCAGCTGTTGCCTTAATCGCGCAATTTTTATTTCTTGCTCGTCTACTGCTTCTCGTCATTCTTTTCTTTTTGCTCGCCACTTTTTACTATAATATTCTAGTGAGTCTTGTTAGATCGGCTGTACTGATTGGATCGGGGTTGGTTGATATCTATCGCACTCGGTTCTGCTACCTTCTTGATTCATTTGAGTTTCTGCTTCGCTTGAATTCATACATTAGTTTATCTTTTAATACAATTTTTGGTTTTTTATCGTTTTTATTTTTCTATCTTTATACAATTTTTACAATTTTCCCTTTCCTCGTTGGATATAGTGGCATAAGTAAAATTGGTGGCCTGCTTTGCAATGTGGTTATCTCTCATCGCAATGAGTTTGTAATTTGTATTTCCTCATCTAGTAAATAGGTGTGGTAATCCACGTTTTTTGTTAGTCCTTCCACTTGGGCTTCCAGATGATGCGTATTCTCTAGTGCTTTCTGCTTCTCGATTTTTTTCTTTAGATTTTGTTCATTATCCTCCTAGCTCTGTTTTATTACCTCTATTTCTGCTTCAACTCGTCCTCTGAGTTGTTCATTTATTTCGATTTGGTGTCGTAATTGAATTTCTTTATGTACGGCTACTCCTCGTTGTCCACTTCTATGTTTATATACAAATTATCGTCCGGTAAAAATCCTTCCACCTACTGCGGTATTCCAGGTGGTTGTTGGTCTTTCTAAATGTGGTTGACTATTTCCCATTCTTATCGGATTGTGGTATTCTTCTTGTCCCAACATCTTAAGTGTGATATTCTGTTTGAAAGGCCACTTTAATAGTTCATCATATTCTCCTCTTCCTATTCTGAAGAAGACTCTTATGTGGGTGACTGTTGCATTTCCATCTCCATTTGGGTATATTCTGAGGTCCATCTTATATCCGTTTTATCCATCTTATATCCAACTATACATTGGTGGACTATCTATTATTTTCTGTGCTCTGTCTTTTGCTCTTTGCAATTTCTCCGCGAATCCAGTTATTTTCCATATAAAGGGTGTTGTGGGTAGTTTTCTGGCTACAGGGCTGGTTGTTTCTAGATCTTGTAGGCTGTTGATTATTTGTTGGATTCTTTCTCCATTTCTGCCATTTTCTTGGGTGCAAATTCTTTGGCTTTTTTGAAGTTCTCTCTAGATTCCAGTATTTCTCTTATCAAGGCTTTTTGTAAATCCATCTCTGAACGTAAGTTTTACACTTCCTATGCGATCATTCCTATCGTTCTTATCATGACCTCTGTATGTTCAATACTGTTATCTGTCTTGTGTTTCTGCATTTCTGTGCTTGGTAGTCGTGCTTGACAGTTGAATTGCTCTAGAGAGCATTTGATTGGTCGGTTGGTACATTCCTTCCAGTGTGCTTTCAGTTTGACTTTGTCTTTCTTGATGCAATTGTTGATACACATCCCCTCGTATGCCTCGCATATTCGCTCTTCCCTTGTGTTTCGATGTTCTTTTTCTTTTGTTATCTATTTGTCAGTAATTCTACATAATTTGCATTTTTCGTCTCTCATGGTGCACAATTCTCTATGTTCCTTTTCATTCTTTTTTGTTATCTTGGTTTGACATTTTTCGCATGGTATCTCGTTGTATTCACATTCCTTTATATGGTTTTCTACTTCCCCCATGAGTTATTTCCATTCGCATTCTTTTAGTTTGCATTGAACTGTTAAGTTGGTTATTTCCTTGTTTGTGGCTTTATCTAGTATTGTGGGATCGTCTTCTCCTTCGAATGTTTCGTCGCATCCTGGGCATGTTATTATTTTAGTTTCTATTAGTTCTATTGTACAATCGTGCATATTCTACATCCACACCTCGCCTGTCTTGCTCCTCTATCTTGTCTAATATTTTGATTCTCTCTTTCATTGTTTGTCTCGTGGCTTCAGATGAATTCTCGCTTCCTCTGATCTTCTCGATGATTGCTTGCATATCTACAATAGTTTTCTGGTTATTTTACATCATTTGTTTTGTTTGTTTATTCTATTTATTTGTACATATTTACACAGTGCGCTTTATTTTAATCCTCTGTTGAATCTTGCTCTGGAGTAAACTCGGGCATCGTTGATATCCATTCCACCAAGCTTCCGTGTTCTGTACTCTGTTGGGTGGTTCGCGATTTTCTGATTTGTTCGGCTTGCCATCTGACTTGGTTGGTTAATTGTTCGTTGATTCTTTGTAGTTGCAATATGGTTTTTTGTTAGTCTTCTATTCTAGTTGCTTGATGTAAACCTAGATTCACGCTTTCTGTTGGTTATTTGTGTCATCAATCCGCATTGATGTCTCCATATTGCTTCGACTTCTTGATCTTGGTTTTTTCCTCGATCTAGCTCTACTATTTCTATGGGTATGTTTGCGGTTGTTGGCTGCTGTATTACTTCTACGAATGGTGGTATCCGGACTTGATATTGTCTGTTATTGTTATTCGGGTTCGTCTCTTAATTACAATACTCTCTTAATTACATGCGCTGTTTTTCGACTAGTTATTTAATCTTTATGAAGTTTATTCATTATTTTTACATTATTATACATAATACTACTATTAATACTATCTAATATTCTACACTATATACATCGTCTCTTTCTTGTCTCATATCCGGAAGCTCTATACGTAATGTTCGTATATCCCCATATCTCTCATTAGTTATTTGTACACGTCAATTTCGTTTGACCATTCTTGTGGTATGTCGATAATAGGCTGTTCTTTCATCCAGAGTCCGCTTGTGTTTCGGTTTGAATTTTCTATGATTTCGTACTCGTCTGGTCTTTCAGCGTTATATTGTTCCATTGCGATATCGTAGTTGAATTTCACTATTGCTGGCCATAATCTTTTCCTTTTTGGTTTCCGTTTACATTTCTTAGTGGTTTTCACTAGTTGGATTATTATCAGCATTAGTACTATGCTCGTTACCGCGCTCGTTATCCAAATCATTTTTGCCATGAAGTAAGTTTCGTTAATTTTTGTTATTGTTATTTCCGTTGTGGTAGTTGTTTCTCTTATTTTTTCTATTTGTTGTGCTACTTTGAGTAATTTCTGAAACTGTACTGCTTCTTGAATTGATAGGTGACTGTTGTCTATGTTTATTCTTTTCTTTGTGTTTATCCTTTGTGACTTGCATTCGGTTACTTCTTTTTTTTGTTGGATTGCCATGATTGGTTTTGGTGGTTTTTTGTTACTGTCCTCCAGTATATATTCTTCCCTTTTTGGATATGTACTTCATATTTCCCGAATTCCCTTTTTGTTAGTATGCGATATTTTTGATTCTTCTCATCATCATTTGTTTCACATTGAATTCGTTTGTTTATCATTCCGTTTCTCTTAACTTCGTATACACAGACTCTTGTAATGGGTTCTTCGTCCAAATTTTCGATTATTACTTCTATTCCTTTTGCTGTGTTTTGTTCCACTTTTACTATTATCATTTCATTCTCTGGTACTCGATGCTTCTATGGGTTTTCCTTTGATACTGTTCCTGCTGTTGTGGTGTTCCATTTTAATGTTTTGGATGCTGTACAGGCTATTGTTCTGCTGTTCCCTGCACACACGATATATTCCTTATCACCTCCTAGATTCTCCCATAGACATTTTTGCTCTTTCTTTAGGTTTACTCTCCAACAATCTGTGACCAGATTTAGTATACATAGTTGTTTGATCTTTTTAGCTCCCGTATTCACTATTTGTAGGTTGCCTATTCCTGGGTTTACTTGAATTCTCGTTCCTCTGTCTCCCTTTTCAGTATCCCAACATATTTCATATGTAAGCCGGCAAGTTGATGGGTCTTCTGTTTGTATATCTATTCCACCTGGTTTTCCTATTGATCCAAAATAACAACTAATACTAGTATTTTCTGTCAGGTAAAGGCATATTCCCTTGCTTGGAAATCCCTTGTCATTTATCGTTCGCAACATAAACAATTTCAACCCTTTTTGGTTATCTTTATTAGCTTCTGTTAATCTGATTGACGTGATCAATATCATTAGTTTTTCTAGTAGGGATGGTCGGTTTTGATTTGCCTTTGATTGTTGTAAACTTCTTCTATGTAGTGGTATTCCTCGTTTTTGTTTTCTCTCGCTGTTGTTTTTCTCTCCTGTTCCTTTCTTATTTTCCGTTTCTTGGTTTTTGCTTTTATTTTGGTTATGTGGTGGTTCTCTTTTCTTTTCTTGTGCAGGTTTATTCATATCTTGCCCGTTGTCTTGGTCTTCCTTGTCTCCATTATTATTTCCTCCATTATTATTTCTTTTTTCATCCGGGGTCTTCTTTAAAATGTCGTTCTCGACGTTTATTGCTTCGATTATCTCTTCGTATATCTTTATTATCTTGGCTTTTAGGTCGTCCATTTCTTTTATTTCTTGTTTGCTCCTTTGGAATCTTATTTGCTTTCGATGCCATTCATGTATTATTGTTAATAATTGTTCTTTTCTATCTCCGATTCGCATTGTTTCCAATGGGTTATTTGTGAATTTCAGCCTTTCCCACTTTAACATTGCTTTTATTGTCTTCGGAAACGGATAGTAAGCGTATATGGTTTCTTTTAACAGGATGTTCCTATTTCGTACCATATAATTAAGATTGAATACTCTTATTGGTGAACTTTCACATGTCCACTTCATTAGGTTGGCTGTCGCTTCATCTTATTTGGCGTCGATAGCTTCCCATAGCGTTTGAATAGTTTTTCCCATCATTTCCCTTTCCTTTATTGTCGCGTTATTGATGATAAACTTCACCGCACTTGCCTGTCTTGATTTTAGCGCGGTTTGCTGTACGTTGTTTTCTCCGTTATCTTTTTCCTTAAATGTTGATCTGGTTCTCAGTAATTCTCTCAAAATGGTTGTTGAGGCATCTGCTGCCGCTGCTAACATTATTGGGGTTTGTCCCTCTTCGTTTTTTACGTTTGATGCTTGTCCGTATTCTTTCATAAATCGAATTATGTCTAATGTTCTTTTGGTATTTGTGTGTTGTACTACAAAATGTAATGGCACGTTTCCTTCTACGTCCGCCATTGTGAATATTAACGGTATTTTTTCTTTTATGAGATTCATTTCCGGTGGGCTGCTGACTCCTTTAGCATAGTTTATTGCGATTTTTTCTGCTTTATTTATCGTTCTCATCCATCCCTTTTCTTCAACCGTTTTGCGACTTAACATTAGTCTATTTATACTTAGTTGTTGGGTTTGTGATGTGGTCTTCATACCTCGATTTTCTGGTTCTCTTGTTATTGTCTTGGGTATTGATTGACATCGACTTACGTTTACGAATATAGGTTTGATGAGTGGGTTGTTCACCAATTTAACCCGCGCATTATTTTCGTTTACGTACATTATCTCATATGGTCCTTTGCCACTTCTTTGTAATTTTCTGGCTACACCTGGGATGATTTCTGGTGTTGCTATTATTACCCAATCTCCAACTTGAAAGTTATGCTCACGTACTTCTCGTTTTTTATCATGTAACTCTTTGTAGCTCTCTTGGTTAAATTGTATATTCATGCCTGCCATTTTCCATACTTTTTGCATTCGTTCTTTGAATCCTGTACATAATCGTCGATCTCCATGTATTGTGATATTGGCGGTTGGTAATCTAAATCAATCGGCATGTTACATTCTCTACAGTACATTAATTTGAAAGGGCTCATTTTTGTTGCTGAATGTATTGACATTCTATACGCCATGAGACATAGGTTTATATATCTATTCCAATCCTTCTTATGCTTGCTCACGTAGTTTGACATCATTTCTACTAGAATGCCGTTGAATCTATCTGTTTCCCCGTTTGTTTGTGGGTGGTATGGCGAAGTCCTTAATTTCGCAATTCTGAAGTAATTTGTTACTTCTTCTATAATTTCACTAATGAAATTTGTTCCTTGGCCGGTTAGAATCTGTTTGGGTGTTCCGTATCTACAGCATATTTCCTCTACTAGGATTCTCGCTATTGTCCTGGCTTTTTGGTCTGGGATTGCGAATGCTTCCGGGAATTTGGTTAGATAGTCTGTTATTACTAATATATAGATGTTTCCGTTGTTGGTTTCTGGTAATGGCCCGTGCGATCATCGTCATTGGTTCTGGTGGAATCGGCATTGGTTTTAGTGGTGCCTTCAGTTTACTTCTCGTGCTCTTTCTAGTTGCGCATGTCAAACAATTCTTTATCCATCATTTTACATATTCTCCAATGTTTGGCCAATAATATTTTTGACGTAGTCTTGCTTCTGTCTTTTTTGCGGATACGTGTCCTCCTAGCTTCTCGTCGTGATATTGTATTAACACTTCTTTCCGTCTGCTTTCTGGTAGACACATGAGTCGTTTTTCGTCATCCATTAGCAATAACCAACCCTTTCCATGGTGTATCTATGTCTATGTTTTTCCATATGTTCTTTTAACCTATTATTATTGTCAAAGATTTTCATATCATTGCTCTTCATAAATTCGATTATTGTTCTCAGCTCTTCATCTTCTTTCTGATCGTTTCTTAGCTTCGTGAAATCGATGTCTTCTGCAATTATCATACAGCTTTGTCTTACATCTTGGTCCATTAATTCTTCAAACATAAATCTTGACATGTAGTCTGCGTTAGCGTTGGCTTTTCCTGACTTGAATTTGATGTACGGTGAGTATTCTTGCAATTGCATGGCACATCTCATTGATCGACTTGAAGCTTCTTTATGTTGCCCTAACCATACTAGTGGTTGATGGTCCGTTGTAATATTTATCTCATGACCCCATAATAGGTATTTAAAGTGTTTAATTGCTTGAATTATAGCCAATGCTTCTCTCTCTATTACTGAGTAATTTTTCTCATGTTTCTTGAATGTTCTACTGTAGTATCCGATAACTCGTTCTCTTTTCTCTTCGTCCCATTGTCCTAGGACTGCTCCGGGTGTATATCCACTTGCATCGGTTGCTAGTAAGAACGGTTTTTTAAAATCTTGATGAACTAGTATTGGTGCCGATATCAATTTATCTCTGAGTGTTTCGAATGCCGTTTGCTGCTCCTTTTCCCATATGAATGGGGTATCTTTCTTTGTCAGTTCTTGTATTGGTTTTGCGATGGTTGCGTAGTTCTTGATAAACTTTCGATAATATCCGCATAGGCCTAAGAACTCTTGCACTTGCGTGACAGTTTTTGGTACTGGGCAATTCCTTATCTTTTCGATATTCCTTGGGTCTGGCTCCTTGCCTTTCGCTGATACTATATGTCCTAGAAAGGTGACTTTTTCCTTGGCTCAATCACATTTTGAGGGTTTTAGTTTTAATTTCCATTGTCGTAATCAAATGAACACGTTCTGTATGTCCTTTAGATGTTGTTCGAAGGTGCTAGAATAAATCAACAAATCATCAATATATATCATACATTGTTTAATGCCGTGCGTTACAAAATTCATACATCTCTGGTGCGTTGGTTAATCCAAAAGGCATTTTCTTGAATTGATATAAGTCATTCCTATTGTGAAGGCGATTTTCTCTCGGTCTTTTTTTTTGACCTTTATCTGCCAATTACCACTTTTTAAATCTAATGACGTGAAATAGGCAGCTCCGTGCAGTGTTTGCAGCATTTCGTTTATATCCGGTAGTGGGTATATATCCCTTTTGGTTACTGCGTTTAGTCGTCGTTAATCTATGCAGAACCTTTGATTTCCATCTTTTTTCTTTACCATGACTACTGGGAATTGCCATGGTGAGCAACTTGGTTCAATTACTCCTGCGTCTAGCATCTTTTGTACTTCTGTTTCAGTGACTGATTTCTGAGCTTCTGCTTATCGATATGGTCGTAGTGTTAGTGGAGTATCATCTATTAGTGGTATTGTGTGCTGCGTTACATCGCTTGTACCTAGATCTAAGTCAGATGCAGCGAATATTTCTTTGAACTCCGTTAATAGTTTCTGTAGCTGCTCCTTTTTCTTTTCGTTTAATAATTTGCTGTCAATTACCCATAATTCCTTTTCTTCCGTTCCTTCGTTTTTGGTTGTTGGAAGTTCGATATCCATCATGGGAATTAATTTTCCTAATATTTCGTTCTCATAAATTACTTTGTCTTTCTCGTCGAAATTGGTGATGTTGATTGGGATTTCGCTGCTGTCGTTTACATATACTATTTCTCTTGCTAGTGGTAGCTCTCTCTTTTTCTCGAATTTGTGGTTAGGTTCAAAGAATATTTCGCCTCTGGTTTCCTCATTTACTTTTACATAGCAGATCATTTGTGTACGTCCTGGTATAATCATTTTCTCTGAACATCTTTTTTCGGATTTATTGTGCATTTCCTTCTGGTTTTATCTCATAGTTCCATTGATCCTAGGTCAATTATTATTTCTTTTAGTAGTTCAGGCATAAGGTCCGTTTCAATTATGCAATCTGTGCTTAGCTTTCTGATGACTACTAGATAGGTGTTGATTTTTACATTTTTGTATTCTATTATTGACCATATTTTCCCGATGACTGATACTGATTCTTTACTGTAGGTTATTACATCCATATTCGTTTCTTCGATGCATGGCCATAATCTCCCTGGTATTTTGTCCATTTTTATTGCTGAAATGTTTGCTCCGGTGTCGATCATTGCTTTTATCTCGATTCCATTTATATCTATTGGTATTGTTAGCGTTGGTCCTGCTAAGGTCTCTATGGGTCTATTTTTGCTTTTGCGTTAGTTATTGTTGTTCGCGATAAGAATATCCCTTTATAGTTTGTGCTGATTATCATTTCATCGCATTTACTTACTATTCGTCCTTTTATGAATCTCATTCCTATTGTACTGTCGGTTGAGATTACTACTGTCGGTGTGGTCTCTGATCCGATATTGGTTGTAATGGTTGGGTTTCCAATTTCTCCGGTTTTTCGCAATTCTTCCATAGCTCTTTTCTGGATGTTGGTTTCAGTTACGCTCTGTACTTGTCCTTGTACTTAATCGAATATTGTGCTTTTCAATAAGGTCAGTCGACAAGCTCTAGTGTCTGCGTGATACACGATTGTTGACATTCCCGTAGTACATGATCTATCTGTTGCCAGGCATTGTGAATACTTCTTCATTGCTTGCGTGTCTGGGTCAAAATAACCTTGATATTTTTCCAACTTAACTTGATAACTTTCTATTACCACTACGCCTCGGACTAGTTGGTTTAACAGTGTGTATTCTCCTCCTTTGCATGATCCGTCTCCTGCTTTTATTCTACCTGCGGGGTATTCTCTGTTGGTTTTTATTTTTCCATCTTCTGCTGCTACTTGAATTCGTCCTGCTATTCTGATAACTCCGGTATTGAATCCTTCTTCACATTCGCTTCGGGTTACTGTGACTACTGTCGTCTCTGTTCCAGCTTCTATAATTTTTTAGTGTGAATGATATCCACAATGGAATACTACGATTTTCCTTGTCACGGTGCATTTACGGATTTCAGTTTTTATGAAATCTACGTCTTGATACACGTTATATGACACTGCTATGGCTGTTTTCTGTAACTTTCCGGGATTTGCGGCTTTGCATTCTTCTGTTTCCTTTAGCGATTATTTGTTGCCAATCCTTATGTTATCGCAATCGTATACCACAAATGGTTCCGCTCTTTTTATGCACATCATCCATATAAGTATTGTAGTGATGATTGCATTCATTCCCTTTCTGGTTGTTCTTGAATCGCTTGCGTTGATTATGGTTTCAAATTCCGTCAATATTTCCTTTAATTTTGTTTGCATCATGTCTGTTTGGTCATCTTCATTTACTAAGTTTATAAAAGCTTGCCATCCACCTTGAGTTAAGATAAATAGTTCGATTACTTTCATGATGATTTTTGTTATCGCGAATTCAAATCCATTTGTATTATATTTCGGCGTTCGCTTTCTGTAGATTGCGATGGTGTTTTACATCAAGTAGGCCATTCCTACTAAATATCGGTTTGGATCATCTTATCGTTTCGTGAGGTGATTTATTATTAATAGCAATTCTTCCGGATCCTTGATTGTTGTTCGTACTTTATTATCCATGATCTTGGTAATTATTGGTATTATTGCTGCCCAAAGCTGTTTTTGCTTCTGGCCCAATGTTATCGAGTTTTAAGTTTCTCTTTGCTTCTGGATTCGCTAACCCCAACATATCGGCTATCAATTTATTAATCCATTTTGCTCCCTGTTCCTGGCCCGTTAGTTTTATCTGTAACTGCTTTGTTACTTGACTGAGTTTGTTTAATTTCGTTGTTAGCTGATCCATTTGCATTTGTTCTTTGATTTTCTTTTTTGTTGTTGGTTTGTCCGTTTTTGGTCGTCCTCTTGGTCTCTTTTCCATAATCGTACCCCGTTTCTTTTCGTTTGGGTTGTTTGTTTGTTGTGTCTCTTGATGTTGTGGCTCAACGTTCTTTTATTCATTCGTCCCCTGTTGAATTTCGGTGTTTTCTTTCTTCCTTTTTTTCCTCCTATTCTGTGTCTGGTTCTCCTGTTTCAGCTGGTTGTTTTTGAGTGCATATGAATCTTCTAAATCATCCGTTATGATATCATTTTCATTATCTGTGGTGAATAGATCTCTGGATTCTGGGACTCTCTTTGTTGCTTCCTCGTTTACGATGTCATTCAAATCATTTAGTATTTCTTCGTCTCCTGTTGTTATGACGGTTACTTCATCTGTTGCAGGTGGGACCTCTGGCGTATTTAGACTTTCCTGTCGTTCTATTGGTGTTTTTTTATTTCTCTTTTGTTCTCTACCTGCAATTTTGGTTACTGTTAATAAACTTATTACTCCTTGTTGTAGCGGTGTGACTCCTATTTCGATATCGTCGTCTAAAGATCGTCCTTTATGTTGTAGGTGGAAGGGTAGTTCATATGGTATTCTCTTTTTCACCTCACTTACCTTGGCTGTGATATAGAAATCTTTTTCTATTGGTTCGAGGTCAGGTGTCATAATTTTCAAACTGTACTTTTCTAATGTTTTGGCTACCCATTCTGTATGTTTCCATTTCCTGATGATCTCTCTGAATTGTTCGGGGTACCAGACATAGACTCTTCTATATTCTTCTATCTCTTTTACTGTATTTTGTTGATTTTGTATTTTGCTGCATGATTCGATTATCCATTTTGTAAGATCTGTTACTGTTCGTCTTTGGTTTTTTGCGCCTGTTCTTAATATTGCAGCTAACTCTCTGCACTTTTGGGTTTCCGTTAATCTTGTCAATTCTTCCTCCACTGGGTCATCTACATCCGTGAGTAGATATTTCGATCCAGGAATTCGTTTTTCGAGTACGTTGATTCGTGGTCTGGCTTCTTCTCTTTGGATTTGTAGTTTCATCTCTTTTTCGGATTCTACTTTAATTGTGATATTTATCGCGTCATTTTATATAAACGTCGATGTTTCTTTTGTTACAAATTTCTTGAGTAGGAATTGTGGCATTCCTCACGCTACATTTTCTGTGGATCTCGGTTTCTGACTTACCGCTGATCTTGGTTCTACTCCTAGCTTTTCGCTATGTCGTTCTTCCCAATGTTCGGGCTTGGCTATAGAGATTATTGTTTTCCGGTTAAACGGCCATTCCAATTGCCCCTCGTACCTTCCTCTTGCTAGTAGGTAAAATACGGATAAATATTTTCCTTTCGCCACTCCATATCCGTTTGGATATAATCCTTAATTTCATCCGGTATCCTCCAATTTCCGTATAAAACTGATGGCTTGTTAGGCTGGTGATTTTTCCTTCTTCAGTTGATTTTACTTTTTCTGCCCATTTACCTATTTTCCATGTGTATAGTGCTAATCTGGTTCGGTCATTTATTTCCTCGTCTTCTTCTGGTTGTCATTCTATTTTGTTTATCATTTCTCCTGGTAGGTTTCGTATGGACCATCTTCGTATAATTCTAAGGTTACTTCGTTGGTTACTTCTACTGGTGCTTCTCCTGGAATGTATTTTCTACATTTGGGTTCTGTTCTCACAGTTTTCCACTTCCGCCGATTCTCATTTTCGTCTGGTACCTTTTTCCATGGTGTTGACCGACAGTATGAGTCATCTACCGGTTGTAATTTTGTATTTAGTTTCTCATCTTTCTCCATACTTGGTATATCGCCAGTATTTGGTCCATTTTTCTTTTCATTTCCTCTTGGAATTCTCGGATTTGTTGCTCTTTTTTCGTAGTATTTTTCCTTTCTGGTTCATCCATGGCAACTATATTTATAGTTTGTCCGTCTTCCCATATACCTAATTCGTATATTGGGTTTCGTTCTCGTGGTCCGATTTGTCGTTTGTAGTACATTATTACCACGTCCTCCACCATTCCATCATCGCTATTTTCTATTATTGGTTGGATGATTTCTTGGTAAATTCGTCGGTATAACTCGTGTATTTGACAGTCAGGGTCCACTGGTATTTCCTTTGTCTCGTCGTTGGGTAATTTTATCTTTATCTTTATTGGTTCATCTCTTCTCATGTCTCTTTGATGTTCTCCGTATTTAGCTATCAGCTCGTCTCTTCTCTCATTGTCGAATCTCATTATATCTGTATCTCTTACGTCTCCGACAAACATTTTTATTGAAATTTTCCTTGTTAGAGATAATTTATTAATATATTTTTTTGCTTGGTCTACGGCCTGTTCTGTCATTTTTTTTGATTCTGTCTTATTACTTTCTGCCTTTCTTTTTCCAATCCAGGTTGTATTTCTTTAGTGTACATTGTTTTGATTTTCTGTCATATTTCTGCTGCCATTTCTTAGATTTCATCGTTATCTAAAGTTACAACGTTTATTCCGTCTAGCCATACTAGTGCATCGGCTAAATGGATATCTCGCTTTATTTTTCTTCCCCTGTAATACAATGGTCGATTATTGTAACTTGCACCTAATTTCTCTACTATCCATTCGTATAGTTCATTTGTATTTTCGCCGCTTGTTGCTATTATTTGTCTTGGTATCTCTGGATGATCGATAACTATTTGATATTCTGCCCTATCGTATTCTTTCAAGTTTTCTTGATATCCTTTTATTATATTCTTCCATGACGCTGTAAAAGTACCGTTGTCTTGTTGGTATCCTTTTGCAATTAGTTTCATTATTCTAATATACGTTGTCGTGTCTTTCAGATTGATAAACATCTGGTTTCGATCTACTTCTTCTACTATCTCATTGACTTCTCTTATTATTTTCGTTTCGTCTTCTCTTGAAACGTTCTTTTCCATTTCTTCTATTTCTGATGTCGGTTCATTTTTATTTTGTTTGCTCTCTTCGCATAGATTGGAATATCTCTCCTCCCAAACTGCTTATTTTGCTTTCGTCTTTGTCTGTTTGTTCGTCTTGTATTTGTCTTACCATAATGATATGTGGTCGTTCTTTTTCTTACGGTGCCTTTGTTTGTCCTTTTGTTTGGAGTTATATTTATTTTATTATGTTCCAAATTTGTTCCTCGCTCAAGTTTGGTTCCTCTTTTCTGATTGTTGTTTCTATTTTTTGCAGTAATACCCTCTGGATTCGATTTTTCGTTATTATTGGCTCTGGTACTTTCATTTCTTCCTTTTCTTTTTGTATTGACACTTTTTTCTCTTGTATATCTCTTTTTTGTTCTAGTGTTCGTTTTTGTTCTATCCTTTTTATTCCTTCTTCTAATTTTGGTTATATTGAACCATTTGTGATATTATTAACGATAAATGATCAAGGTGTAGAATATACAGATGAACATTGGTGTACAAAAGTGAGTAAACTGCGACGGAGGGCAGCAGAAATCATGGGTAATGACGGAATCATTGTGTTGATGTACAAGGTTTTGAGTTAGATGATGACGAATATTTATTCGATTGTGGCTGTGTACCACGAAAGCTTGATGAAAATGGGTATTTTACGGACGAGGAACCTTTTACAAATTTTATTAATGAGATAATTGGAGTAAATTTGAGTGGTCAAATTTTAATTATGAAACGAAGAGTAGTAATGATGAAGCGTAAATGAGAAAAATGAAATGGTCCCGCTATCAGTGTGCCTAATAGAATATACTAGCAAAAGTATATTCAATTCGTTGGTAACTCCAAGAGATAAATTAAAAAATTATGTCACGCATGTACATGGGATCACGGAAAAAATGTCAAGAAATCAGGAAGATCAGTACAAAAGTATGGAAAAAATTCATGAGTTAACGACCCGGAAAATTTTAGTTGGCCATGATCTAAGAAATGAGTTGTTGTAAAGTGGAGTACAAGCAAATGATCTATGGGGAATACGAAATCTAGTGGCAGCTAAGGCATTAATAAAAAGGGGAGTATCAAAAAATGCTCAATGGTTCAAACTATCTATTGTGCAAAAAGGAAATCGTTCTGCTCTGGAAGATGCTGAGGATGTTAGAAGAATTTATTTGAGTATTGAAAATAATTGGGAAGATGAAATAAATAATAATGAATCAATAGCAAAAAGAGTTTGCTCATTAGAAGAATATCAGAGAAGGACAGCCCTACCAAGAGTAACCAGTTCTTTCAATACTTCGTTTACTTGATGTATCTTGATCCAATCCGGTCAAACCAATAGGGGTTTATTTTCAGCTTTTTCGTTCATTAGTTTGCCACTTCATTTTCCTTTAAATTTCGATTGATATCGTCTTAAAACTGCGAATTCAGTTTTGAATTCCTCGACAAAATTAGAAAGACATACAAAATAAGTTACAGCGGAATGAACTAAAAACTTAACAAATCCAATCGATTGCTCATAATAATTGGCAACTTCATAAATCCATTTCTGATCCCAGAGGTCATAAAGAATTTAAGTCAAATGAAATCGTCTCAGAGAATAATCATTGATTTTCAGTTTAGATTTGCAGCCCATTTCAAACATAAATATAATTTTTTTCATTAATTCCAATTAAGTAGAGAAAAATTTTTTCAGTGAGCAATAATTTTCCAATTCGTCTTTAAAAAGAAGCCCAACAAGGATTTAAAGATGCAATCATGTCATGGGGAGTTAGAATATAGAGCATATGCTAATACGTTGCCAAATTCAATGAATTTTCAGCTGATTTCAAATTGTTGTAAATTTCCTTAACTCGAATGACATCGATCGAGCCTCTCACTACGGCTCTACCTAATTCCTCAAGTTCAACGGAAAATAATTCACCAGGTTCAATAAATTTTTCTGATAACACTAAGCCATGGCAATAACTTTCTAATCGCTTGGCGCTTTTCCCACATTTAGATAATTCAATGTTTTTACCACAAAAAATTGAATTAAACTTTTGCTTTCAATGTAAATCAGGGATAAGCAACCCGTGGCCCGCGAAAATTTATTTTGCGGCCCGCCAAGCATTTTTTTGTATTTTAATATTATTATGTTTATTAGTATATATAAAGCTTTATAAATTATTAATGAGTGCGGCCCGCCACAAAATTTAAATTGGTCCATGGGTTAAAAATGTTGCTCACCCCTGATGTAAATATTGAGCTATATTGTCATTCATCTTTACTAAGTATACTTAGTATACTAATAACAATATTACTCAAACTTAAAAAATCCCAATTTACATTTTTTATTTACATTTTAAATTACAACCTTTACTATACTTAATATTTAAACAACCACAACAATTTTTACATTTTTAAAAAGATTAAATATTATACTTTTTAATTTTTCTAATTTACACTCCAATCACCAAAACACAATTTTCTTAAAAATTTTACATTTTTAACAACATCAAATTTCCTTTCTAATTTTTAACATAACACTTTTCAATATTTTAAAGAGAAAAATGCAAAAATACTATTAAATACATTCATGAAACACTGGAATAACATGTGCTTCAGAAGTGGCAGTTAAAATGGAGTATTGAAGTCCTTGTAAATTTGAAAGATGTTGGCTAGCAAATGGCATAGTTAATGGAGTGGCATTGCGTTGTTGATAAGTTGGCTGAGACTGATGTTGCTCATTTGGCGCATAACGATCACCTTAACTGCTGTAACCATTGCCTAACGGGGAAGAATTTTATTTATAAGACCCCATGGTCTTATAATTAATTATTTTAATTAAAATTAAAACGGAGTCCGAACATACTCTTTATTCTCGTTTCAAAACTTGGCCCTAAATAGACCACTCACCAAACTAGAGTATGCTGTGTCCTGTCAGTAACTAAACGCTTACAATTTAAGTAATACAGAATTTCATTATTTCATTTAATTAAAATGAATCACAAAAATAATTTACGATGATCCATAGCTTCGGTTACCATCAATCGTTTCGCCAGTCAGTTATTTCACATCACTTTCTTAAATCTCGACTCAAGTCGTCACGTTTCACGCAATCATTTGTTCACAAATTACACTCATTCTCAGAACCAATAAATTTTAGATCGAGAAGTCATCAAATTTATTTATCGATAATTCACTCATTGTAATATTCGAAGAAGTCCTTTTCTTGCTTTCGCAAATATTAATGAAACGATTCGTTCCAAAGTCGTTCTAAAGTTTCGGAATTTCATCTACCCTTATTCTTTTTGAAATTTTTGAGCTTTATCTACTTCGAAAGCGATAAATCCTGTCACGTTTACCACAAAACGGTTTTATTCTTTAAAATTGTATTTGATACTTGGTATTAGAGTTACATACATAAATAGAACTGTAAAATTCAAAAAGGTTCCTATTTTTAAAAAATACATACTAATTAACACCATACTTTGAGTTGAATCGACAAATGATTTAGATACAAACTATTACAAACTCCTAAATAGTAGCTCTTATGGTAAAAACCGTGGAGCATTTAAAATCATGAATGAATCTGAGACTATGTACTACTGATAAAGACGTTGTAACTTACATCTCAAAACCAACATTTAAAAAATCATTAAAAATTGACCACAAATTTATAGCTGCCTTATTAAATCCAAAATCAAGATGTTTAGATAAACCAAGTTACATTGGTAAATTGATAATTGATCTATCCAAACTCCGCATGTATGAACTTTAATTCATTGATTTACAAAAATATATGGAGCAATGTAAATGCGTGATAAATATCGTGGCTAGAGATGCTGACTCACTCATTTTAGAAGAAAAAAACTGAAATGGTTAAAGGTGATATTTTGGACACTTCTAATTATCCATCTGATCATCCTCTTTATTTGAAAAAAGTCGACTGTGTCATTATAAAATTTAATGACGAGAATAAGGGTGAGTAAGTATAACATAAGCTATTTATATATAAGGAATAATATATAACAGAATGATTGTCAACTATGATCAGTTATTTTCAAATATCTACAATTAGGGGTTTAGGATTTGGTCATCCTTCTTCGTCATTTTATTCACTTTTCTTCAATGTGGATGTTTTCCCAGTACTTGTTCGGTCTTGTCCTATAATATTTTGTCAATACAAATTCTTTGATAACTTGACCTCTGTCATCCAACAATACATTGCAAAATATCCAGAGATCATATTAGCTTATAGAAAATACTGTGACCACTTTTAAAAAATTTTAAACACAAACTTATTTATAGGCTTTCTTAACAGATTTATTTTTAGGCTTTTTAATTGAGAGTTAAAGTTCTTGTGTTTCTATCGAGAATTTATTTTTAGGCTTTTTGCAGAAGGTAACTCAATTCATTTTTATCCAGAGCCTAAACTTCCCTTGACTATAGTGTGGCCCACTGCCCGTAGGCTTTGTAACGAATGTTGTATTCTAAACTTTTTAAGGAAAGTGATTCAATTCATTTTTGTTTAGTAGTTAAAATACCCCTTGACGATAGAGTGGTCCATTGCACCGTAGGCTTTTTAACGTTAGACGATTTAAGTCATTTTTATCCAAGGACCCTATTTGCTTATTATAAAGCCCTGTGGCTCATTGAAGCACATAATTTTATAAAAAAGTTAGTTCAATGCATTTCTATCCAAAAATCATATTTTTTAATGAAAATCCCACTGAAGTAATGTATTGAAGCTCGAAAATTTTAAGCCTAAAAGACCCCTATACTATATTATTTAAAGTAATTAAGTATTATGTAACGGCTGTTTTTATTGACATAACATAATTAGGTAGGTTTTAGGAGGCTGCAACAGTAGGTTACTATTTACTTATTTAAAAATAGTAGGTAGAGTCACCCCTTTTACCGAGAAAAATATTAATCTTAAATTTGATGTTTTAATGTGATTTGTTATAGTTATTTATTTTTTTGTTTTTTATTAATTTTCTATTATTTTTGATACTCTTTGTTTGTTTTGAGGCAACATTTATTTTTATTTATTCAACTTTTATATTTTTGTAATCGTAATGGGTTTTAGTCTAACACTAAGCTTTATTGCTTTTTTAAAGAAAGTGGCTATTTATACATACTGTATGTATACGCAATTGGCTATTTATACATACTGTATGTATACGCAATTGGCTATTTATACATACTGTATGTATACGCAATTGGCTATTTATACATACTGTATGTATACGCAATTGGCTATTTATACATATTATATGTATACACAATTGGCTATTTATACATACTTTTTAGTTACGTATAACGTACTGTTGGGCCAGAACGTAAACGGCCTTCAAAATGTTTAAATGGATCAGAAACACACACGCAAACACAACACGCAATTTAAATAAAACCCCAAAACACCAATTAAACTATATAAAATCCGAGAAATAAAAGAATTAAATATAAATTAAGAAACATAAAAATAAATTAAAATACTAACAAAATGCACCAAGATCCGCACGATATCTACACAAACACAACAAGAAAACACAACAAATTCGACGAAATTGGGAAAAATCAATTAAAGTTCATTAAAGTGAAATTTAAATCGAGAAATTTGAATTAGTAATAATTCAAATAAAGATTCTAAATAAAAAAATTATAAAAATAAATCAAAAATAATAAAAATAAATATTAGAATTTGCTAGAAAACAACAAGGTCGAATTTTGTTTTACTGCATCAAATTTCACACGTCACACAAATAGGTATATATACTGATCCATTTTCACATTAAAGTTAACCATTTTTGAAAAACACACCGTGTTTCGAAATATTCCAAATTATTTGAATCGTTTTTAAACATTTTAAATCTGTTCGAGATCATTGTTTTGAATTTTTTAGAAATTTTAGGTGAGGATCATTGATTTTTGGAACCCTCTTTCCACGCCCCGTACCTTGCATCTCTGTAGAGCTCTGCTCGGACGTCGGCGTGGGAAGAGAGGTATTTGGCTTATTGTATGAATTTATGCTATTTTTATTGGAATGGTAACTTGTTATATTTGTCTTATATAATTAATAAACATTATTATACATAATTTGTCTCATATATATAACTCATTTTATATGTTTTAAAAGATGTCGAAATTTTTCCGGCCCACAGCCGAAACCTAATGCAAGTAAATAAAATCTACATAGTGCAGATTCATGTAAGTGCGTGGAAAATCGCCAATGATATGCACCCGTGAAGACTCAGCGTGCGCAACGCAACGGTCGTAACGTAAATATTAATCCCTATAGCTGATTCGAGAAATAAGGAAGAAGTCTCTGGCTGCTTCCTCGTTTCTCGACTCTGTAAAATCGACTTAAATTATAGCACATACGGCTCAAAATCACCACACCGAGTAGTCCAGTGGACACTCATTAACTATAATATGAACATAATTCGCGTCTAAGGTCAATTAAAGGCAGGTGACGGGAAGCTAAATGAAAAAATTGGAATCGTTGTTATATGCTATAAAATCATGATCATAATCTATAATATCTATCTTAAAGATCAAATTAAAATTCAAAAAGTTATCCGGATTTTATATAATACCTCTGTATTATTTAAACTAGATTGAAACCCTTGTCATTATCCGTACATCGTTTGTTAACGATCGACTCGCATTTTGAACCTACTACCTACACGATTCATCACCTAGTCTTTTAGTAATAATAAATGGTAAAATTTATTAAGGATAAAACCTAAATAGTAGATTTAATCTCATTGTAAACCCTTTCATTAATAATATCTTCATACGTAAATCATCGAGCAATAGGAAGTCATAGTATTAGTAGAAACGTTTTTACAAATCTCTTCATAATATTGATTCATGTGGTTAATTCATGGTAAATCAAAAATCATTCACCGTAGAACAATATTGGTAATTCCAAACCCCTTTAGGTAATTAATTGAAACCCTTTAAGTGAAAATAGCCCTATTCAAACTTCTCTTTAGAAATTCCTAATTCTAAGTAATTAATTATAAAAAATTATGATCACAGATAAACCTTTGTCTCACGCTATCAATTCCATCCATGTCTCAACTTGGTTATCAATGCACAATCATTAAAATTAGTTCACGTTATAAATTCATCACAAGCCCCGATTATTAATTCCATGATTTGTTTAATAGTGATAGCAACAGCATCAGTGTGCAAAAAATAGATTGTGATCCCCAACATCAAATCGAAATGTCATATGAATTAGGTTTAAAAATTTTTAACACAAAAATCATCTATGTAATCAAGAACTTACAAACATTAAAATCACAACAATGGCATAGATAACAGTGAAATTACTAATTCCGAAGAGAAAAGCATATGAAAATCAATTTTCTTTTGAGAAAAGTTCGACGTATAAATCCACGAAACTTCATCATAGGTCAGCACGCCGAGAGAGCTTTCATCCAACCCAACGAGAATCTTGATACAACGAAAATCGGAATGGAGAGTAACCAATTTAGCAACACCAAACGCCCATTTTTGTGCTGAATAGTAAACCTGAAACTACAGATTCATAACTAGTAAAGTGAATTTCAGCTAAAACTAACCCATCGGTAGATAGAAACCCGTACGGAGAGTCGACAGTGTCATCTCGAACCATAGAATTTTCTGAAGTTTCCATCCAATTCCGAAAATGTAATCTAGAAATAATATATACAAATATCGATAACTCGTACCAACCGGAAACTTACGACTAAACAGTTTCGCCAATCGTAGAGACACGCGCCCAAAGTCCAATTTTCTTAAAACGCCGACCAGTGTTTACAATAAATATGATGAAGATGAACTTGAACCTCGACATATCCGGTCAGTTCATAAAGTCGACGATCCGTTAAATTATGAAAGGTTAGATTACAATACTAAATTCCATTAAATAACTTTTGCATTTTTCCCCGAATAACGAATGAATATACAATCATCTAATCATTGAATTTATATTAAAAAACTATATAAATAGGATACAAATCTTCACCGAAACTCAGTCAATCAAACGTGCTAATGTACTCACCACAAAATCCAAAGAAGCGAACCATTTCGAATAGCCCAACCGGTAGAAGGTCCACAATTGAATCCGAACACGCAGGAAATGCAGACCCCGATCTCATCCCAATGCAACTCGCCGACCGATGGAGGGAAGCCTGGAAACTCTATGAGCACTCAAAATTCCCATCCAACTTCCGAACAGAGTATCTCGACCGAACTCACGAGGTACCAGAACCGTTCTGGGAGGAGTGGCACCCCGCGGCGGAGATTTACGCCCATGCGCGGTGTCTACTCGACGACCTTCTCGAACACCAGCAACAAGTGGATCTGAGAGTAGCTCGAGCCCGTCAATGTTTGGCAAACATTGAGGAGGATCTCGAAGCCGGCAGGATCGCCGAGATTTATTATCATCCACGGTCACGCGGACACCTACACGAAGACGCCGAGAAGAGAAGAAATGCCCAGATAACGAGAACTCACCGAGGTCGAAACCTCAGGAGGCCGGTGATGATCATACCGAATTGCTCCCCCGAGGATTGGGTAGCCAGAGGTTTCTCCGACTCATGAGAATCACATTGTGAACTTTTTTAGTTTGATAATTGTTGTTAAAATAGAAATTGCGTTCGAATAAACATTAATTTTGTTTTGATTTTGGTTGCTGTTTTAACAATTCATCCAGAAAGTTTTGTTTATTAGTTGCTTCGGTGGTGATAACTATTGTTTTAACATTGTAAATTCCAGACATGGATTCTACACCCACTCTGAGGATGGAACTAGCCACAGCCCGAAAAGATAACAAGAACCTCTACAATCAGATAATCCAATTAACACGAGAGGTGCATCAAATACGAGCCACCTGGATAGATCCAGCAAAGGTTAAGTCTTTGTATCAGAGGCTCACGGCTGCTCAGAAAGGATGGGCCGAAGAAAAACAAGTCAATCAAAGTTTACGCACACAAATCCGAGGACTGGAGGTCGCCCTATCGGCCAGTCAGGAAGGAGCGGCCGTCACCTATCCGCTCGTGTTCGCACCGGCTCAGTTAGCGTACCGGGAGCCGGTAGCTGCTTCAACTTCGACCCCAAATCCTACACCAAACATCAAGACGTACTCCCGTCCCGGACGCAAAGAGAGGGCTAGACGTCGTGCCGCCAAACTACCAACCTGATCCGAGTCAGATTTCACGGACCTTTGTAGCTCCTGTATAAAATACATTTTCGTAGTTTGACTTCGTTAACCTAGGTGAGAAATCCCAGAAAAGTATGACGGAATCCCTGAAACTCTCCAGACTTTGAATGATATCCGACGTAAAGGGGACCCATTTCAAAGAAAATCGAGCACATGTCTTCTATCGACAGCTCGTTGAACCCGAGGGTTGTCCGAGCAATTATAGTATTAGCAATAGCACTCACTTTTTGCGGACAATCCACCCGCTCGAGCACATTTCCAACGTTGCCTAGCAACGGGTGTCGAGTGGTAGGCAAAGTGATATTTTGTATGACGTTACTGGGGCAACTATTAGCAACCCCTGTAACCCACCATACAATTTGGGGGCTCAGCCGGGATAGAATGATTTTCGTACACAACAAACGACAGGGGACATAAAGCATAACTATCTTTTTAAATAGAAATGTCGGGACGACATTTTGCCGAACCCCGGAGAGATGAAATATGTGGAACTTAAAAGTGTAAAGATCGATTGTAAAGATTGATAAGAAATTGTAAAGATCGATGAAAAACGAACGACCTGACTACAAATCAAGAAAGTAAACAATAGACGACTAGCCCACCAAGTACGACACAACACTCTTGTAAGATACCAGCAACACGACAAGACGCATAAGCTAACAACAGATAATTAAAAGGGCAAAATGCGGGATAAAATGAAATGGGGTAAGTAAGGGAAATAACGACAAACGGGGAAAACAACAGAACAATAATAAAATAAATTACAACGGGGAATTATAGTAATTAAAGTAACAGCTTATTAAAACAAAATACTAAACTGAGAGTTGAATGAATAACATACGATTTAGTTAATTAGTATTTAAATAAAATGGGTAATTAAAAGAGATTTAATAATTTTAGAAATGGAACCGACAAAAATAATAGAGAAACTAAAAGGGATTCTAAACATCGAAAATGACAATCTTGAGGAACTAATTAATAAACAAAAGTTAATTAAACGAGCTAAAGAGGATATATCAACGATTTCCAACCTATATTCCGACGAACATTGCATATTAATAAAATTGAGCGATAGTGACAAAGATATAACAACGGAAAGAATATACGAAATTCTATCCATGAGATTGGAAATAACCAAATTTGGAAAAAGCTGGAACAAGTTAATGGGAAAAGTCAAAAATATCGAAGACGAGATTACAACAACAATGAGAGAGCAAACCAAGGCTTATTTGGAATGTTATGCGTGCAAAACAGAAGAAGCACGAGTAATGGTGATACCTTGCGGACACCTGAGTTATTGTCATGGATGCGCACAAGAGTCGCACTGCATGTTATGCCAGCGAAAGATAAAGGAAAGACTAACGGTTTACTTTCCGTGAATCGTTATGATGAAATGAAATAAAAATGTATCATGTATTACTCGAATTATTATATAAAAGTAATATGCAATGTTTGTAAATAATAAAACCACCCGATAACGATAAATAAAGGTAATAGACCGAATACATGAAAGCCGAATTAGGGAAATAAGTAAAACACATGCACAGAGACACAAATAATTGGACGGAAAAATTTCGACAACCAAACTTCCTAGTGTATAATTCCTTTTGTGTTTATCAATATTATATTTATCGATACTACATTGAGATAGGACGAGGAAAAATGGTTAACCTGAGCTATCTAATGATAGTACGCTCACCCAAGGGAAACCCTGATCAACCCTACTGAGAAAGGAACTGGTAGGCCAAGTCGCGTATGTCAGCAAGTAACCGGCGAGAGATTGATCACCTCTTTTGGGGAGCTTGTTGATGCGATTACCACAAATTTTGAAGGGGGGAGTGAAGAGATAGACCGAGAGGTGAGAGAAAGAGTGTACACGGAACGGAATTAATAGTTTTTAAAGGTACCTAGAGATGATCTTTTTTCCCTAGCTGGTGGTGAGGCACCAGAGGACAGCTACGGACTGTCGTGTTCAGGTTGTTATCAGCCAAGGGACTGATGGCGCTGAGCCGTTCGATACAAAAACCCGGATCACACACCGAGTGTCGAACGATTTTTTTCATTATTGCTGGGAGGAACTCGATACAACAACCCGGATCCCACACCGAGTATCGGGGGCCAAACGGTAGGTGAGATGTGAACTAACCGGTAAATGGTTCATACTCAAAATGTCCTACTAAGGTCGGATAAGGGCGGCCGAATTGAGCCGGGAAATCCGACAGGTCAGATAAGGGCGGCCGAATTGAGCCGGGAAATCTGATTGCAGAGGCGGGCAGGGATTAGAAATTTTCCGCGCCTATATTTAATCGCTTCCTTTTCTTTTCACTATTCGGGAAATCAAGTAAACCGCTTTTGGAACTTGATTGAACGTCTAGGCATTTCCATACTTTTATATTCTCCGAGGTACACAACCCGGATCCCACACCGAGTACCGAGGGAATGTTTTTTTATTGCCCAGCGAGGAGTTTGGTACAATAACCCGGATCCCACACCGAGTACCAAATATCCGAATGGCGGTGAGTAAAGCGTAACCGGAAGAATGCGCGGCCAAAAGACGCCATGGCTTGAGAGTCAGTGTGAGGCCTCAAACATAGAATATGATTACGATTAGATTAAACAGTAAAGATGAAATACAATTATGATTAGATATTAGAGGCCATAGAGTGCCAGATGAGATATAATTATGATTAGAGGCCATAGAGTGCCGGACGAGATATAATTATGATTAGAGGCCATAGAGCGCCAGATAAGATATGATATGAATAAAGATGAAATATGAAAATGAATAGATATTAAGGTCACAGATGACCAGTAAACGAGTTAAAGCCGAAGGCCGAAGAGCCAACGGAAATTATAGAGGGCATAGAGCGCCAGCGATTGAGGATTAAGTAAATGAATTTTTGGGGAGACATAGGAAAAATAATTAATGGATTGATTGAGAATATGAATATGATGATTTTATATTATTGATATTATGATATAGATAATTGATACGACTATATAGATAACTGATAAGACTATATAGATAATTGATACGAGATTAATAGATAATTGTTATGAGGTATAGATAATTAAAAATAGACTTAAAATGAGGGGGGTGAGTCAGATGAAGAGGACCACCACGATAAATGCGAACAAGGGATAATAACGTATATAGTATGGTAAATGGAGGAGAAATTGGTATAGAGTATAGAATATTGGAGTGTCATTTATTTTTAGGAATCAATAGCCAAACAAAGCAATCCAAGTCAATTCCAAAGCAAAGCTAAGAGAAAATACTTCAGAGCAAACGACAAAGCAAAGTGATAACAAAGAAACTTGAATAAACGAGCAGAAAAGAATTTAGAATAATCGCCAGAGTAGTGACAAGCAGACAAGCAAACAGAACCTCAAAAGCAACCAAAACAAGAGAAGAGAAACCAGTTAAGTAAACGAATAACCGTAAACATTGATAGCATCAGCAACCATACGAGAAGCAAAAGCCAAGAGAATAGAGAAAAAAGTTTACTAAAAACAGAAGAAAGGAAAAAAGTTCGTTATAGCAGAAGTGTCAATACCAGAGTATCAACTACAGCAGCAACAGGAACCGGCACAGATAGTGGATTAACCGACGCCGAATTCAACAGTAGCGAAGAAAACGAAATAATCGATATAGAAAACCGGTTGCCAATAATAGAATCAGAGAACGAGGAAGAGAGATTGAAAAACTTAAACATTAACTCAAACATGGCAAATTCCACAAATTCCAACATGACTTCAATTCCGGATGCAAATACAATGTTAAATAACAACAATGTGATGGTAGGAGAATTCAGAGAAAAGTTTAGAGGAGAACCATTCGACGGTAGTCTCAACAAATTAGATACATTTATAAAGGAATTTGAAGTGTATAAAAATATCTGTCATTGGACAGATCAAAAGGTAAAAGAGCGACTACCTTTATACTTAAAAGGAAGCGCACAAGATGTATTCGTAGAAGAAGCGAGAGATGTAACGAAATTGACAACGTGGACAGAGATTAAAGAGTTCTTAATAAAAATATTCGGAATAGAGAAAAAAGGAAATAGGAAGATATTAGACTTCCTACATCGAAAACAAAGACGAGATGAATCAAATGCAGTATACGCATGTGAATTAAAGAAATTGTGTAAAGAAGCCTTCGGAGAAACAGATTTACCTGAAGATAAAATGGTAGACGTCTTCATAAGAGGAATCAAAAGGGAAGACATACGAGCTAACCTTGGATGCTTGGCACCAGAGACGTTAGATAAAGCAGTAGCAATCGCCAATAGATGTGAAGCCCATCTGGGACTGGGATATCAAGTGGCGGTCTTGGCCACAGAACCAACAACATCCACAGTCAACGCCAACAATCAAAACAACAATATCAATCCAGCTATGAATCAATTCATACCCAGAGCACAGCAGATGTTCAAGCCACCAACAACAAGAAACCCAGAAGATAGAGGTAATAACCAAGTAAGCTATAATCATAATTTCAGGAACAAGCCAAGCGCAAACGAACAATGTTCCACATGTCAAAAAATAGGACATCGATCAGAAAATTGCTTCCGGAATTACAACTGCCAGATATGTGGTAAACGAGGGCATACCGAGAGAATATGTCAACAACTTAACAGCAAAGCGGGCTACAATTGTGGTCAACAAGGGCACATCGCAAGGCGATGCAACATAAGAGGAGAGTCAAACCAATCAAGACCAAACAATAATCCCACAAGAAATCCACAGATTAACGTGATACAAGAAATAGACATGTTACGGGAAACATTACAGCGAATGCCCATGGAATTAAAAGAGATGATGCAACAAATGCCCGCCAATATACAACAACAACGAATCAACGTAATGAGAAGCAATGAGGAGATTCAAGAGCTGAGAACTAGAGAATATCAAGAGCAACAACAAGCGGAATGGCAAAGATTACAAACAGAAGAAGCCCAGGAAATTCAGCAAAGATGGGAAAATCGAAAACAAACCCCGAAAAGAATTAATATGATGAGAATGGAGATTCCAGATGAAATTCACACTGCGGAGCAGTGTGTTGAGAACGAAGGGGGAGGAAATATGATAACCGATAACGAGAAAACAGTTGAATTAAATACGATGGAGAAAATAGAGGCCATCAAAGAATTTACAGAGGAGGAAAACAGAGACGTCGACAATTAAAAGAAATGACAACCGAGAAACCGAATGAACCAGAAGTTCAAGAGAGTAATCGAGCAGAGATGATGATAACGGAAGATCAAAACGAGGAAACACTAATGAACGAGATAGACGAACTCGAAAATGAAATTATGACAAAAACAATTGAGAGTACACTTGAGAAAATAAAGCAAGAGGAAGCTTTAGAACAAGAGGAGGATCAATTAAAAGAAAAAGAAGCAATCCTGAAACAAGAGAAAGCAGAACTAAGAAAGAAGGCACTAATATTAAAAATAGACGGAGCGTTAAAACATCTAGAGCAAGAACAAGCACTAGATCAAAAAATAGAAGTGATGGCAAAGAAAGCGCTAGCTCAAGAAATGGAGGAGCCAAAATTGGAACTACAAAAAGATGAGCAAGAAGCATCAACGTCACAAGGAAAAGAAAAGATATCAGAACCAATAATAACAAAAAATCGAATCCAGAGGATACTGCTACAAAAAATAGAAACAAGAATCAGAAAAGAAAAGCCCACGTGGAGCGAAACTCAAATCGAAAACAGAATAAAAGAGATATGGTTCCAAACAAAGGGGCCAACAAAGATAATGAAAGAGGAGGAACAACCACATATTAATATGTTGAGACAAATACCAGACGATCAAACAGACGAAGATGAAAGCGAAATAAGCAGTCTGGGTGGAGAAATATTTCAATCATGTGAGGAAAACAAACCGTATAAAGACAAATCAAAATCCGAATTAGAGGAAATGGAGACGAACGTGCCAAGAGAAGACGAAACCGAGATATTAAAAGAAATTAATGAAATTGTGGAAGAAGTAGATCGAAACCAAATGTTCCTAAACCTCAGAGATACAACCGCATACAGCAGAATAATGAAGCTAATCGCAAAAGGATATCAACAAGATAACGGTACATTTACAGCATCATGGAAAGATATGATAAAAAAGTACCAAGAGAATCTGAAAGAATATGATAGAGAAGAGTATCAGGTAATTATTGATTTTCCAGAGATACCAAGACAGATAATAGCCACAAGAGGCGAGAGCACAAACGAGTTGTATGATTGGGTAGTGAAAAAATTAGGACCCAGTTATAAAAATAAACCTTTATATTATCAAGGAAGAAAAATAAAGCGAGATATACACCTTGTGGATGCTCTAATATGGCCAAAGGGAATAAATGTGGTAACATTAAACAAAAATGAAACCGAGGAAACGACAGCAGAAATATGGCAAAAAATTCAAATATTGTACAGCAAAGAAATAAAACCTGGATTAGAAAAAGAGAGACAAAAGATAATGAGACAAAACCAGATAAAAATGACAGAACAAGCAATAGACCAGGCTAGAAAATATATTAATCGATTATCATTAACAAGACCGATCTCAATGAAAATATTTGTAGAAGCTGTACGAGACACAGACATTATGAGATTTGACAACGAGAGAACAGATGAGTTGATAGCCAAATATGGAGAGCACCAAAGAGATATGAGGGGAGATGAACCAATAAAGATAAAAATAAAGCTACCTAATGATGAAATAAAGGAAATATTGGTGGACCCCGATTGCCAAATGCATGAATTATACCGACGAATAAACCAAGAAATTATACAGCCGATAATCGAAAGTAGTGATGACGGTATGGTAGAAGACGTGGCTATAATGTACCACAAACGGCAAATAAGTCCACGAGAAAGAACCCCGATATACGAATTAGGTATATGGGAAGACGGACAAACCATTAATATCATAGCCATGGATGAACCAGAAAGGAAAAATACAACAAAAAAGGAACAACAGATCCAAGAATTTCAAGAGGAAATGAAAAGAAAAATGGACCAAATACTAACCATCTACCAGTTATGGAGACAAGATGCGAAATTAAGCACAAAATTGCAACCTATAGACGATTCACGATGCCGATCAACGCCATGGAAAAAGGTGTATGATGAAAAGACAAAGGAGTGGAAATGGAAAATGGAGAGAACCGAACCCAAAATGGAGAAAATATATACCAGGGGAAGCACCAGAAGAGGCAGATAATGAAACAACCTTGGAACTATATGAAGACGAACCATACGAAAATTTACCAGAGGAAATGATAAACGAAATGGAATGGCAACCAGAAGAAGATGAGGAAATAAATGATAGAGCTCGATTAGCCCCATACACATGGAAAATTGGTGGATGGGCTGAAAAAGTAAAATCGGCTGAAGAAGAGAAAATCATCGGCATTACAAGTCATCAATTCTATACAGAAATCGGAGGATATCGGATGAAATTGAGAGTATACCCAAACGGAGATGGGGTAGGGGAAAAGGAAAATATTTATCAGTGTATTTTCTATTAGCAAGGGGCAGATATGACGGCAAGTTAGAATGGCCATTTAATCGAAAAGTCACAATTTCAATCGCTAAACCCGGAAAATGGGGAGAGCGACACAGCGAAAAATTGGGAATGGACCCAAGATCTATGATAAGCCAGAAGCCAAAATCCACTGAAAACGTTGCGGGAGGAGTACCACAATTTCTGTTGAAAAAATATGTAACACCTCAATTCGTGAAAGATGACACGATATATATCACCATCGAAGTAGAAACAGAACGAGAAATGAAAATACGAATTCAACAAGAACAAGCGAGACCGCGAATTAGCGTACTTGAGAAACGAATTCCAGGAATAAAATATTTGCCCACAGATATAGACGATCCTGTGGAGGAAGGATTAACACGATTAACAGAAACGCAAAAGTGTAGAGAGTTAGCAGCAATATTGAGAACTGGGGCAAAGAACCAAAGACGAACTGTAACAGATTTAGCAAAATGGATAATCGATTCGTGTAGTAGAGTGGAGAATCTGCGAAACATCGTAAAGGAAATAGAAGAGTATCGGAGAATGTATGCGTGGTACCCGGAGCAATTCCGAGAAATCATCCGAAAATGGAAACATACCGAATGGGCAGCCGAAACGATAGAAAAATACAGCCTAAAAATTATGACCCAGATTTCGAACCAATTGAAAGAGAATTTTATATCACTGCCAAGGTAAGTGAAGTGAAAAAGAGAATACCATACGAACCGCCATTTCATTTACAATACGAAGGACGATCATTAGATGACGATCTCGAAATTGGAGTTACGCAAATGCAATTGGGATTAATAAATATATTAACAGTAGCAAAAATTGCGGGTAGAGAACTCAATAAAAGAGAAATCAAAACGAAAACGCCAATAGGACGACAGGAAAGTCTAAATACGCCAGAAGTTCCACCTGCAACAGATGAAGTAATCGTTATCACAACAGGAGATGAAGAGATACTGAATGATCTAAATGATATTGTGGATGAGGGAAACAACCCGGAGAATACCGGAATCAAGAGATTTGTTCATGACAGAAAACGAAGATGATATGATAACAGATGAACCAGATGAGCTAGTATGTGGTCAAAGACAACCAGTCGAAATTATAGAGCCAGATACCGAAGAGGAAAATAAAAAGAAAGAGAGAAGACGCCGAAGCTCGACAGGAGACGAATGGGACAATTGGATAAATGAACGAGGAGCTACAACATCCAGAGAAACGGTGGATGAGCAACCCAAACGAAAAGAAACAGGCACGGCAATGGAAAAGAAATCCAGAGGACGGCCAAAGAGTGATAAACCAGCTCCAGAAAGGAAAACCAAAGAGCAAATGCAGATGGATCAATTGACAACGAAATTGAACAAGCTTAGTCAAGTAACGAAGCAGTTACAAGGAAAACTGAAAGGCCAAGAACAAGGAGCAAAGTGGATCAACAGACTAATAACTGATATGCTGGGATTAGCAAATCCAGAAATAAAGAGAAATTTAAAACTTAATAATATCGGAGCAGAAGCGAAGCAGCTTTGGGCAGCAATAAAACCAATAATAAATAAAATAATGGATAATAAAGTACGAACCACAACCAAAGATCCAGAGGAATTGCTGCTGATAATAAATCACTTAACGAAACGATCTGATGACCCAAATAGATATTTGGTAGGAATGGCCTACCTGATGTACAATACGATAGTGATATACAGAAAGCGAACTCCAAGATACAACCCAAACGGATATGAATTCGCAATAACGGATATTATCAGGAAAATAATCGAACCATTCATCCTGACTCAAGGTGGATGGCAAGCCTTTATAAATCTAGTAAGCAAAGATGATCAAACTGAAATAATGCAGACAAAGTTGAAAGAGTTATTAACGGAATTCGAAACAACGATTAATGCAAGCGATCCAAAAACAACTAGAAAAGGGATGAATACGATAATCACTACAATACTCATATGGATGATGTGCGTAAAAGGAGTAGAACCGTTTGTAGTATACGATTGTGATAACATAAAGATTGGCGATAAATATTCATTAAAAGAAACGGAAGAGTGCAAAGCAGCAAACCCCGGTAAATTACAGACAACGGCAACCGCAGTATCTTATAACGTATATCAAGAAGTAGATTTCATAAAAACAGAAATCAAAGAATGCTCTGTAACAAGGAAAATCGTAGCATTTCATTGCGGACATCACTCACACTCAACAATTATAGAAGCTGGAACGGAAACAACAGTAGTATCAGTAACACGGAACGAATGTGAAGAAGGATTCACAATAGGACGCATCTCAATAGCTGGACGAGTGAATGTAGCAGCCGAGGAAGGAAAAATAAAAACTACCCGAGTATACGCTGCGGGAAGAATAACGGCTGGAGACGGAACATGCCAAGGGGGAGAATACACCCTATTGAATCAATTAGTCAAAGGAGTAGTAGTGATTGAAAGCTACCAAGTAAAATTAGAGAAATATCAAGGATATTTTGATCCAGACACACAAGCGATGAAAAAGTACCCTCAATGTCTAGCAACAGATAGATCATGCAATACGGGAATGTCAACGATCGTATATCACGCCGATACCAGAACTTGTAGACTCACCTTATTGAAAAGCGCAATATTCGACGAAGTGCAAGGACGAGTGCACAGTGAAACAGAAACTAACACGCAAAAAAGCGCATTAGACGAAATACGAAGAACAGGAAGAATCGGAAAACCAACGATCACCACGACTATCGGATCAGAGGTCACGCCAACGGTAGTAATATCAACTGATACCACAATCGGAATGAGATTTATAAAAGGACGAATGGTGAGTAAATGTGACGAAATGGTAGCTAGTACAAATTATAAAGGAATATTTTTATCACGAACAGCAATACCGAACGCAAAAGTGCAAATAGACCCCAAAGATGTAAAACTATATCTCTATATAAATAACAAGATGGATTTCTTATATCACAAAGGATTGGCGTCAACAGAGAAAATATACTACGATTTAGTTAAAAATGATTGTATCCTGAACAGAGAAATATTAAAAACAAAATTGGCAATGGCAATCACGAATCCAGACAACGCAATTCCATTACTACCACTACAGGAAGGGTATTTTGGAAGAATCGTTGGAGAAGTTATGTATACATACAAATGTGAAAAGACGATTGCGAAACTACCAGAAAATTCAACAATTCCAAGAGATAAATGCATAAATGAACTAGAAATAATGCATAAAGGGAAAATCAGATTCGCTCAGCCAGTAACAAGGATGATAAATCCAGAAAAATTCGTACCTAATATGTTTAGTTGTAGTAATGTATATGGACCGTTATTTGAAATAAGAGATGGAAGTTGGTTACAATTTCCAACTCGAGTAATAGTAGCACCACCAAAAATATTTGGACTAACAGAATTAGCTAGCGAAGCAGAATTCAAACCAGTTGATATATCACAGAGTGGAATATACCAAACGAAAGATCTGGAACGAGCCAGAGAACATTTATTATTCCCAGCACAAAGGCAAGCAATATTATCCAACATTGTAACCATAACGGGAGGTAACAACTATGGAGAGAAACCCAACTACGAATTGTTACTATCACCAGACCATTTTCAACATGCAACAGCAAATATGATGAAAGCCATGTGGGGAAGATTCTTAATCTTCGGACAAATGATGGCAGGAATCTTAGGAATAATTCTTATTATTCAAATCGTAAGAGTGATCTTAACACAAATGTTAGCATGTTTCGATATCTACAAAAGAGAGAGAAAAATCAACTGGAAAATGGCAATTGGATTTTTACCGTTTTTAGCAAAAACAATGGTCTTACATGGACACTCAAAAGATATTCACAAGATAAAGAGATTGGTAGGAATTCTAACGAAAATGAATGGTACCGATGAAGAAGTCGGACGAAAATTTAAAGCGATAATGAGATTAGAAGCCGAGAAAACCAGAATGAAGCGACAAAAAACGAGTAACTGGAAACGATGGATAAATTTCAGAGATGATAGCAGTAATAACAGCGACAATGATGAAAATCAAGGAGGAACGCAAATGCTAACTCAAGAGCAACTCAAGCAATGGGAAAATCGAAAGACAAGACATAGTGGACACTATAATCATCCACCACCAGTATACGAATGTCTAAAGAAAGCAGTATCATCAGTAGAGAGAAACATGCCAGTAGAAAGACACGTACCAATACCAAGATCAACAACATTACGAAATATTTATCCAGTACCATACGAACCAAATTGGGCAGATTTGGTGCCAAGAACCAGCCAAAGATCAAGAAGTGTGGATCAGGATCCAGAAACTCGAACCATCGCTATGTTACAAACATTAGCTGGACCAACATTAACGGTACCCATAGAGATAAATGGGGTAGAAATAAAAGCAATGATCGATACCGGAGCAAACATTTCAGCAATAAAAATGGATAAAATACCCGGAAGATTATGGCCATGTATAGAAGAAGCTAACATGGATGTAATAACTTGCAGTAAAGAATCGGTCGCAGTCATCGGAAAAATCTGGTCAATAATCGAATATAAAAATGTGAAAATCAATACGTATCTAGCGGTTATCAGGAGATTGAGTGCGGATTGTATAATTGGAACGGACCTCATGCCAGAATTATTAAAAGAGATAATAATAGATCTAGGATCGATGGAGCTGAGAGATAAAACTGGACGAATATGTATGTTGAAATCAGAAGTGAGATGTTCAGAGAAAATAGTAGTGCCAGGGCGCACACAAATGATTTGTTACGTAAAAGTGAATGAAGAAACCAGAGGAGAAATGATTTTCGAACCTAATCACAAATTTGAGAAAAAGAAAGAACTGCCATTAGCCAGAGAGATAGTGTACGTAAACGACAACAGTGAGATTCCAATCAATATTACAAATTTCGATGAGGAAGATAAAGTCATTTACGAAAACGAAAGATTGGGAAAACTAACACCGATGATGGACATCGAACTTCCAACAACAAAAACTGAAGGAAATGAAGAAGAATTATGGACAATCGACAGTCAGCTACTAAACGAAAACGAGAAAGAACAACTACAAAAACTGCTAATGGAATTTAAAGATATATTTGCAGCATCAGACTTAGATCTCGGTACAAGCGAGGTAACGCAACATACGATACCATTAACAGATGATACCCCAATAACACTACGGCCATATCGATTGGCAGAAGCTCAAAAATCAGAAGCAGAAAAAGAAGTTCAAAAGATGTTGGACGCAGGAGTAATCGAACCAAGTTGCTCGCCATGGCAATTTCCAGTAGTCATGGTAAAGAAAAAAGACGGAACGCAACGGTTTTGTATAGATTATCGACGACTCAACGCGGTAACAAAACGGGATACATATCCGCTACCAGACATAAATGAAATGTTACAAACCCTACACGGAGCAGCTTATTTTACATCGCTAGATTTAAAAAGTGGTTATTGGCAGATAAAGGTCAAAGAGGAGGATAGAGAGAAAACTGCCTTTACAATTGGAAAAGATCTATATCAATTTAAGAAAATGCCTTTTGGACTAACCAACGCACCAGCCTCATTCCAGAGATGTATGAACTTCGTAACTCATGGCATTAAACAATGTATGGTAATATTGATGATTTTAATTGATAATTCCAGCACCTTCGAAGCAACCCATTTAAAAGATATCCGTAACGATTTGTTCGATTGAAGACAATGGAAGTAAAAAATGAAACCCTCCAAATGCGATTCGGGCAAAAGAAAAAGTTCCTCTTAGGACAATATTGTGTCAGCAAAAAGGCAAAGAACCAATATCCAAGAACATCGAAAAGATAAGAATGCCCAGTACCAAAAACAGTCACGCAAGTGCAAGAATTTTTAAGGCCTATGTGGGTACTATTGAAAGTTCACAAAGAGTTATGCAACCATTCGGCAAAACAATACAAGAATTAACCAAAAAAGGATACCCCGTTTATATGGGAAAAGGAACAACAAACAGCCTTTGAAAAACACTCAGAGATAAACTGATATCATCAGCACGCAAAATACTCGTACACCCAATTTTAAGAAACCGTTTTTTATTAGCGACAGAACGCTAAGTGGATATGCATCTGGAGCAGTCCTAGGACAATGGGATGACGAGAAAAAGAGAGGATTTATTGATATTAACAGTCGAACATTCAAGAAACATGAAAAGAATTACTCTGTGACTGAAAGAGAGGCACATGCGATAAATTCAAGCTATTAAAACATTTTCAAAATATTTTATTGGGGTCCACAGAGATATATATCACTACTGATCATCAACCATTGGAATATGGCTAGGCCAACACAAGAAGCCTCGAGTAGTTGATGAGATTGGGCGATGCAGTTGCAGAATATCGCCATATAATAAAATGTCAAATCAAGGAAAAAGCGAACGCAATGCAGACTGCCATGTCAAATTTGTATTTTGAGGAACTAATGGATCAATGATGTAAGACGAATATGCATGATCAATCCGCAGAAGATAATAGATTTTTACAAACTGAAAAATGAAGCAGAAAGAAGACGATGAGTTGAAAAACATAATCGAATTTATGAAAACGAACGATATGAAAATTTTCGACATACAACAGCAAATTAAGAGCATATGGAAAAAACACAGACATCGATATAACATAGAGAAGGGATGGCTATTATTAATGGATGCGAGAAAGACTTATGGTGGTTTAACCAGAAATGTAAACGAAAAGAAGTACTGATGCAATATCATGATGGAGAAAACTGGAGACCACATGTCGGCAAAAAGACGGAAGCAAGATTACGTCAAAAATATTATTTGCCCAAATATCGAGAAGACCGTGAAAAGGAATGGATAAAGAATTGTTTGATATGTGCAAACCAGAAAAAAAAGCACAGAAGTAACTAAAAGGCAAACATTAAAACCAATGCCAATCACCAAACCAATGACATGATCGCACATGGATGAGTAGGGACGCATTACCGAAAACTAACCGATGAAATATCTATATAATTAGTAGTAAAACAGATTATTTATCAAAATTCCCGGAAGCATTCGCAATACCAGATCAAAAAGCCAGAACAATAGCGGAAGATCCTAGTAGAGGAAATATGCTGTAGATACGGAACACCCAAAACAGATCCTGGACTGATCAAAGGAACCAACTTCAATGAAGCGAAATCATAGAAGAAGTAACGAAACTACTTCAGAAAACTTGCGAAAAATTGAGAACATCGCTTACCACCCACATGGCAAAATCCCGAACGATTCAACGCATACTTAATTGGAAATGATGTCATAATTAACGTAAGGCAGACACGCAAAGGATTGGATAGATATATAAACCTATGCTTATGCCTATGGATGTCAATACAATTCAGCAACAAAAAATGATCCATTTAAATTAATGTAGGCAGAGATGTAACATGCCGATCGACTTAGAGTATACCGCCGATATCACAGTAATATGGAAATTGATGATAATGTAACAGGATTCAAAGAGCGGATGCAAGAGATCTGGAAAACGGCAGGTATGAATATAGATTTACCAAGAAAGCTATAAAGAATTAACATGACAAAAGCGAGACGTACGCGAACCATAACCTTCAGGTCGGAGACGGGTTAATAATGCGCTACGGCCAGAAATTATCCCCAGGTAGTAGCCCAGAAAATTAACAAAGATGTGGTAAAGGACCATATGAGATAAGTATGTAAACGAGAAACAATGCTCGAGTAAATTGGTCAACACCCCACTTACTAGACCTATCTACGTGAACGTGAGAGAGCAAAAGCGATACCGAGGACAATAACAAGAGAACCAAGAAAATCGAGGTAGCAAACCAGATCAACAAAACTCAACAACCTTGTAATAAAAGGACTAACAATGAGTCGAAAAAATAGAAGCGACAATACAAATAATACCCGTAGAGGAACCTAAACCGGATGAATCCAAAAATAAACTCTAAACGCGACTCAAGATAATGAGACAGAATGGATATATAGTGAAAAAGCCATCAAGAGATAATGCAAAGGGTCGAAGGAAAAAGGATGGAATGAGAAAGTAAAACAAAGCGGGAAAAATCCGCATGGATTAAGCAAAGGAACTAGAAGTCCACCAGAAATGGATCGTATTAAAGAAAGTAATACCCATGATCTTTCACTATGGCAGATGTAGAAGGAAACGTACTTTACATATTGCAGTACACACAGAAATACCTCAAAAGGATAATAAGACATAATCCACTTAATGAGAAATGCGGACACGCCTCAAATATACCAAACGAAGAAGGACAAACACCACTAATGTTCGCAGTTGCAAGCAGAATGCCTCTACAACAGTTCTAAGGAGAATTACTAAAACAGACATCGTTTTAAAGAAAAAAGATAATGGAGAAAAATAAATGACACACTATGCACTGAAATCGAGACAAAGCAAGTGCAATAAAATTTATAACCAGTAACAGCGACAACCGGAGAAAGAGAATGAATGGTAAATAACAATCCCAAAACTAATGGGAAAGCTATCGGGCTAACAGGACGAAGCACACCAATCTGATGAAATGGACCTAACGAGGGTTCACCACTCAAAGTATTCAATGTAAATTATATTGGTAAGAAACAGAAACGTTCTATAAAAGAACAATATATGCCCACTAATCCATTCCAAAGACAATAAAAGCAATGTTGAAATGGGAAGGACTGAAATTCACGCATCATCCCAAAGAAGCCAATACGAAATCGAGATAAGAAAAGGAACAACTATAAAGATAATACACAGATGGCATGAAAAGCAAATAAGATTTTCAAGCAAGCAAAACAAGAAAATAAAAAGAGATGGATGATATAAAAGCGAGAATAATAAAAGTATACGAAGGAAATAATCGAAATAATAAATGTTCCGAGGACGACATTTCAAAAGGAAACCCGATGGAGATAATATAATGATAATAATGAAGAAGGGGGTGACAGCAGAAAAACCAAGGAGATCCAAAATAACGAGATGAAAACAAATCCGCACAACAAGAGAGAAAGGACCACCTAACAAGGAAGTCAAGAAACAAGTAACAGCAATAACGAAGGAAAACGAACAAGGAACGATGTTACTACAACAAAGGAAAAATCAAAACACGACCGAACCCTGCTACAAAAAAATAATGATAGTTGATACGGTCATCAAGTAACGGAAAGCTGACGAAAAAACATCACAAAGGAAAATAAAATCGTTAGAAATACGAACATAAACGAAGAAGGAAATCGGAAGTAAAGGAATAATGCCTTACAACTGTTACAATGAAATATAAAGCATAAGTTGTCAATTTGAATATTCAATAGGAAAACCAGGAAAGATGGAAATACGATGAAAAAACTCATCATCATGTCAAACACAAAGAGTATTAGAGATGCTACAGAGATAGAAACGTAAAAATCCAAGTAAAGCCAGGAATAGGCAAACTGCGAATAATAAACAGAGGAAAGAAACGGATTGAACAAGTAATGTATAAAATCAAAACAAATTATCGACTGTTTGGAAAATAATATGAAAGCAGGAAAGATGTGAATGGGATAGCCCTAGAAGAAATGCGGAAATATATAAGTGCCAAACAATGAATATAATAATAACTTGCACATTGGCCAAAACCCTGGGAGAAAAATTCACAACACCAAAAGAAGAGCCTTATCAACGTCGAGCACGAGAAAATAAAGAAATAATAAAAAAGTGGAATCAAAACCAAAGAGTGGGAGAAGAGATAAATAGTTGAAAATATGGGCAAAAACCCATTACAAAAGTTTGTATATTCGAAAACTAAAAAGAAAGGAACATGAACCGGAAAGAATCAAATGTCATCAAACGATGGATATCAAAAACCAAAATATACCGTATTCCAACTAAAAGAAAGCGTGGAAAGTACATAGTAACATGTCAGAAAGGAAGAGATGATTCTGGAAATCAATAACAGAAAACTACGAGAATCAATTACGACAAAACGTCCCGAAAAAGAAACCAAAAGAGAAACGCGTACCAACGACAGAATCAGAAGAAAGTAAAGCAGTAATAATAAACATAGAATCAGATGCGGCAAATGAAGAGGAAATAGTAAATTGAAAACACAGGTGAAAAACCCCATCAGCGAAAATTTGCGTATACGAACTAAAGAAACGAAACCATAACAAAAGATCCAATGTGAAACGACAAAAAATATAAACGAATCGAAAGTACGATACCGAACGAAAAGAAAACCGGAAATATGTTAATAATATCCAAAAGGGAACTCAAATGAACATTGGAGAAAGATAACAAAGGAAACCATCAAGTCAAATGGCCAACAGAATCAAACCTGCAACAAACAATCTGAAAGAAAAACCAGGAAACGAAAAATGGAAAAAAGGAATGATCATGGACGACAGCCACCTTCTTTCATTCGACTTACACTCCAGAAAGCAGCTTAAATGTACAACCAAAGGAAAGAATAATGAGACAACCAACGCAAGGAAAACACTATGCAACCTAATGAAAAAGAACTATAATGATTGAATATCTGGATAACAACAGCGGTAATAAGCAGCATAGTGAGCTGATAGTAATTCAATCTAGTAAGAACTACCAAAATGTAGAAGAGCCCGGCGAGAAAAGATTATGGCCAGAGTTGAAAAATTCAACTATGATATCGAATAGGACAATACGATGTAGAAAAGACTGAGGAATATGAAATCATAGAAATTCTAGTACCGGAGCGGGACCTCTGTAAAAGAACGCCATTATCGGAAGCACAACAATGGTCAAACGAATCTGATTATAACCAGATAATGAATGAGAAATATGGGAATACGGACATTGCGTATAGAGTCCCCGGAAGACGATGGTGTAAAAACGATAAAAAGACGTTGTATATAAGTGTAAAATTTATGTAGTATAATAGTGAGTAATAGTATGGCAATATGTATATATAAATATTGTACAAAATGTGTCAGAAATGTAACGCAAAGCAGAAAATGAATGCGAATGATTAAACGATGTTTTATACACCAACAATGAATCCGAAAATGCAAATCAACCAAAATCATGAGAATACACCATTCAGAAAGTAAATACAAACAAACCAGCAGAATGCCAAGTACCGAATAGAAATTGGGTAAGAATTACAAATCAAGGAATACACCAAGATCAAGAATCGAGGCAACGTGGAAACGACAAATGTTGAATTTAATGACATTAATAACGAACAATGCGCAACTCAGTGGACAAATACTCATCTAAGTATAACCGAAAGCGTGAACAGAGGGCTACAACAAGCCATAAGACTCGAAAGAGCAACAAAGAACTATACTACAATTGGAGAGATATAAATGAGCAAAATTAACAGATCAAGTTAGATGGCAAGCTGAAACGAAATTAGAAAGAACTACTAAACCAATCAACAGCAACGTAGAAATCCAGCAAGTTGGGTGGAATGGATAGCCATCGATGCCCAGAATTCACTCCCAGAAGCGGATTCAACAGTAGAGTTAAAAATAAAGCGTACCGTGTAAATATGTATAAATAAAACGGATAGAATAAAGCAACGTCGACTAATCAGAAAAATTTTTGTAGATATGCAAGACAATTATCGAGAGAATTAGGAAGAAGCGAGAATCATCCGAGATACGAGAACGAATTAATGAAAAATAGAAATAAAGTGGTGAACGAAATAAAAGAAGATTGAAATGTTTTGTAAATGCAAAGAACTAACTGATTGGAGCGAGACAAACGAAAATGTGGATGCAGAATATGTACAGATTTACGATAGAAGTGATAGAAACAAAAACAAAAAATGTCTGGAGCGAAACGAGACGATGGAAAGAAGATGAAGATCCTACACAATGGATAAGCCACAACAAAAGAGAATCCAATAATCTATTAGTCCCAAATGCCAAGTAAAAGAATGTGAATGGAAGGACTGGATGAAGGAACCCGAAAGTTCACGCCAAAATGAATGCGAATATAACGAGATATTATGGCCGAACAATGTCAAATCATCACAACACAAAAAAGACTATGAAAGAACATCACAAAGTGTAGCATCAAGAGAGAAGGAAAAATGCGAATTCTGTGGAGTCATCGATCGAAATGGATAAAAATAGAGATGGAACACGCGGAATCCCAAAAGAGGAACAAATATGTGATCTATATGAAGGGATAATGCGAAAAATAACTGCGACAGGAAAGAATAAAGTCAAATAAAAGAACATGGAACGAATGCATCGGCAAAACCAAGCAAAATGTCCCGTTATAACTATCAACTGCCGAGAGCACAGTTACCAATTGCGGAAATGCAAGCACATGAAAGAAAATAGTATCGAGCATGCCGAAATCATAATGAAAACGATAAGGGATGTTGGCATGGGAAATAAAAAAGCCTAACGAAAGAAAATGATGCACAAAAAGCAATAATAAGAGAAATATTAAGAGTCCAGAAAGAATTTCGAGAGAAGGCCAAGGAGACACACTCAAGAAAATGTGGCGAAATGGAAAAGAATGCAACGAATGACCAACAGCATAAAGGAACTAGAAAACCAACCAATCCTATACCAGAAAACACCCTATCAGCACCATTTATAGGAAAATAACCGAATTCGCAGAAAAAGCTTCAAGAGAGCAAAAGATGGAAACATCAGAGAATTTTAGAAGCCCACCAAATACAAGTTGGGAAATGGATACAATTGGGCATTAGACTATATCCAAATGGGGATGGATGCACGGCACCCCACATCATGTCCTTCATCAGAGTAGGAAAAGGAGATTAACGACGAGCTATTAGCAGGGCCGTTTAAACAACATGATATTAAATGAAAAGGGTAATGAGGATTACGGCAATCCAATCAGAACAGAAATTGAACCACAGATGGGAAGACCAACAACCGACTGGAATACAGCGATTGGCACCAACGTTTCTATCCACAACAACGATGAGAGGAGAAGGATTCTTGCGAGAGATAATAATGTAATATAAAGTTAGAAGTGGAGAAGCCAGACAAGACGTTGTAAAAAAGAAAAGAAGTGTAAATAAATGTAAATAAAATAATAAAAACCAAATAAAAATCAAAAAATTACAATAATCAGCAAAAATCAGAAAAAAACAAAATTCAAAATATGAGCGATATTTAGATGCAAGCGAATCAGCGAAGAGATAACAGTACACGATGAGAGAAGGACAGATTCGATTATGGACGAGACTATGGAAACCAGAGGAAAGAAAAAATTAAAAACCTTAGTAATCGCAATTCAGCATTATCCAGTTTCGACACAACCGACGGACCCATGGAAATGAGGAAGGTAATTTACTCACAGATGAAAAGTAAAATAACGAAGGAGCGAAGAAAAGAAGAACAGAGATATTAAACGTTCAATAGATAATAAAGTATTCACTGACCGACAGAAGTAAAGAGATGGCAGCCCAAAGGATCTTCTCTCAGATAACCCCCGAACTACCGGATGAAGTCACCTGTATTTATTGTGCAAGGAAGACTCTTCGCAATTGGAGAAAGGAGAAAACAGCAAAACGAGACACCTGAGGAAATTTTCCAACCTGCCCATTTAAGAATAAACATTGACGTCGGAAACCAAGCGATAAACAGACTAGAAGGACTTAGACAAATCAGAAAGTTTGACAAAGATGAAAAGGGAGGTGAGAAAAAGATAACGATAAATAAAGAGTTTCGAAGGATCCAAGAAAGTAATCTGGGAAAACCGAAAACTATAAATAGAACATTCGAAGAGAGAATCTAAAACTTTCAAGGAAATCCCAAGAGGAGCAGAATTTGCGAGTCAAGGATATTGGTCCAAAACCGCCCAGAGGAAAATGTGCGAAAGGATGTAAAAATCAACAGCCAATACCAGATCAAAGAAATGTCAATAACTAAAGCATAAAGGAACAATGTATGTAAAGCAGAAAAAGTCAAAGAATATTGAAATAAAATACAAACAGCAAATAAGAAGATATCTTAGATCGACCAAAACGAGAAACCATAAATGCCTCCTATCAGGAGTAGATACGCAAAAAATGAGGAAATAATCAAGAAAGATTGGCTAATAATTTGGAAATGGTATGACTCAACACAAGCAGTAATCCCGAGCAATCAAGCGATATCAAGAGAAACCAAAAAGAGAATCGAGAAACAAATCAATAATAAAAGGATATTTGGAACAGTATCAATGTGTAACATGCTGGCAGATAACATGTTGAAGAATAATTTATATCCTTGTGGACACATGGTCACATGTGAAGTAAGTGTGGTTAAAAGTCGATATATGTCCAGTATGTAGAAAGCCGATCAAACGGACGGATCAAAGGATTCCGTTTCGCTGATCAAGTAATTAGATAATGGAGAACTAATGTGTAAAAATGTAAATAAAGATAAATGTAAAAACAAAAAATTATAAAAATCCAAAAATTCACAAAATAACGGATGATTAATAATGATAAAATCTTGAGATGATTGAAAGGAGAGTATAACGATTTAATTAATATTTAGAAAACAATTATGAATCCCAAACGAGACAAAAGAAGTTTTGAAAGAGGCTGAAGAAGTCAAACCAAACAAATTCAAAGAACCTCAATCAGAATCAAATAAAAGTAACAAGTGAGGAAGTAGAATTGTGGAGACAAAGGACGTCGCAACTAAAAGAATGCTACAATCGAGAAAGAAGGAACTAGTGCAAGAGACTCAAAAACGAAAATGATGAAAAGAAAAGTGGGAAAAACAACTAGAACAAAAAATAACTTACTCAGAAGGAAAAGAGAAAACGTACCAAGAGCGAGAAGAGGAAATGAAATGAAGGAATTTACTGCAGAACAAACCAGAATCAAAACTCAAAAGGAAAGAGATACAAACCCTAGAGCAAAGAGAAGCAGGATCAACCAAAGCGAAAATAAGAAAAGATTGCGAGAAGTTGATAAAAAAAATAAGCAGAGATACGAGAAGAGGAAGGGACGATAAAGATTATACAACAAAATGCAGGAGGAAATGGCAAATCAGCACCCAATATAGAATAGAGAAACCAGAGAACCCATTTGGAAACAAGCCAAGAAATGTGCAAACGCAAGCACTTCACTGGAAACGAAGTGGTACGGAGAGAAGGAGCGTGCAAGGAATGACTGGAAAGCAACGCGCTAGACATTATATTCAGCAAATAAGCTGAAGGGAAGATAGAACAGAGCAACAAAACTAAAATGGGAAGAATGCCGAAAGGAAGTCAACAAGCTGAGAACCAAGGCAAAAAACCAGTAAAGAAAATTAGAGAGCCCCAGAGACGATAGACAAGAAAAGAATAGTGATCCAAACAACGGCGGAAGCGACGAAAGTGGAAAGACAAGTAATAGGATTGTCGAAAAATCCGAGAATGCAATGCAATGGGAAATATACAAAAAACAAGATCACGAAATAGTATGGGCAACAAACGAGAAAATGAAGGATGATGCTACTAGACAAAGAAAGAACTCTTTAAACAGAGACAATACAACAATAAAAACGGAAGACAAAGAAAAGTGGGATCAAATCAGAAGCAAGAAGATGGAAGAACCAAGTAACCAAGAAGCCAAGAAAGAAATAAGACTGTTACCGCCAAAAAGATAAATTGAATAATGGAAGATTTGGAGCTATGGGAAACAAGTCCGAAGCGCAGGAAAGAAACAATTGAGGAGCTGAACCGAGGAAATCCAAAATGAATACCCATGAGCGGCAGACAAAATCAATAAAAGGCTCAGGAAAACCGACAAGGACCTAAGAAAATGGATTGATCAGCTAAAGTCAAAAGATAACGGAAACCCTACACGAACAAACGGATGAAAGAACGACAAATTCACATATTAAACGAGAAGAATAACAGAAAACTCCAACAGGAGGTGAACGGAACACCGAGGAGTTACATATCTCCCAAAAAATCAGTTGAGACATCAACTCGGAAGTCAAATGATCAGTTGAAAAAACAAGTGAAAGCAGAGATAAAAGCAATAAAGCAAGATATGAGGAAAATGAACAGAATCTGAGAAAAAGAGATTGAAAAGTTAAGCTTTGGAAAATACGCAATCGAGGAAACGCAAGTAGAAGAGTTTAACAAGAAAATACGGAAATACTTGCTATCTCTTAGACGAGAGATACAAAACAAGCGCCTTGCGTGCAGAAATAAATACTTGCAAAACCGACCACCATCCTGCTTATGCGTTAATATCCCAAACGAAATTCTAAACCAGTAAAACCCGCCGAACCCGAATGAAAGGATCGGAGAGACAGACGAAACGATAGCGTAAATTTAAAGAGAAAAATTGTAAAAAGTGTAAAAAGATAAAAAACAATAAATTCTAAAAACAATAAAAAATGTAACCAATGTATATTTAGTAGAAATTCCAAAGAATAGAATCCGAATGAATCTAGAAGACGGAGAATACGAATCTACGGATTACATTCTTTTATTCAATCGTAAGAGTGATTCTTACACAAGATGTTAGCATTTTCGATATCTACAAAGAGGGAAAAATCAACTGGTAAAATGGGCAATTGGTTTTACCGTTTTTAGCAAAACAATGGTGTTACATGGACACTCAAGAATATTACTAAGATAAAGAGATTGGTAAGGAAATCTAAGAAGAAGATGGCACAGGTAAAAGCTCGACTGAAACGACGGAAATTTAAGAGCGATAATGAGATTAGAAGCGAGAACACCAGAATGAAGCGACAAAAAACGATAACTGGAGACGATGGATAAATTTCAAGAGAGCAGATAAACAGGCAACAATAACAAGGAACACAGCAATGCCTAACGTCAAGAGCACACTCAAACAATGGGAAAATCGAAGACAAGACATAGTGGACATTATATCATCACCACACGTATATGAATGTTCTAAAGAAAGCAACAACATCATAGAGAGAAACATACAGTCGAAAGACACGTACCATACCAAATTAACAACATTACGAATATTTATCCAGTACCATACGAACCAAATTGGCAGAACTTGTGCCAAGAACCAGCCAAGATCAAGAAGTGTGGTATGCAGGATCAGAACTCGAACTATCGCTATGTTACAACATTAGCTGGACCAACACTAACGGTACCATAGAAATAAATGGGGTAGAAATAAAAGCAATGATTGATACGGAGCAAACATTCAGCAATAAAAATGGGATAAAATACCCGGAAGATTTGGCCATGGTATAGAAGAAGCTAACAGTGATGTAAATAATTGCAGCAAAAGAATCGTCGCAGTCATCGGGAAAAATCTGGTAATAAAGAATATAAAATGTGAAAATCAAGACGTATTAGCAGTTATCAGGAATTGAGCGCGGATTGTATAATTGGGAATACAGATCTCATGCAGAATTATAAAAGAGATTAATAATAGAATCTAGGATCGATGGAGCTGAGAGATAAAACTGGACGAATATGTATGATTGGAAATCAGAAGTGAGATTTCAGAGAAAAATAGTATGCCAGGGCGCACACAAATGATTTGTTACGTAAAAGTGAATGAAGAAACCAGAGGAGAATATGATTTCGAACCTAATCACAATTTGAGAAAAGAAAGAACTGCCATTAGCCAGAGAGATAGTGTACGTAAACGAAACAGTGAGATCAATCAATATTTACAAATTCGATGAGGAAGATAAGTATTTACGAAAAACGAAAGATTGGGAAAACTAACACCGATGATGGACATCGAACTTCCAACAACAAAAACTGAAGGAAATGAAGAAGAATTATGGACAATCGAACAGTCAGCTACTAAACGAAAACGAGAAAAGAAAACTACAAAAACTGCTAATGGAATTTAAAGATATATTTGCAAGCATCTGACTTAGATCTCGTAAGCAGCGATGTAAACGCAACATACGAATAACCATTAACAGATGATACAATAAACACTATCGCCATATCGATTGGCAGAAGCTCAAAATCAGAAGGCAGAAAAAGAAGTTCAAAAGATGTTGGACGCAGGAGTAATCGAACCAAGTTGGTTCGCCATGGCAATTCCCAGTGGTCATGGTAAAGAAAAAGTCGGAACACAACGGTTCTGTATAGATTATCGACGACTCAACGCGTAACAAACGGGATACATATCCTCTACCAGACATAAAGAAATGTTACAAACCCTATCACGGAGCAGCTTATTTACATCGCTAGATTTAAAAAGTGTTATTGGCAGATAAAGGTCAAAGAGGAGGATAGAGAAAACTGCCTTTACAATGGAAAAGATCTATATCAATTCAAGAAAATGCCTTTTGGATAACCAACGCACCTAGCCATTTCAGAGATGTATGAATTCGTAACTCATGGATTAAACAATGTATGGTATTATTGATGATTTATTATTTTTAATTCTAGCACCTTCGAGCAACATTAAAAAGATATCCGTACGTATTTGTTCGATTGAGACAATGGAAGTTAAAATTGAACCCTCCAAATGCGAATTGGGCAAAGAAAAAGAACCTTCTTAGGACATATGTGTCAGCAAAAGGCAAAGAACCAGATCCAAGAAACATCGAAAGATAAAGAATTGCCCTGTACCAAAAACAGTCACGCAAGTGCAAGAATTTTTAGGCCTATGTGGTACTATCGAAAGTTCATCAAGAGTATGCACCATCGCAAACCAATACAAGAATTAACCAAAAAGGATACGCCGTTTATAGGGAAAAGAACACAAAACACCCTTTGAAACACTCAGAGATAAACTCGATATCAGCACCAATACTCGTACACCCAGATTTAAGAAACCGTTTTTAATTAGCGACAGACGCAAGTGGATATGCATCTGGAGCAGTCCTAGGACAATGGATACGAGAAAAGAGAGCGAGTTATTGGATATAAAGTCGAACTTCAGAAACATGAAAAGAATTACTCTGTGACTGAAAGAGAGGCACTAGCGATAATTCAAGCTATTAAACTTTCAATATATTATATGGGTCACTGAGATATATATCATTACGATCATCAACCATTGGTATGGCTAGGCCAACACAAAAGACTCGAGTAGATTAATGAGTATGGCGATGCAGTTGCAAGAATACTCACCGACATATATAAAATCAAATCAGAAAAGCGAACGCTAATGCAACTGCAATGTCAAGATTGTATTTGAGGAAACTGATGATCATGATGTATAGACGAATATGCAATGATTCATCGCAGAGATAGATTTTACCAAAACTGAGAAATGAGCAGAAAAAGACGAAGACTAGAAAACAATAATCGAAATTATGAAACGACGATATGAAAATCTTCGACAACAACAGCAAATTAAAGAGCATATGGAAAACACAGACATCGATACACTATGGAGAAAGGATGCGTTTACTAAATGGCATGGTGAGAAGCACTTATGTGTTAACGCAGAAGTAGACGAAAGTATGCATATCAGATGGAAAATGGAGGACACATGTCGCAAAAAAGACGGAAGCAAGATTACGTCACAAAATATTACTGGCCAAATAACGAGAAGACGTAAAAGGATGGATAAGAATTTCTATATGTGCAAGAGGAAAAGCACAGGATAATAAGGCACCTAAAATCAATGCCATATCCACCAGAACCAATGACAATGATCGCATGGATGTAGTAGGACCACTACGCCGAAACTAACGATGGAAATATCTATATATAGTAGTAACAGATTATTATCAAATTCCCGGAAGCATTCGCATACCAGATCAAAAAGCCAGAACAATAGCGAGAATCCTAGTAGAGAAAATGCTGTAGATACGGAACACCCAAACAGAATCCTGCACTGATCAAGGAACCATTCATGAGCGAATCAAGAAGAAGTAACGAACTACTTCAGAATGCGAAATTGAGAACATCGCCTTTACCACCAAACAAATGGCAATACCGAACGATTCATCGCATATTAATTGGAAAATGATGCAAATTAACGTAGCAGACACCAAAAGATTGGGATAGATATATAAAATCTATGGCTTATGGCCTATTAGAATGTCAATACATTCAGCAACAAAAATGAGTCCATTTAAATTATGTACGGCAGAGAATGTAACATGCCGATCCGACTTAGAGTTAATCAACCGCCATATCACAGTATATGGAAATTGATGATTATAACAGGATCTCAAAGAGCGGATGCAAGAGATCTGGAAAACGGCAGGTTGAAATTAGATTTAACCAAGAAAGTAAAAGAATACTACAAAAGCGAGACGTAGCGAACATAACTTTCAGGTCGGAGACTGGGTAATAATCGCACATGACACAGAAATTATCCCAGGAGTAGCCAGAAAATTACAAAGATGTGTAAAGGACATATGAGATAATGTATGTAAACGAGAACAATGCTGAGTTAAAATTGGTCAACAACCCACTTACTAGAACTATTAGTGAACGTGAGCAGATGCAAAGCAATACCAAGAGACAATAACAGAGAAACAGAAAATCGAGTATGCAAACAGATCACAAACTCAACAACTGAGTTATAAACGGACTAACATGAGTCGAAAATAGAAGCGACATCAAATAATACCGTAGAGGACTAAACGGATGATCCAAAATAACTCTAAACGCGACTCAAGATAATGTAGACAAGATGGATATAATAGGAAAGCGCATCGAGAGATAATGCCAGAATGGGTCGAAGGGAAAAGGATGGATGAGAATAGTAAACAAAGCGGGAAAAATCGCTATGGTTATAGCTCAAGGAGCTAGAAGTCACCAGAAATGGATCGTATCAAGGAAAGTATACCATGATTTCACTATGGCAGATGTAAGGAACGTACCTACATATTGCAGTACAACAAGAAATACTCAAGGTATAGAATTATCCAACTTATTGCAGAAATGCGGACACCCAATATACAAACGAAGAGGGACAAACACCACTAATTTCGCAGTTGCAGCAGATGCCTCTACAACAGTTCTAAGAGAATTACTAAACAGATCATCGTTAAAGAAAAAGATAATGGAGAAAATAATGTACTACACTATGCACTGAAATCGAGACAAGCAAGTGCAATAAAATTTATAACCAGTAACGCGACAATCGGAGAGAGCGAGAAATGATGGTAAAACAATCCAACACTATGGGAAGCTACGACGCTAAACAGGGAAGCAACATGCATCTGATGAAAATGGACCTACGAGGGTTCACCACTCAAAGTATTCAATGTAAATTAATGGTAAGAAACAGAACGTTCTATTAAAAGAAACAATATATGCTCACTATCCATTTCCAAAGACAATAAAGCAATGTTGAAATGGAAGGACTGAAATTCACCAATCATCCAAAAGAAGCAATACGAATCGGAGATAGAAAGGAACAACTATTAACGATAATACACAGATGGCATCGAAAGCAAATAAGATTTCAAGCAAGCAAACAAGAAATAAAAGAGATGGATGATTATAAAAGCGAGAATAAAAGTATACGAGGAAATAATCGAAATAATAAATGTCGAGGACGACATTTCAAAGGAAACCGAATGGAGAAATAATAATGATATAATGAAGAAGGGGGTGCAGCAGCAAAAACCAGGATGATAAATAACTGGAAGAAAACAAATCAAAACAACAGAGAAAAGAACCACCTAACAAGGAAGTCAAAACAACAGTCAATAACGAAGGAACGAAACAAAGGAGATGTTACTACACAAGGAAAATCAAAACCGACCGACCCTGCTACAAAAATAATGATATTGATTACTCCATACAGTTAACGGAAGCTGAGAAAACATCACAAGAAAATAAAATCGTTCAGAATACGAACAATAAACGAAAAGGAATCGGAAGTAAGAATATGCTTACAACTGACAATGAATATAAGCATAAAGTTGTCAATTCGATTCAATAGGAAAAACCAGGAAAGAATGGAAATACGATCCGAAAACTCATCATCATGTAAACCACAAAGATGTATGTAGAGATGCTACAGAAGATAGAAACGTAAATCCAGTAAAGCCAGGAATAGGCAAACTGCGAATAATAAACAAGGAATGAGAAACGATTGAACAGTATGTATACAAAAAATTATCGACTTGTTGAAATGATATGAAAGCAGGAAAGAAATGTGAATGGGATAGCCTAGAAGGAAAGTGCGGAATATATAATATGTGCCAACAATGATATAATAATAACTTGCACATTGCAAAACCCTGGAGAAAAAATTCACAACACCAAAAGAAGAGCCTTATCAACGTCGAGCACGAGAAAATAAAGAATAATAATAAAAGTGGAACAACCACGAGTGGAAGAGAGATAATAGTTGAAAATAGGCAAAGAACCATTTACAAAAGTTTGTATATTCGAAACTAAAAAGAACGGAACGATGAACGACAGAATCAAATGTCAATCAAACGGAGATATCAAAACACAAAATACCGTATTCCAACAAAAGAAGCGTGGAAAGTACTAGTAAATGTTCAGAAAGGAAGAGATGATTACTGGAAACAATAACCAGAAAACTACAGAGAATCAATTACGACAAAACGTCGAAAAAGAAACAAAAGAGAAACCGTAATCAACGACAGATTCAGAGAAAGTAAAGCAGTAATAATAAACATAGAATCAGATGCGCCAAATGAAGAGGAAATAGTAATTGAAAACACAGGTGAAAACATCACGAAAATCTTCGTATACGAACTAAAAGAAACGAACCAGTAAACAAAAGAATCCAATGTGAAACGAGCAAAAATATACGAATCGAAAGTACCGCATACCGCACGAAAAGAAACTGGAAAATATTGTATAAAATCCAAAGGGAACTCATGAATTGAGAACGAATAACAAGGAAACACTCAAGTCAAATGCAACAGATAACCTGCAACAAAACAATCTGAGAGAAAACCAAGAAACGAAAAATGGAAAAAAGGAATGATCATGGACGACAGCCACCTTCAATTCACGAAGCGTTACAGACTCCAGAAAGAATTAAAGATGTACAACCAAAGAAGAATAATGGAGACAACCAACGCAAGGAAAACACAACATGCAACCTAATGAAAAGAACTATATGATTAAAATGATCTGGATATACAACAGCAGTAATGAAGCGTAGTGATGCTGATAGTAATTCAATAGTAAGAACCTACCAAATGTAAAAAGAAGCCGCGAAGAAAAGATTATGGCCAGCAGTGGAAAATTCAACTATGATATCGGAATTAGGAATACGATGTAGAAAGACGGAGGAATATGAATCATAGAAATTCTAGTACGACGGACTCTGGTTAAAAGAACCGCCATTATCGAAGCACAACAATGGTTCAAACGAAATCTGATGTATACCAGATTAATGAATGAGAAATATGGGAATATACGAATTGCTATAGAGTCCCCGGAGACGATGGTGTAAAACGAGAAAAGACGTGTATATAAGTGTAAAATATATATAGTATATCGTAAATCAGTATCACATGTATATAATAATATATTGTACAAAATGTGTCAGAATATAGCAAACAGAAATGAACGATGAATTAATGATGTATTAATACCAACAGATGAATCCGAATAACTAAATAACCAAAATCAAGTAGAATACCACATTCGTAGAAGTAATACAACAACAGCAGCTGCAATGTACCGATAGAAAATTGTAGAATTAAATCAAGGAATACACCAAGATCAAGGAATCGAGGCAACGTGGAGACGACAATGTGAATTAATGACATTATAAACGAACATGCGCAATCAGTGGACAAATACTCATCTAGTATTAACCGAAGCGTGAACAGAGGGCTACAACAACCATAAGACTCGAAGAGCAACAAAGAACTATACTACAATGAGAGAATAAATGAGCAATTAACAGATCAGTTAGATGGCAAGCTGACGAGAAATTAGAAGACTACGTAACAATCAAAAGCAGTAGATCCAGCAAGTTGGTGGAATGGATAGCATCGATGCCAGATTCACCCCAGAACCGGATTCAACAGTAGAGTAAAATAAAGCGTACCGTGTAAATATGTATAATAAAACGATAGAAGTAAAAAAGTCAGTAATCAAAAATTTTGTAGATATTGCAGACATATCGAGAGAATTAGAAGGAAGCGAGAATCCATCCGAAGATACGAGACGAATAATGGAAAAATAATTAAAGTGGGTGAACGATATAAAAGAAGAAAGATTAAAGTCTTGTAAATGTGAAAGAAATACTGATTTGGAGAAGAAGCGAGACAAACGAAATGCGGATCACGAAAATATGTACGATGTAGATAGAAAGTGATAGAACAAAAACAACAAAAATGTCCTGATGTGAACGAGAACGATGGAAAAGAGATGAGATCCTACAACAATGGATAAACCACCAACAACGAGATCAATAATCTATTAGTCCAATGCCAATAAAAGAATGGATGGAAGGAATGAGGAAGCGAAAGTCACGCAATGAATGCGAATAAACGAGAAATTATGCGAACAATGTCAAATATCACAAAAAAAGACTATGAAAGACTCACAAAGTGTGACATCAAGAGAGAGGAAAAATGCGAATTCTGTGGAGTCATCGACGAATGGATAAAATAGAGATGGAACCGGAATCCAAAGAGGAACAATATGTGATTCTATATGAAGGGATATGCGAAAATAACTGACAGGAAAGATAAGTCAAATTAAAAGAACATTGGAACGAATGCATCGGCAAACCGGTCAATGTCATTAGAATATTCATTCAACACACTACCATGGCGGAAATGCAAAAGCACATGTATAGAAAAAAGGCATCGAGCATCCGATCATATGAAACGATAGGAATGTTTGGCATGGGAAGAAAAAACTAGAACAGAAATGATTGCACAAAAGGCAATAATAAGAGAAATATTAGAGTCCGAAAGAATTCGAGAGAACCAAGGAGATCACACTAAGAAAAATGGCGAAATGGAAAAGAAAATCAACAGATGACCAACAGCAAAAGGAACTAGAAAACCAACAGTTTATAGACAGAAACACCTACAGCACCATTTATATGGAAAATAACCGAATTCGCAGAAGCTTCAGAGAGCAAAAAGAGGAACACAGAGAATTTTAGACAGCCCACCAATATACAGTTGGGAAAATGGATACAAATTGGGCATTAGACTATCCAAATGGAGATGGGAATGCAACAGCACCACATCAGTGCTTCATCAGAGTAGGAAAAGGAGATTACGACGAGTTATTAGCATGGCCGTTTAAACAAAACATGATATTAACGATGAAAGGATTGAGGATTACCGCAATCAATCAGAACAGGAAATGAACACAGATGGAAGACCAACAACCGACTGGAATAACAGCGATTGGGACACCAGTTCTATCCACAACAACGATTGAGAGGAGAAGGATTCTTGCGAGAAGATAACTGTATATAAAGTTAGAAGTTGAGAAGTCCAGACAAACGTTGAAGAAAGAAAGTGTAAATAATGTAAATAAAATAATAAAAACCAAATAAAATCAAAAATTAAATAATCAGAAAATCAGAAAACAAAAATTCAAAAATAATGACGATATTTAGATGGCAAGCGAATCAGCGAAGAGATAACAATACAGATGAGAGAAAGGACAGCTTCGATATGGACGAGACTATGGAAAAAACCAGAGGAGGAAAGAAAGTTAATACACTTGCAGCAGCAATTATATACTATAAAAGACACGACGGAACAGACGGCAACGCAAATCATAAAAGCGATATACTCACAAAGGAGATGAAGACGAGGACTGAAAAAGAGAACAGAGATATTTAACGTTTAAAGATATAAAGTTTTACCACGACGACAAAGTCAAGAAATGGCCACAAGGATTCTATTTTACGAGGAACAAGAATACGAAACGAAGTACATGCATCTATTGCAAAGGGAAAACTCGCCAATGGGAAAAAGGAGAGACATAAACGAGAACACCTGAGGAAATTTCTCAACCTGCCGCATTAGAATCAATATCGATGTAAGAAACCAAGCGATGAACAGAATCAGAAAGGACTTCGACATCAAATTAGACAAAGATGAAAAAGGAGGAGAAAAAAGATAACGATAATAAAGAAGTTCGAAGATCAACAGAATTATCTGGGAAAAAGAAAACTATTAAATAGAAATTCGAAGAGAGAATTAAAACTTTCAAAGGAAATCCAAGAGCACAGAATTTGCGAGTCAAGGATATTGTCAAACCGCCAGAGAATAATGTGCGAAGATTAAAAATCAACAGCCAATACCAATCAAATGTCATAAACTAAAGCATAAGGAATGATGTATAAAGCAAGAAAGAGTCAAGAATATTGAATAATAATTACAAACAGCAAATAAAGATAATTTAGATTGAAATTATAGACAGATCGAGAGGATAAAAGAAAGAGGAAACGCGAAGATCGACAGAGACGAATGACAGATCTGGCTGAATGAACGAGACTACAACATCAGGAGAAACGGTGGATGGCAACCAAAGAAAGAAACAGGCCGCAAGAAAAGAATCCAGAGACGGCCAAAGAGTGAGAAACCGCTCCAGAAAGGAAACCTAAAGAGCTATGAGATGAATATTGACACGAATTGAACAACTTTAGTCAGTAAGAAGCAGTTACAAGGAAAACTTGAAAGCAAGACAAGGAGCAGTGGATCAACAGACCTGAATAATGTTGCTGGATTAGCAAATCAGAGAATAAGAGCAATTTTAAAACTTAATAATTGGAGCAGAAGCGAAGAGCAGCTTGGCGAGCAATTAAACATAATAAATAAATAAGGGATAATGAAAGTACGAACATCAACCAAGATCAGAGGAATTGTGCTGATAATAAATACTAACGAAACGACTATGACCCAAATAGATATTCTGCGTAGATGGGCTACTGATGTACAATAAGATAGTAATATACAGAAGCGAACTCCAAAGATACAACCCAAACGGATATGAATTCGCAATAACAGACATATCAGGAAGGTAATCGAAACCATTCATCCTGAACTCAAGGGGATGGCCAGCATTTATAAAATCTAGTAACAAAGAATGAGTAAACTGAAAAATGGCGACAAAGTTGACAGAGTTATTAAGAATTCGAAACAACGATTAATGCAAGGATCAAAACAACTAAGAAGGGTGAATTACGATAATACACTTACGAATATCTTGGATGATGTGGTAAAGGAGTAGAACCGTTTGTAGTATATCGATGTGATAACAATGATGTGGCGAGTAAATATTCATTAAAGAGAAACGGAAGAGTCAAGAGCAGCAACCAGTAAATTATAGACAACGCAACGCAGTATCTTATAACGTATTCAAGAATAGAGTTCATAAACGAAAAGAATGCTCTGTAACGAAATGTAGCATTATTGCGGACATCGTACACACTCAGACAATTATAGAAGCTGGAAGCGGGAAAAAGTAGTATAATACACGCGAAGAATGTGCTAAGAAGGATTCAATAGGATGCAATCTCATACTTGACGAGTGAACTGTAGCAGGCCGAGGAGAAAAAATAAAAACTCCGAGTATATTCGTGCGGAAGATAACGGTTGGAGACGGAAAATGCCAAGGGGGATACACCCTTTGAATCGAATTAGTCAAGGACTATAGTATGAAGCTACCACGAAGTAAAATTAGAGAAATATAGGATATTTTGATCCAGACAACAAGACGAATGAAAAAGTCTCAATGTCAGCAACAGATAGATATGCATGGAATGTAGATCGTAATACCAGATACTAGACTTGTAGAATCACCTTATGAAAGCGCAAATATTCGACGAAGTTGCAAGAGAGTGCAACGTGAAAACCAGAAACTAACAGCAAAAAGCGCATTAGACGAATACGAAGAACAGAGATCGGAAACCCAACAATCATACGACTATCGGATCAGAGGTCAAGCAGGTAGTAATATCAACTGTGATACAACAATTCGTATGAGATTTATAAAGGCGAATGGTGAGTAAATGGACGAAATGGTAGCTAGTACAATTTAAAGGAATATTTTTATCAGAACATAAAATTGACGCAAAAGTGCATAAACCCCAAGATGTTTAAAACTATATTCACTATATAATAACAAGATGGATTTTTATATACAAAGGATTGGGCGTCAACAGGAAACTCTCTCACGACTTAGTAAAAATATTGTATCCTGACAGAGAAATATTAAAAACAAATCGGCAATGCATCACGAATCCAGACACGCAATTCCACTTAACTACCACTCCAAGAGATATTTTGGAAGAATTGTTGGAGAAGTTATGTATACATACTAATGCGAAAAGACAATTGCAAAATTGCCAGAGAATTCAACAATTCCAAGAGATAAATGTATAAATGAATTAGAAATAATGCATAAAGGAGAAATCAGATTCGCTCAACCAGTAACAAGGATGATAAATCCAGAGAAATTCGTACCTAATATGTTCACGTTTGTAGTATGTTTGACCGTTATTGAAATAAGAGATGGACAGTTGGTTTACATCCAACTCGGAGTAATAGTAGTCACTACAAAAATATTTGACTAAAGAATTAGCTAGCGAATGCAGAATAAACGCAGTTGATATTCACAGATGGAATATACAAACGAAGATATGAAACGAGCACAAGAACATTTATTATTCCACACACGGCAAGCAAAATTACAAGCATTGGATAACATAAACGGGAGGTAACAACTATGGAGAGAAACCCAACTACGAATTGTTACTATCACCAGACCATTTTCAACATGCAACAGCAAATATGATGAAAGCCATGTGGGGAAGATTCTTAATCTTCGGACAAATGATGGCAGGAATTTAGGGAATAATTTATTTTCAAATCGTAGAGTGATCTTAACACAAATGTAGATGTTTCGATATTACAAAAGAAGAGGAAAAAAATAACTGGAAATGGAATTGGAATTTTTACCAGTTTTTAAGAAAAACAATGGTCTATCATGGACACCAAAAGATATTGCACAAAATACATGAGATTGGTGGAATTCTAAAGAAAATGACATGGTAACGCGGAAGTTCGGACGAAATTTAAGCGGATAATGAATTCGAAGCCGAGAAAACCAGAAGAAGCGACAAAAACGAGTAACTGGAAACGATGGATAAATCAGAGATGATAGCAGTGAATAACACGACAAGAGAAAAATAAGGAGGAGCAATGCTTAACTCAAGAGCAAAAACTCATGCAATGGAAATTCGAAAGACAAGACATAGTGACACTATTAATATCACCACTAGTTACGAAATGTCTAAAGAAAGCAGGTATCATAGTAGAGAGAAACATGCCATAGAAAGTACACTACCGATCAATTAACACATTACGAAATATTTATCCAGTCATACGAACATTGGGCAGATTTGGTGCAAGAACCGCCAAAGATCAGAAGTGTGGATCAGATCAGAAAACTCGAACCATTCGCTATGTTACAAAACATTTAGCTGACAAATTAACCGGTAACCATAGAGATAAATGGGGTAAATAAAGACAATGATCGAGATACCGTGATGCAAACATTTCAGCAATAAATGGAATAAATACCCGAAAATTATGGATGTAAAAAACTACTGATGAATAATTGCAGTAAAGAATCGGTCGAGTCATGCGAAAAAAGTGGTCAATAATCGAATTAAATGTGAAATCAATACGTATCTAGCGGTTATCAGGAGATTGAGTGCGGATTGTATATTGAGGAACCTCATCAGAATTATTAAAGAGGATAATAATAGTCTAAAGGATCGATGGGAGCTGAGAGATTAAAACTGGACGATATGTATGTTTGAAATCAGAAGTGAAAGAATGTTCAGAGATAGACGTGCAGGGGCACAAATGATTGTTATCTAAAAGTGAATGAAGAAACCAGGGAGAATGATTTTCGAACCTAATACAAATTTGAGAAAAAGAAAGACTGCATTTAACAGAGAGATAGTGGGGTGTAAATCGACAACAAGTGAAGATTCCAATCATATTAAAAATTCGATGAGGAAAGATAAAAGTATTTTCGAAATCGAAGATTTGGGAAACTAACACCGTATGGATGGGACAATCGAACTTCCACACAAAACTGAAGAAATGAAGAAGAATTATGGACATCGACAGTCAGCTAGCTAAACGAAACGAGAAAGAAAATACAAAAACTGCTAATGGAATTAAAGATATTTTGCAGCATCAAGACTTAGATCTCTGTACAGTAGCGACGGTAACGCACTACGATAACATTGAAGCAGATGATCCCAATACACTACGGCAATATGATTGGAAGAGGTCAAAATCAGAGCAGAAAGAAAGTCAAAGATGTTTGGAGTCGGCAGGAGTAATCGACAATTTGCTTCGCATGGCAATTTTCCAGTAGTATCGGTAAGAAAAAAGATCGGAGCAACGGTTTTGTTATAGATTACGACGACTCAAATCGCGTAACAAGACGGATAATATCCGCTACAACCTAAATGAATGTACAGGAACCTACGGAGCAGCTTTATTTGATCATCGCCTAGATTTAAAATAAAGTGGTTATTGGCAGATAAGGGTCATGAGAGGAGGATGAGAGAAAACTGCTTAACATTGAAGATCTTTACATTTAAGAGAAATGCCTTTTGGACTAACCAACGCACGACCTCATCCAGAGATGTATGACTTCGTAACTCATGGCTTAAACAATGGTTGGTATATATTGATGATTTATGATTATTCTAAGCAATCGAGCAACATTTAAAAATATCCGTAACGTATTTGTTCGATTGAGCATGGAATTAAAATGAAACCCTCCAAATGCGATTGGGCAAAGACAAAAGTTTACTTCTAGACATTATTGTGTCAGAAAGGCAAGATACCAATATCAAGAAACATCGAATAGATAAGAATTCCAGTACCAAAAACAGTCACGTCCAGTGCAAGAATTTTTAAGGCTATGTGGGTATATTTGAAAGTTCATCAAGAGTTATTGCAACCATCGCAAAACCATTAAAGATTAACCAAAATAGGATACACGTTTATATGGGAAGAGGAACAACAAACAGCTTTGAACACACTCAGAGATAAACTGATATCATGACCAATACTCGTACAACCAGATTTTAAGAACCGTTTTATTATGCGACAGACGCAAGTGGATATGCATATCTGAGCAGTCAGGAATGGGATGACGAGAAAAGAGAGCGAGTTAATTGGATATTACAGTCGGAACATTCAGAGAACATAAAAGAATTTATCTGTGACTGAAAGAGAGGAACACTAGCGATATTCCAAGCTATTAACATTCAAATTTTATTATGGGGTCACAAGATATATAGTCACTACTGATCATCAACCATTTGGTATGGCTAGGCAACACAAAGAAGCCTCGAGTAGATTGATGAGATGGGACGATCGCAGTTGCAGAATAATCGCCATATATAAATTCATAATCAGGAAAAGCAACGCTAATGCAGACTGCATGTAAGGATTGTATTTTGAGAAAACTAATGGTATGATAGTAAAGACGAATATGCATGATATCGCAGAAGAAAGATTTTACATAACGAGAAATGAGCAGAAAGAGACGATATTAAAAACAATAAGTCAATTATGAAACGAACGATGTGAAATCTTTCGACAACAACGGCAAATTAAAAGAGCATATGGAAAACACAGCATCGATATACCATAGGAAGGGATGGCTATATTATGGATGGGAAAAGACTTATGTGTTTCCAGAAAGTAGAGAAAAGAGTACTGAATGCAAATATCATGATGGAAACTCTGAGGACACATTCGCAAAAAGACGAAGCAAGATTAGTCAAAAAATATTATTTGGCAAATTCGGAGAAGAGTGAAACGGAAAATGGATAAAGAATTGTTTTGATGATGTGCAAAGAAAAAGCACAGGAAGATAAACTAAGGCACCATTAAAAAACCAATCTTCACCAGAACCCAATGAATGATGCAATGGAGTAGTAGGAAATTCGAAACTAACGATGGAATATCTATAGTACTCAGGTGTAACAGATATTTATCAAAATTCGGAAGCTTCGCAATACCTAATCAAAAAGCAGACCAAGCTGGAGAATCCATAGAGGAAAATATGCTGTGCAATCGGGAACAACCAACAGATCCTGACTGATAAGGAACCAACTTCATGAGCGAAACATAGAAGAAGTAACGAACTACTCAGAAATGGAAATTGGAAATCGCCCTTCCACCCATAAACAAAGGTCAAACCGAACGGATCAACGCGCCATATTAATGAAATATGTCAATACGTAAGCAGATAGACAAAGGGATTGGGATAGATATGATATACCTATGCTTATGGCTTAGGATGTCATACATTCGCAAACAAAAATGAGTCATTGTAAATTAAGTACGCTGAGAATGTTACATGCCGATGCGACTTAGGTACAATCACGCCGAATCACAGTAATTGGAAATTGAAATTATGTAAAGGATTCAAGAGCGGATGCAAGAGACTGGAAAACGGCAGGTATGAAATTAGATTTAACAAGTAAGCTATAAAGATTTCTGAACAAAAGCGATACGTACGCGAACATAACTTTAGCGGAGACTGGTAATAATCGATACGTGCCAGAAATAATCGCAGGAGTAGCGAAATTACAAGAGTCGGTAAGGACCATATGAGATATGGTATGTAAAGAGAACAATGCTACGAGTTAAATTTGGTCAACGACCACTTACTAGCTATTACGTGAACGTGAGCAGCGATGCAAGCGATACCGAGACAATAAAAGAGAACCAGAAAATGGTACGCAAACAGATCAACAAACTTAACAACTGTGTATAACGACTAGTACAAATGAGTCTGAAATAGAAGCGACATAAAATTATCGTAAGGAACCTAACACGGATGAATCCAAAATAATCTTAAAGCGCGACTCAAGATAATGTAGACAGATGGATATATATATGAAGCCATCAGAGAGATAATTGCAGAATTGGGTCAAGGAAAAGGATGGATGAGATAGTAAACAAATAGCGGAAAATCGCAATGGATTATCTAAAGGAATAGAAGTCCCACCAGAAATGGATGTATTAAAGAAGTAATAACCCAGATCTTCATACTGGCAGATAGTAAGAGAAACGTACCTTTAAACATATATGCAGTACAGACAGAAATACGTAAGGATAATAGACATAATCCGAATTATGCAGAAATGCGGACACGCCGTCAAAATATACCAACGAAGAGGGCAAACCACTAATGTTGCAGTTCAGCAAGACTGCCTCATAAAAGTCTAAGAAGTTACTAAAAACAGGATCATCGTTAAAGAAAAAGATAATGGAGAATAGTACTACACTATGCACTGAAATCGAGACAGCAGTGCAATAAAAATCTATAACCAGTAACGCGAAACCGAGAAGAGAGAATGATGGGTAAACAATCCAAACATTATGGGAAGCTATCGACGCCAAACAAGACGAAGCAACAGCCCACCTGATGAATGCGCTAGCGAAAGATCAATCACTAAAGTATTCGATCTGAACTATATGGGTAAGAAAACAGAAACGTCCTATTAAAAGAAAGATATATGCTCACTATCCATATCCCAAAAACAATAAAGCAATGTTGAAAAGTGGGAGGACTGAAATTCACCAATTCATCCAAAGAACAATACGGAATCGGAGATAGAATGCAAACTATCAAGTAATATCACAGTGCATCGAAAGCAAATAAAGATTTCAAGCAACAAAGAATAAAAGAGTGGATATATAAAGGAGAATAATAATATGAGGAAATATCGAAATAATAAATGTCGAGGGACGACATTTCAAAGGAACCGAATGAGATAATAATAATGATAATAATAGAGAAGGGGGTGAAGCAGCAGAAAACCAGGATGATCAAAAATATCTAGAGATGAAAGACAAATCAAACAGAGGTAAAGGCTAACTAACAAGGAACGTCAAGAAACAAGTAAAAGCAATCACGAAGGAAACAAGGAATGATGTATAAACAAAGGAAAAATCAAAACCCGACCGAGCTGGCTACAAAAATATGATATTTCATTTTTTGACTCCCCATCGACGTCCATCAAGTTAACGAAGCTGCGAAAACAACTAAGGAAATAAAATCGTTCAGAATACGAAAATAAACGAGAAAGGAATCGGAAGTAAGGAGATATGCTTACATTGACAATGATATAAGCTATAATATTGTCATTTGTTCATAGGAAGACAGAAGATGGAAATGACGATCCGAAAAGCTCTATCATTAAACCACAAAGAAGTTGTGAGATGCTACAGAAGATAGAAAAGTAAAATAAGTAAAGCCAGGAATAGGCACTGCGAATATAAACAGAGGAGAACGATGACATAGTATTGTATACAAAAAAATTATGACTGTTGTAAATGAATATGAAAGGAAGAAATGTTGAATGGATAGCTAGAAGGGATGCTGGATATTATATTGCCCACAATGATATATAATAGATTGCACATTGCCAACCTGGAGAAAATTTCACACATACCAAAGAAAGCCTTATAACGTGACGGAGAAAATAAAGAAATATAATAAAAGTGAATCAAACCAAAGAGGGAGGAAAGATAATTTGAAAATAGGGCAAAGACCATTAAAGTTGGTATATTGGAACTAAAAGAACGGAACGATGAACGAAGAATCAAATTCAATACAGATATAAAACCAAATACGTATTTCACTAAAAGAAAGCGTGAAGTCAATAGTAACATGTCAGAAAAGGGAAGAGACGATATACTGAAATTCCAATAACAAGAAAGTTACTTAGACAGCAAATTACGACAACGTCCGGAAAAGAAACAAAAGAGAACCTTCAACCGCCATCAGGAGAAAGTACAAAGCATAATAATAACATAGAGTCAAATGCAGCAATGAGAAAATAGTAATTGAGGAACACAGTTGAAAAACCTTCCACAAAACATTGCGTTATACAGACCTAAAAGAACGAACAGTAAACAAAAGAATCCATGTGAAAAGAGAAAATAACCGATCGAAAGTAACCGTATACGACTAAAGAAAACTCGGAAAATATGTAATAAATATCCAAAAGGGAACTCATGAGCATTGGAGAACGAAAGGAAACCACTCAAGTCAAATGCAACAGATCAACTGCAACAAACAATCTGAGAGAAAACCAAGAAGCGAAACATGAAAAAGGAATGATCATGGAAGACAGCCACCTTTCAATTCACGAAGCGATTACAACTCAGAAAGCACTTAAAGATGTACAACCAAAGGAAAGAATAATGGAGACAACCAACGCAAGGGAAAAGACAACTATGCAACCTAATGAAAAGAACTATATGATTAAAATGATCTGGATAACACAGCGGTAATAAGCAGCATAGTGATGCTGATAGTAATTCAATTAGTAAGAACTACCAAATGTAGAAAGAAGCCGGCGAAGAAAAGATTATGGCCAGCAGTGGAAAATTCAACTATGATATCGAATTAGGACAATACGATGTAGAAAGAACTGAGGAATATGAAATCATAGGAAATTCTAGTACGAGCGGACTCTGGTTAAAAGAACCGCCCATTATCGAAGCACAACAATGGTCAAACGAATCTGATGTATACCAGATAATGAATGAGAAATATGGGGATATACGGACATTGCGTATAGAGTCCCCGGAGACGATGGTGTAAAACGAGAAAAGACGTTGTATATAGTGTAAAATATTATGTAGTATAATAGTAGTAATAGTATGCATATGTATATATAAATATTGTACAAAATGTGTCAGAAATAGTAAGCAAACAGAAATGAATGCGATGAATTAACGATGTATTATAACCAACAGATGAATCCGAATAATGCAAATCAACAAAATCAAGTGAGAATACCACCATTCGTAGAAGTAATACAACAACCAGCAGCTGCCAATGTACCGATAGAAATTGTAGAATTAAATCAAGGAATACACCAAGATCAAGGAATCGAGGCAACGTGGAGACGACAATGTGAATTAATGACATTAATAACGAACAATGCGCAAACTCAGTGGACAAATACTCATCTAGTATTAACCGAAAGCGTGAACAGAGGGCTACAACAAGCCATAAGACTCGAAGAGCAACAAAGAACTATACTACAATTGGAGAGAATAAATGAGCAATTAACAGATCAAGTTAGATGGCAAGCTGACGAAATTAGAAGACTACGTAACAATCAACAGCACGTAGATCCAGCAAGTTGGGTGGAATGGATAGCATCGATGCCAGAATTCACCCCAGAACCGGATTCAACAGTAGAGTAAAAATAAAGCGTACCGTGTAAATATGTATAAATAAAACGATAGAAGTAAAGCAACGTCGAGTAATCAGAAAATTTTTGTAGATATGCAGACAATTATCGAGAGAATTAGAGGAAGCGAGAATCCATCCGAAGATACGAGACGAATAATGAAAAATAGAATTAAAGTGGTGAACGATATAAAAGAAAGATTGAAATGTTGTAAATGCAAAGAACTACTGATTGGAGCGAGACAAACGAAATGTGGATGCAGAATATGTACAGATTGTACGATAGAAGTGATAGAAACAAAAACAATAAAATGTCCTGGATGCGACGAGACGATGGAAAGAGATGAAGATCCTACAACAATGGATAAAGCCACCAACAAAGAGATCAATAATCTATTAGTCCAATGCCAAGTAAAAGAATGTGAATGGGAAGGACTGATGAAGGAAGCCGAAAGTCACGCAAATGAATGCGAATATAACGAGATATTATGCGAACAATGTCAAATCATCACAACAAAAAAGACTATGAAAGAACATCACAAAGTGTGCATCAAGAGAGAGGAAAAATGCGAATTCTGTGGAGTCATCGACGAATGGATAAAAATAGAGATGGAACACCGGAATCCAAAAGAGGAACAAATATGTGATCTATATGAAGGGATATGCGAAAATAACTGCGACAGGAAAGATAAAGTCAAATTAAAAGAACATTGGAACGAATGCATCGGCAAACCAGTCAAATGTCCGTTAGAACTATTCAACTGCCGAGCACAGTTACCAATTGCGGAAATGCAAAAGCACATGATAGAAAATAGTATCGAGCATGCCGAAATCATAATGAAAACGATAGGGATGTTGGCATGGGAAATAAAAAGCCTACGAACAGAAAATGATGCACAAAAAGCAATAATAAGAGAAATATTAGAGTCCAGAAAGAATTTCGAGAGAAGCCAAGGAGACACACTCAAGAAAATGGGCGAAATGGAAAAGAAAATGCAACGAATGACCAACAGCATAAAGGAACTAGAAACCAACAATCCTATAACCAGAAAACACCCTACAGCACCATTTATATGGAAAATAACCGAATTCGCAGAAAAGCTTCAGAGAGCAAAAGATGGAACACAGAGAATTTTAGACAGCCCACCAATATACAGTTGGGAAAATGGATACAAATTGGGCATTAGACTATATCCAAATGGGGATGGGAATGCAACGGGCACCCACATCAGTGTCTTCATCAGAGTAGGAAAAGGAGATTACGACGAGCTATTAGCATGGCCGTTTAAACAAAACATGATATTAACAATGAAAGGGGTATGAGGATTACCGCAATCCAATCAGAACAGGAAATGAACCACAGATGGGAAGACCAACAACCGACTGGAATACAGCGATTGGGACACCACGTTTCTATCCACAACAACGATTGAGAGGAGAAGGATTCTTGCGAGAAGATAATCTGTATATAAAGTTAGAAGTGGAGAAGCCAGACAAGACGTTGTAAAAAGAAAAAGAAAGTGTAAATAAATGTAAATAAAATAATAAAAACCAAATAAAAATCAAAAAATTACAAATAATCAGAAAAATCAGAAAAACAAAAAATTCAAAAATAATGACGATATTTAGATGGCAAGCGGAATCAGCGAAGAGATAACAGTACAGATGAGAGAAGGACCAGATTCGATATGGACGAGACTATGGAAAAAACCAGAGGAAGAGAAAAAAATTAAAACCTTAGTAATCGCAATTCAGCATTATACCAGTTTCGACACAACCGGACGACCATGGAAAATGAGGAAGGTAATTTACTCACAGAGAAAAGTAAGATACGAGGAGCTGAGAAAAGAAGAACAGAGATATTTAACGTTCAAAGATAATAAAGTATTCACTGACCGACAGAGTAAAGAGATGGCAGCCCAAGGATTCTTCTTCTCAGGAACCCCCGAACTACCGGATGAAGTCACCTGTATTTATTGTCAAGGAAGACTCTCGCATTGGGAGAAAGGAGAAACAGCAAAACGAGAACACCTGAGGAAATTTTCAACCTGCCCATTTAGAATAAACATTGACGTCGGAAACCAAGCGATAAACAGACTAGAAGGACTTAGACAATCAGAAGTTGACAAAGATGAAAAGGGAGGTGAGAAAAAGATAACGATAATAAAGAGTTTCGAAGATCCAACAGAATTAATCTGGGAAAAAGAAACTATAAATAGAACATTCGAAGAGAGAATTAAAACTTTCAAAGGAAATCCAAGAGCAGCAGAATTTGCGAGTCAAGGATATTGTCAAACCGCCAGAGGAATAATGTGCGAAGGATGTAAAAATCAACAGCCAATACCAGATCAGAATGTCAATAAACTAAAGCATAAAGGAAAATGTATGTATAAGCAAGAAAAAGAGTCAAAGAATATTGAAATAATAATTACAAACCAGCAAATAGAAGATATCTTAGATCGACCAAAAACGAGAACCATAATGCTCCTATCAGGAGTAGATACGCAAAAAATGAGGAAAATAATCCAAGAAAGATTGGCTAATAATTTGGAATGGTATGACTCAACACAAGCAGTAATCCGAGCAATCAAGCGATATCAAGAGAAACCAAAAGAGAATCGAGACAAATCAATAATAAAAGAAGCTATTTTGGAACAGTATCAATGTGTAACATGCTGGCAGAAACATGTTGAAATAATTTATATTCCTTGTGGACACATGGTCACATGTGAAGTATGTGGATTAAAAGTCGATATATGTCCAGTATGTAGAAAGCCGATCAACGGACGGATCAAAGGATTCCGTTTCGCTGATCAGTAATTAGAAATGGAAATAATGTGTAAAAATGTAAATAAAGATAAATGTAAAAAACAAAAAATTATAAAAATCCAAAAATTCACAAAATACGAGATGATGTAAATAATGATAAAATCTTGAGATGATTGAAAGGAGAGTATAATCGATTATTAATATTTAGAAAACAATTATGAATCCAAACGAGACAAAAGAAGTTGTGAAAGAGGCTGAAGAGTCAAAACCAACAATCAAAGATCAATCAGAATCAATAAAAGTAACAAGTGAGGAAGTAGAATTGTGGAGACAAAGGACGTCGCAACTAAAAGAAATGCTACTAATCGTAGAAGAGGAACTAGTGCAAGAGACTCAAAAAACGAAAATGATGAAAGAAAAGTGGGAAAAACAACTAGAACAAAAAATAACTTACTCAGAAGGAAAAGAGAAAACGTACCAAGAGCGAGAAGAGGAAATGATGAAGGAATTTATGCAGAATCAAACCAGAATCAAAAACCAAAGGAAAGAGATACAAACCCTAGAGCAAGAGAAGCAGGATCAACAAAGCGAAATAGAAAGATTGCGAGAAGTGATAAAAGATAAAGAAGCAGAGATACGAGAAGAAGGAGAGGAGACGATAAAGATTATACAACAAATGCAGGAGGAAATTGGGCAAATCAGCACCCCAATATAGAATAGAGAAAACCAAGAGAACCCATTTGGAACAAGCCAAAGAATGGGCAAAACGGCAAGCACTTCACTGGAAAACGAAGTGGTACGGAGAGAAGGAGCGTGCAAGGAATGACTGGGAAGCACGCGCTAGACATTATATTCAGCAAATAGCTGAAGAGGAAGATAGAACAAGAGCATACAAAACTAAATGGGAAGATGCGAAAAAGGAAGTCAACAAGCTGAGAAACCAAGGGCAAAAACCAGTAAAGAAAATTAGAGAGCCCAGAGACGATAGACAAGAAAGAATAGTGATCCAAACAACGGCGGAAGCGAGAAAGTGGAAAGACAAGTATAGATTGTCGAAAATCGAGAATGCAATGCAATGGGAACATATACAAAAACAAGATCACGAAATAGTATGGCAACAAACGAGAATGAAGGAGATGCTACTAGAACAAGAAAAGACTCTTAAACAGAGACGAATACAACAAATAAAAACGGAAGACAAAGAAAAGTGGATCAAATCAGAAGCAAGAAGATGGAAGAACCAGTACCAAGAAGCCAAGAAAGAAATAAGACTGTTACCCAAAAAGATATTGAATATGGAAGATTGGGAGCTATGGGAACAAGTCGAAGCGCAGAAAGAAACAATTGAGGAGCTGAACGAGGAAATCCAAACAATGAAATACCATGAGCGAGCCAGACAAAATACAATAAGAAGGCTCAGGAAAACCGACAAGGACCTCAGAAAATGGATTGATCAGCTAAATCAAAAGATAACGGAAACCCTACACGAACAAACGGATGAAAGACGACAAATTCAACAATTAAACGAGAGAATAACAGAACTCCAACAGGAGGTGAACGGACACCGAGGAGTTACAGTATTCAAAGAAATTCAGTTGAGACATCAACTCGAAGTCAATGATCAGTTGAAAGAACAAGTGGAAGCAGAGATAAAAGCAATAAAGCAAGGATATGAGGAAAATGAACAGAATCTGAGAAAAGAGATTGAAAAGTTAAAAGCTTTGGAAAATACGCATCGATGGGAAACGCAAGTAGAAGAGTTAACAGAAAATACGGAATATCTTGCCTATCTCTTAGACGAAGAGATACAAATATCAAGCGCCTTGCGTGCAGAAATAAATACCTTGCAAAACCGACCACCAATCCTGCTTATGCCGTTATACCCAACCGAAATTCTAAACCAAGTACCCGCCGAACCCGATGAAGGATTCGGAGAGACAGACGAAACGATAGCGTAAATTTAAAGAGAAAATTGTAAAAAGTGTAAAAAGATAATAAAAACAATAAAAATTCTAAAAACAATAAAAATTGTAGCCAATGTATATTTAGTATGAATCCAAATGAAATAGAAATCCGAATGAATCTAGAAGACGGAGAATACGTACCAAGCCCAATTCAATTAGTAGAACCAGTCGAGCAAGACCCACTGAGATATTACAGTAAAAGATGGAGAACAGAAAGAAAAGAATGGCAAGAATTAGTGGAGGAGCAAGAATCAGAAATCGCCCGGATAAATCAACAGTTAATACAATCTAAACAACTAACCAATATGATAAAACGAAAGCTAACATCTAGCATGGGAGAAAACAGAGATCAAAAGAGAGAAAATGAACGATTGAGACGAGAATTAGCTGAAATAAAAACCCGTGTAATCCTGGAAGACTATTGGAAAATCGAAGCAGAACGAATGCGAGACAGCAGAAAAAGCGAACAGAGATACGTGCTACAACTAGAAGACAGTTGTAAAGAAGCCAGAGAGATAAAAGAAAGTCATCAACAAGCTCAAGATGAGATTAGAGCACTAACGGAACAACTTCAAGAAGCAAAACGAAAGCTGGAAAAGCAAACAGCTAAACGAATAAATTATAAACGTCAACTTAAAAGAAGGCAAGCGAAAGAAAGAAATCTCCAAATGAAAATCTACAATCAACAAAGAGTAATCAAAGAAAACAAAGAACGACTAAAAGAACTCCCAAAATTAACCGAGCGATTAATAAAAGCCCAAGTTCTGATAATGAGATTCTCAGAAAATAAAACTAAGGAGGAGTGCGAGATACACTCAACCCCAGAAAAAGAGAAAGAGTAAAAAAGGGCTAAACTCCACTGTATATAGTTGAATAAAATTGTAAATAGACGTGAAAATTGATTGATATATATTAGAAATGAAAACCATGAACCCAACGTTATGGATCACAATGATAATGATGATAATGATGAGAAAGTATAATACTGAAAACCCATTAGAAAAATGCGAGAAATCCCAACCCTTCAGAAGAGAGGACAGTACCTGTGCCAATTTCAAAGAAATCTGTATCAACCCTAATAATGAGGAATGTCAGCAAATAAACCTCCAATGTATACAATGCCCCACAAAAGAAAACAAGGACGAGATAAAACAGAATATCGAGAAAACCCAAATAATGGTACAAACCCTACTGAAAAATAATGAAGAGATAGCCAATATAAAAAATGAGAACCAAGAGATAAAGAAAACCCTAGAAAATGTCATCAGACAAATTCAAAGAACGGCCAAAGCAAATCCCAAAAATAAACCAATCCAAGAAATTCAAAAGATCGTCCTATTAATTAAAAAGCAACTAAGAAAACAAATGGGACGGGAAAACGAACCCCATACAACAAATCCATCAATCAAACTCATACTACCAATTAGTATAACTGCTAACATGATACTGCTAATATCCTGTCTCATCATCGGCCTAATAAAAAACAAACAAAGGCAAAATACCCAAACTCAAAAATTCAGAAGAATGTTTACCCAAATTCGAAAAATCGACAAAACCAACGAAACGACAAGACTCTCGCAAATTTCTATCAATCATCCCTCAAGATCAGCCCAGCTTGAAAGCGAAACCCAAGCCGTCAGTGATTCATTCGAAAACAAATACAACTGAGTTACAATAACTGATATTGATTTGAACTGATTAACTCGCACTGATCAACAGTGATTTGAACTGATACTACAAAACTTGCACTGATATTAAAAAACTGAACTATCTGATTTTATCTGATTATGTATTGTAGTAGGACCTTAAGTCCATCTTTGCCTTGATGATTTAGCCGTACCGTAAAAACCTTTTTATGAATATGAATATCGAAAACGGAATTGTACGTACTATTTTGAAATCAATTGAAATTGCGGGTCGCAATTTTACGGACCCCCGAGTGTTTTATGTTGGGCCAGAACGTAAACGGCCTTCAAAATGTTTAAATGGATCAGAAACACACACGCAAACACAACACGCAATTTAAATAAAACCCCAAAACACCAATTAAACTATATAAAATCCGAGAAATAAAAGAATTAAATATAAATTAAGAAACATAAAAATAAATTAAAATACTAACAAAATGCACCAAGATCCGCACGATATCTACACAAACACAACAAGAAAACACAACAAATTCGACGAAATTGGGAAAAATCAATTAAAGTTCATTAAAGTGAAATTTAAATCGAGAAATTTGAATTAGTAATAATTCAAATAAAGATTCTAAATAAAAAAATTATAAAAATAAATCAAAAATAATAAAAATAAATATTAGAATTTGCTAGAAAACAACAAGGTCGAATTTTGTTTTACTGCATCAAATTTCACACGTCACACAAATAGGTATATATACTGATCCATTTTCACATTAAAGTTAACCATTTTTGAAAAACACACCGTGTTTCGAAATATTCCAAATTATTTGAATCGTTTTTAAACATTTTAAATCTGTTCGAGATCATTGTTTTGAATTTTTTAGAAATTTTAGGTGAGGATCATTGATTTTTGGAACCCTCTTTCCACGCCCCGTACCTTGCATCTCTGTAGAGCTCTGCTCGGACGTCGGCGTGGGAAGAGAGGTATTTGGCTTATTGTATGAATTTATGCTATTTTTATTGGAATGGTAACTTGTTATATTTGTCTTATATAATTAATAAACATTATTATACATAATTTGTCTCATATATATATAACTCATTTTATATGTTTTAAAAGATGTCGAAATTTTTCCGGCCCACAGCCGAAACCTAATGCAAGTAAATAAAATCTACATAGTGCAGATTCATGTAAGTGCGTGGAAAATCGCCAATGATATGCACCCGTGAAGACTCAGCGTGCGCAACGCAACGGTCGTAACGTAAATATTAATCCCTATAGCTGATTCGAGAAATAAGGAAGAAGTCTCTGGCTGCTTCCTCGTTTCTCGACTCTGTAAAATCGACTTAAATTATAGCACATACGGCTCAAAATCACCACACCGAGTAGTCCAGTGGACACTCATTAACTATAATATGAACATAATTCGCGTCTAAGGTCAATTAAAGGCAGGTGACGGGAAGCTAAATGAAAAAATTGGAATCGTTGTTATATGCTATAAAATCATGATCATAATCTATAATATCTATCTTAAAGATCAAATTAAAATTCAAAAAGTTATCCGGATTTTATATAATACCTCTGTATTATTTAAACTAGATTGAAACCCTTGTCATTATCCGTACATCGTTTGTTAACGATCGACTCGCATTTTGAACCTACTACCTACACGATTCATCACCTAGTCTTTTAGTAATAATAAATGGTAAAATTTATTAAGGATAAAACCTAAATAGTAGATTTAATCTCATTGTAAACCCTTTCATTAATAATATCTTCATACGTAAATCATCGAGCAATAGGAAGTCATAGTATTAGTAGAAACGTTTTTACAAATCTCTTCATAATATTGATTCATGTGGTTAATTCATGGTAAATCAAAAATCATTCACCGTAGAACAATATTGGTAATTCCAAACCCCTTTAGGTAATTAATTGAAACCCTTTAAGTGAAAATAGCCCTATTCAAACTTCTCTTTAGAAATTCCTAATTCTAAGTAATTAATTATAAAAAATTATGATCACAGATAAACCTTTGTCTCACGCTATCAATTCCATCCATGTCTCAACTTGGTTATCAATGCACAATCATTAAAATTAGTTCACGTTATAAATTCATCACAAGCCCCGATTATTAATTCCATGATTTGTTTAATAGTGATAGCAACAGCATCAGTGTGCAAAAAATAGATTGTGATCCCCAACATCAAATCGAAATGTCATATGAATTAGGTTTAAAAATTTTTAACACAAAAATCATCTATGTAATCAAGAACTTACAAACATTAAAATCACAACAATGGCATAGATAACAGTGAAATTACTAATTCCGAAGGGAAAAGCATATGAAAATCAATTTTCTTTTGAGAAAAGTTCGACGTATAAATCCACGAAACTTCATCATAGGTCAGCACGCCGAGAGAGCTTTCATCCAACCCAACGAGAATCTTGATACAACGAAAATCGGAATGGAGAGTAACCAATTTAGCAACACCAAACGCCCATTTTTGTGCTGAATAGTAAACCTGAAACTACAGATTCATAACTAGTAAAGTGAATTTCAGCTAAAACTAACCCATCGGTAGATAGAAACCCGTACGGAGAGTCGACAGTGTCATCTCGAACCATAGAATTTTCTGAAGTTTCCATCCAATTCCGAAAATGTAATCTAGAAATAATATATACAAATATCGATAACTCGTACCAACCGGAAACTTACGACTAAACAGTTTCGCCAATCGTAGAGACACGCGCCCAAAGTCCAATTTTCTTAAAACGCCGACCAGTGTTTACAATAAATATGATGAAGATGAACTTGAACCTCGACATATCCGGTCAGTTCATAAAGTCGACGATCCGTTAAATTATGAAAGGTTAGATTACAATACTAAATTCCATTAAATAACTTTTGCATTTTTCCCCGAATAACGAATGAATATACAATCATCTAATCATTGAATTTATATTAAAAAACTATATAAATAGGATACAAATCTTCACCGAAACTCAGTCAATCAAACGTGCTAATGTACTCACCACAAAATCCAAAGAAGCGAACCATTTCGAATAGCCCAACCGGTAGAAGGTCCACAATTGAATCCGAACACGCAGGAAATGCAGACCCCGATCTCATCCCAATGCAACTCGCCGACCGATGGAGGGAAGCCTGGAAACTCTATGAGCACTCAAAATTCCCATCCAACTTCCGAACAGAGTATCTCGACCGAACTCACGAGGTACCAGAACCGTTCTGGGAGGAGTGGCACCCCGCGGCGGAGATTTACGCCCATGCGCGGTGTCTACTCGACGACCTTCTCGAACACCAGCAACAAGTGGATCTGAGAGTAGCTCGAGCCCGTCAATGTTTGGCAAACATTGAGGAGGATCTCGAAGCCGGCAGGATCGCCGAGATTTATTATCATCCACGGTCACGCGGACACCTACACGAAGACGCCGAGAAGAGAAGAAATGCCCAGATAACGAGAACTCACCGAGGTCGAAACCTCAGGAGGCCGGTGATGATCATACCGAATTGCTCCCCCGAGGATTGGGTAGCCAGAGGTTTCTCCGACTCATGAGAATCACATTGTGAACTTTTTTAGTTTGATAATTGTTGTTAAAATAGAAATTGCGTTCGAATAAACATTAATTTTGTTTTGATTTTGGTTGCTGTTTTAACAATTCATCCAGAAAGTTTTGTTTATTAGTTGCTTCGGTGGTGATAACTATTGTTTTAACATTGTAAATTCCAGACATGGATTCTACACCCACTCTGAGGATGGAACTAGCCACAGCCCGAAAAGATAACAAGAACCTCTACAATCAGATAATCCAATTAACACGAGAGGTGCATCAAATACGAGCCACCTGGATAGATCCAGCAAAGGTTAAGTCTTTGTATCAGAGGCTCACGGCTGCTCAGAAAGGATGGGCCGAAGAAAAACAAGTCAATCAAAGTTTACGCACACAAATCCGAGGACTGGAGGTCGCCCTGTCGGCCAGTCAGGAAGGAGCGGCCGTCACCTATCCGCTCGTGTTCGCACCGGCTCAGTTAGCGTACCGGGAGCCGGTAGCTGCTTCAACTTCGACCCCAAATCCTACACCAAACATCAAGACGTACTCCCGTCCCGGACGCAAAGAGAGGGCTAGACGTCGTGCCGCCAAACTACCAACCTGATCCGAGTCAGATTTCACGGACCTTTGTAGCTCCTGTATAAAATACATTTTCGTAGTTTGACTTCGTTAACCTAGGTGAGAAATCCCAGAAAAGTATGACGGAATCCCTGAAACTCTCCAGACTTTGAATGATATCCGACGTAAAGGGGACCCATTTCAAAGAAAATCGAGCACATGTCTTCTATCGACAGCTCGTTGAACCCGAGGGTTGTCCGAGCAATTATAGTATTAGCAATAGCACTCACTTTTTGCGGACAATCCACCCGCTCGAGCACATTTCCAACGTTGCCTAGCAACGGGTGTCGAGTGGTAGGCAAAGTGATATTTTGTATGACGTTACTGGGGCAACTATTAGCAACTCCTGTAACCCACCAGTACTAACTAACCAAAAAGCTTATTGATATTAATATTTTTATAAAAACTACTTAATTATAGAAAAATATCGATTTTTTAATATTTATTGTAATAATATAAAGTCTGAATGTAATTTGTCGGATGGGTGTGAATTGAGTGTTGATCTGGGTGATTGTAAAAATGGATATAAAAAAATTGAGCCTAAATATGTGTTAGTATTGCCGTACTCTGAAAGCTTTACAAATTATAAGAGGAAGTTGGGTAAACTGATAGGAAATTTAGAGTATAAGATCGTCTCTAATTCGTGTAAGGTACGCAATATGTTTATTAATAAATCAAAAACTCCGGTTGGATTGTGTTCTGATCTCGTTTATCAATTTACATGTAATGGGTGTAATGCCACATACATTGGAGAGACTTCCCGTCATCTCTGTACTCGAGTTCTAGAGCATTGTCGATTGAAGGGTTTGACCAATATTAGTGAACACAATAGAGGCTGTAAAAGTGATATCGGAATGTCTGATTTTAGAATTTTGTTGAGAAGTTTTAATAGTTATTGGGAACGAGTGATATGTGAAGCATTGCTGATAAGGTCATTGGATCCAAAGATTAATGTGCAGAGTGCTGTGACTACGAATGTTTTGAATGTTTTTAAATAGTTTACGTATGTTAAATCATGTTTGTTTTTTTAATATTATTAAAATAATTGAAAATTTTAAATTGCATTAATTTTTAAAAAATTAGAATATAAGTAAAAAATTTAAAATTAATTTAAAATATATTTTTAAAAATATTTATTTATTAAAAAATTAAATTAATAAAAAATAATTTGTTTAAATTAAATGTTAATTCATAATATTTTTAGTTGGTTTTGAGTACCTGAAGATGATAGCTGTGCTATCGAAATATATCGTAAGAAAGGTTTTTTATTGGCGTTATCGTTTAATATATAGAAATACATACAGTATGTATAAATAGCCACATCCTTTTTTAAATTTAATTTCCTTTCTGATGTTGATACAATGGCAGAAAAGGTTAAGATTGATTGATACTTTCTGTCTACAAATAGAATTGGGCCAAGAATTTCGTCTCCCGTCATCATAATAACCGAATATCAAGCGGTTTTACCATTTGAGGAAATTGGAATCCATTTTGTTGCTGTTACTGTTAGTTGGCTCGATGATATAACGAAATGGAATTTCTAAATATTTAAATACCTGTTAATGAGATCTTATGCTGTTGTTTTAATGAATAGATTCCTTGTGTAATTCAATATTTCAAGAATAATATTCCTATACTAATTAAATTAAAACAAACTAAATTTTAAAAACACCCAAGAATAAATAATAATTAATTCGCGCTTTATATAAAATCCAATTTGATTTCAAAGAAAACATTAATTAATTACAATTCAATCTTTCCGCCTCGCTGGCCACGTAAACATGGAATCCTATTTTGTTAAAACGATAATTTTTGAAGCCGATTTTTTTCAGTTTATTCTTTAAGCAATTGCTTAGGACATCAACGAAAATAATGAGATCAAATTGATCTATCAGTAAATCCCAAATATCTGGGAAACTGTTTCCATGTGGAAACAACATGATGCAAACATCATTTCGTGGATTGTTTTCAAAATACTCCAAATTCAAAGTGTCTTCCTAAAATATTAAAGATTAAAAGAAAAGCAGTGATTTATATATAAATAAAACGCCTGAAAGCAAAATAAAATCTGAATATAAAATATAATTTAATATAATTATATATAATTTTGCAATTTTAACCAACAAATTTCGTTTATCTTCATTTCGACTATTGATCAGAGTTAAATAGGAATAAATAAACATTGATCTATAATTAAAATGAAAATAATCGAAATTCTATTGGAAAAAATATGCAAATGGCGAATAAAAAGATAAATGATCATAAGCATGCGATTTTGTTGCTAAACTTATGTGCATTGACATTCGAGTGAACTGATTACGAGTTATTCGCCTGTGGGTCAGTTGTATCGTAAATAATTCTGATGAAACTCTCAAAAGAATGAAAGATTGAAATGTCTCCAAACTAAAATTGGCGTTAAGTTTATATTTCTTTCGTTAGCACTATTAGATTAAACTTAAATTGGTAGCTGAACATGAAAAATAGAAAAGTTGGTTTGCATGCACTTATTGCTGCTAGATATATCCAGCTTTCTTGGTCTACAACCGTTTGACTAGGAAAGACTAGGGATGCTGTGATGTATTCGAAAACGTGTGGACTTATTTTTCATCAACTTGCAGCAATTTGCAATCTTAATAGGAATGAATAACAGGATTATATTGCTCAGAATTATATAAAAGATTATATAACCCAAGGTTATAAATATGATACTTCTAAATAGTTACATTACTTTCAAATAAAATAAAAAAGATCCAGCTTTCCAGTTGAGATTGTCGGATTAATGAAGGACACCATGCATTTGGAGCGATAATGCAAATAGGTTAAAAATAACTTTAAAATGAAAATAGTAATAAAAAATGCTAATCACAATCGGTCTGATGTACCTTATTCTATGGCAACGGGATTAATAATTACTTATTAGCAAAATCTCAGTTTGGATAATTCACAATACCTGAGCAAACTCCGTAACTTGAAAAACAGAATCTAAAACAATGTTATAAATATTAAAATTCATACAAACTAATATTATAAGAAAAATATAGACTTGAAAATCAAAATAGGTATAATGTATGTAAAGATAAAAAACTGGAATTAAAAGAATAAAATTAAAAATTTATATTATAAAAAAAAATTAAATCTGATTTGAAAAATCGAGTGACTAGATGGATATGTTCCCTCTGGACCAGTAACTCTCTCTGGAAAAAAGTAGATCATGTAAAATATTTTATGTAGGTCAAGTTAAATATTATGTAGGTCACTTCAAAATTGATCAAATTTTTAGTAGACTTTAAACAGATTACTTATTAATAGAATTAATTCCTTTGTGAAAATGTAGATTATGAAACAGACCACTTTATATTATAGAAATAAATTCGTAAAATGAGCATGTGCCAACACAATGAATAGCATCCTTAATAAAATTTCGAATATCTAAAAAATATAAGAGACGTTTTCGGTTGACATTCAATCTACATATATCAAATCATTCTCAAGTAACTTACTTTGAATGTGATTAATAAATTAGTATTTCCTCGACCTTCCAGATCATTTAAAACTGATATATAATTTCTCCAATAGTTTATCATGTCTATAGCTTGTATATCCAATCTAATATCGTTATTATTCAACACATTGCGTATGTAATGAACATATGCCAGAATCTCTGGCCCTGCACCACATCCAAAACTCACAATTGAAGATCTCTATTCAATGAAAAAATTAAAGAAATTGTAAAGTATAAGTTAAATAACGCATTATTACATAAAAAAGTATGGTGAAAAAATATTTTTGATTTTCACAAAAACAAAAGTCTAACATCTAAGTATACGTTTTTGCTTGCGAATTAATATTCAAGTAGAGACATCATACGGTTCTGAAAACCTTAAAATCAACCCACTGTATGATCACTGCTAATAGAAAAATTGCCCGGCGTGAAAGGGTTAAGGATGATTGCTTATTTCTTTTAATTAGATTAAAAAGCTGATAATATTATCACTTAAGAAATTCAAAATATTAGATCATATTTTAAAATTATTGAAAATGCAATTATGGAAAAATTTTGGGGTGAAAACTAATGGAAGATGTGGCGGCTACTTCAAATTTGGTTTTGGAGGGGGGAGATTTATAAATTTAGGGCGGCTGGTATTTAAAATATTAAAAATTATATGCTATGATTTACTATAAAATGCTATAGTTTAAGTATATTTTAGTTGGATTATATTATAAATAAAATCAAATATATGGATTGTTTTTCGTTGCATGTGCTTCTATTAGTTATTGTTGGGTTATTATTATTGAAAGTCGGTTCCCTCTGACTCCTCGTGTCCTTTTTCGATCAAATAAGCAAACCCAACACAGAATAAATTTATTTGCACTTTATCACAATAACAAATCAATCCTTTGGTTCAATATTTGTAATTACAATTTCACTACTTGACTTGCACCTTTTAACCACTGTTTGGCTCGGATTATCTTAGGGTAGGTTGTCCAAGGGAGAACCACCCTGTCTGATAGATAACCTTGACTTTTACTTGGATTTGGATTTCTCTACTAACCTACTACTGCTCGTTCACGTCGATTCACTCTAGTTAATAATATCTGCTCTCTCGTACCTAGTTAATAATAATTGTCCTTTCTTGTCTGGTTGATAATGTCTCTTTTCTTGTCTGATGAATTCTGGTCCTCTTTTTTGTCTGATGAGTTATGGTCTTCTCGTGTTTTTCCCTCTTTCTTTTATACTCCTGCTCAGACTGTTTTCCGACGATTGTCAACAATAGGTTCTGCATTATCAAATTATCATTAATAATTACCTTTCAGACCGACATTTGTCAACAACGTTTGACGTTGTTTAGGCTAATTTATCCTACTATATTATTCCGTCTATGCGACGGGTTTTCCTTATCTCTCGGGTTTTCCTCAGCTCTCGGCTTTTCCACATCTCACGGGTTTTCCACATCTCTCGGGTTTTCCATTGCCTCGGGCTTCCCATTGACTCGGGCTTCCCATTAGTAATTAATTTTCTTAATTAATTTCCTTTTTTATTTTATATCATTTTCTAGGGACCCCTCGCTCAATTTTTATTATTATTTCCGGACTCGTCTCTCAATTTGGCGTTCAACCATACCAATTTCCCCCCGATCATTATTACTTTCGAATTTTATACATTTTTTAATTAATATTGCACTTTTATCATTTTTTGTGTTTTATCGATTTTACTGTGCTTTTTCGTGATACCCCAACATTATGATTATTATAAACCAGTGGTTCTTAACCTTTTTAGCTTCTAACACCCCTAAAAGGTTCAAACTAAATTCTCGCACCTCTTACCTAAAATAAGGAATTATATAAATTGAAAAAAAACAATGCACAATGTATTTTTTATTAATATTATGTGCATAACAATTTTTTAAAAATCTTAACTATTATCTAAAATAATCAATTAAATAAAATAAAACCGGGTTAGGTATAGGGTTAGATCAGTTCTGGACCAAAAAAATCCAGTTAGGGTTAGTATTTCGTATTTCTTTGGATTCGAACCTGGGAGATACTTAAGTGCATAAGTACCTACTAATTACAGTGAATTTGTACCACTGGTTAAGAACCACTGTTATAAATTTTAAATAAAATATCAAGATTAATTTTTAGTATTTATTTTTTATTTTACTTATAAATGACAATATATTTGATAGTTAAACTATTTTTACTATTATAATTTTAATAAAAAATTTTTGATTATACTTTAAAATTTTATAAATGGGGAGTGACCAAGAAAAAAAGCTTTAAAAGGCCTGAAAAACGTTATAGAGAAAATAAATTGCACGTGGTTATTATTTGCTTATTTATATTTGAATTTAATATTTATTTAATTAATTAAATATTGACATTTCTATCTATTAGGAATAGTTAAAATAAACTGAAGGCAACCATTTCAACCCCGAATGGAAATGAGAATTTTTATTAATTATATTAATTATAATTATGTGACGTATAATAAAAACCTAACACGACACAAAAAAAGAAAATTAAGCACACAAATTAATTAAAAATCTAAAAATGTAAAAACCGATTTGAGAGAATTAATAACAGAGGAACCCATGAAAAATTATCTTACTTTGTTGTGAAATTGAGTTTCATTAAATAATCTTAATTTTATTTTTAATAATAAAATTTTTTATTAAATATTTAACCTTGATTTTTTAAATATATAAGTTTAATTTTTTGATGTTTAAATATTTATAAACATTTGTTTTTTCAGGATATTTTAAGAAGCTGCCATTTTGTCGTTAAGATATTTCCATGCTAACATTTAAAAGCCTATTTTTTAATTTCAAATATATTGTGAGATCATTACAAGCTTCCTAATGTAAACATGAATCATCAAAAAACTTTTTCGTGTATTAAAAAGTAAGTCATAATAATAATTCGTTTATTTACCTCAAATTTAACATTTATTTTCTTCATGTCACTTTAGTTATAAATTGTTTTCTCGAATCAAAATATCTAACTCGTATTAACTTCCATTAGTATATCCACATACGAAGGATAACATATACTACATAAGAGGAAAACAGGAGACAGTAGCGCTAGTTGGCGTCGAAATCCTGTGTATTTTTTTGTATTAGTAATAAAAGTTATTTGTTGGGACTAAATATTATTGAGAGATCAGGAGGAGCCAGATTGAGGGCCAATTCTTATTGTTGGGTCAATACAAGGTTTTGTTAAAATGAATCGGAAATAACACGCAAACACAGCAATGCAAATTTAAAATCAGACCTATTGACATCAAGTAAACAACCTTAAAATATGAGGAAAATGTAATTAAATATAAAATCAAAAACATAAAAGTAAATTAAAATAATAACAGATATGCATCAAGATCCGCACGACATTAACATAGAAATAACATAAAGATTTGACCGGAAAAATGAACAATTCATAAAAATCAGTAAATAACAAATAAAATAAAGAAAAATAGAATATTTTCAATAAGAAATATTCCATTAATAATTAAATAAAATTTGATTGTTCATATAATGTAGAAAAATGATAAAATAAGAATTAGATATTACAACTAAAACCAAGGTCAAATTTTGTTTTAATGCACCAAAAAGAACTCACAAGGTTACGGTCACAGAATAGGTATAAATACCGATTCATTTTCACAAGATTTTAATCACTTTGTGAGCGATCATTTTTTCCTTGCTAAAAGCTTTAACCGTTTTTTCTCAGCAAAAAATCAATCGACTTTACAAAATACCACCAGTTTCTGAAAGGAGTCTTACGAGTACTACGGATCAATTTTATTTAACGTTATGGATATATAAAACCAAGTGAGGGTAATTTCGAATGAAGAATGATTATGTTTAGATAATTGACAAGGAATAAAGAGATCAACTAAACGACGAATAATAGAGCCAAGATAGAAGCAGGAAAACGAGTTACGAGAAACCAGAATCAAGGAAACCATCGGGTAGAGAAACTGAGAATATACCAAAACGAACAGAGAGCAAGGATAAAGAAAATAAACCATTTTATTGGAATTCAAAGAGAATGAAAAGCAGCAACAGATAGAAAACTTAATACAGTAGCGATAGTAGAACCAATGATTACAAAAAGATTAGGAAATTTGGAAACAGAAGCCGAAGAATATGATAAACTAAACGAAAAGTTAACCGATAAAGGAAAACAACGTGAAACCACCCGAACCAGAAATTCCAATTCAGTTGAAAACAAGTACGAGTAAAGAGATGAAAAAACTCCGAGAGGAAGTTAACCAAGAGTTGCCAAGTAAAAATACTGATGAAACAGAAATATATTTGAGAGAATCAACAATGTACGAAATCACACGCGATGAACCAGAAATGAGGAAGCAAGAACCAATATATTCGAGTTTAAAGAGGAATATACAGGAGATGCATTCAGAAAGAAAATGCAACGAAGAAGATTTAAATGACAAAAAAGAAACTGGAAATTCAGAAATAAAAACAGTTGGAACAAAAATAGCTGAAACATGGAAAACAGAAATCGTACTGGAAGAGAAAATATTAACCACAATGGAAGAAAGAGTCGAAAGAGAAAATGAGCAAACCGAGTTAAAAAATCAAGTATCAGAACCAATAAAAGTATCGATGGAAACAATGAGACAAACGAAAGATATTGAACCGCAAACAAATCAATACATTAAAAAACCATCACGAATTTGCGATATGCCAGTTAAGAGGATTCAAGACAGTAGAGGTAAATTTATAAATTATAATAATTATTTCAGGATTAACAACGCGAGTTACAATCCAGTATGTACTATCTGTTCAAAAGACGGATGCCGAACTGACAGAGGTTATCAACTAAAGAATTACCAATGATGTGATAGAAGATTTCGTACAGAAAGTATCAACAAACAACCAATATTAATGAACCCTACACGAAACGTAGGAGAAGAAATGATAATCAGTTTTAAATTGTCAAATGAGAAGAATTCAATGTCAACAAAAACCAAACCAATTCAAGAAGAGTCCACAAAATAGCCCAACAGAAGAGATCAGACATTCAAGAGATATGACGATAAAGAGGACAACCACAAGATACGAGAGTAGAACTTGTTACAACTGCAACCTAAACGGACATAAAGCTGCAAATTGTCCAATAGAGAGAAAAATCGAGACAACCAAAACCAAACAATTATAGCCAAAGTACACAAAGTAATCAAATACAAGAGATTGAGCAATTATGAGGTATGATTCAACGAATAGCCGCAAACAAGCAAATACAACGAAGTAATACGAGGAGAAACATGAATGATGTTAGATATCAATGGACCAGAAAATATCCGGAACAGCAACAAATTGAATGGCAGAGATTACAGAGAGAGGAAATCCAAGAAATTCGACAAAGACGGATGAACAGAAATCAAATATCAAGTAGAAGCAATATGTCGAAAATAGTCAATACAAAAGAAATCCACACTGCGGAGCAGTGTGTTGTCAACAGCGAGGATGATTGATTTGACAATAAATAACGACAAAGAAAATGAAGTAATTAAGAAAGATGAAACTCAAGAGGTCAAAATAAAATCAGATCAAGAATTGAGCAGTGAAGAAAAAATAAAGATAATTCAAGAGATCACCATAGAAGAGAACGACAGACGATGAAAAAGCAACCAAAACAGCTATAAAAAGATATCAGAAAAACAAAAAAAACAAAATATCAAAATCAGAGGGTACTACTCCAAAAATCGAAAAGAAAACTGATAAGGAAAGCGAAAATAAACATGTTACCACAAGGACTAAACAATAATGAAGAGGAACTTCAAATAAACGTGAAAAGTATTGGAGTCAAAATCTATACAAACAACAGGAGACAATATAGAAATAGGAGTGACGTCAATCGAACAAGAGGTAATAGATATTTTAATGGTTAATAAAATTTCAGAGGAAGAACTAATCGAAAAGAGAATCCGAAACCAACAAACGAGAAATCTGAATACGCAATACAGATCAAAAACAGTCAGTGAATTCATAATTGAGACAAAAGAAGATGTAATTGACAAACTCAGCAAAACAACCCATGTGGAAAGGAAAATTGCAATGCAGCACGAATATGCACAACAAAACACGACTAAGAAAACCACAACGAATGAAGAAAGACCTGGACAATCGATACAAAAGATAACGAAGTAAATAGCAGAGAATATTGTATAACTTGTCTAAAATCGGGACACGCAGAGAACGACTGCTATCGACATCAAATAAGCCAACTATTCGGGAAGAGAGGACACGTAAATATCATTTGTCACAACAGACGCGGAAAATTTTTTAGTGTCTAAAATGGGGGCCTTTGGCTCGGAATATTCCAAATAAAAATACTCAAAACCCATCCGGAACAGTGGGACTAATGAGAGGAAGCAATAGAAAACTAGAAGAGATCAATACCATCACCAGAATAAATCTAGCGAATGATAAAAGTGTCAAATCAAGCTACGAACCAGGAAAAGACATGAAAACTGTAAGGCAGAAAAAAATATTAGGCATGACGAAACAAGTTACTAGAGCCACAAACAGCCAAGAGACAAAATCAAGATATTATAGTAATCAGGCGAAATTGAAACGAGAATATAACGAAATCCACGATGCTAGAATGAATTACCGGAAACAGATGGAAGCAATCATCAAAATAATTAAGGAAATAATGCCGAAATGGATCAGAAACAAGAATACCACCGAGATATTAAAAGGATTAACAAAGATGATCTCGAACTACGCGAAAGTCTCAAAATCAACAGCGGAAATCAGCATCTGAAAGAAAAGAATTCCAATATTATTCACCATAATTAACATAGCGGGTAATACACCACTATACCATGCCATAGAAAGCAAATACGAAGAACGAACTATGGAAATTATTGAGGCAATGAACCAATGTCGACAACAAAAAAATATCAGAAATGAGAAAAGACAAACACCCATGATGATTGCAGTGTCAAGAGATGCGTCAACGAAAATCCTGAGGGAGTTATTAAAAACAAGATCAACTCTAAATGAGAAGGACAATAAAGGAAAAACGATGTTAAATTATATTATGATGTCGCGAGAAGCAAGAGCAATAGATTTCGTTACGATAAATGCAATTCAAGATGAAATCGAAATAATAGGACAAAATTTAAACCCAATCCTTGAAGCAATTGAGAGGATACGAGGAAGCAGCAGAAAAACTGATCAAGTGGAGAAAAAGAAAATCTGATAACAAAATCATAGACGTAAACAAATTCGAAAGCAATGAAAATATATTACTAAAAAGAGCAATAAATTCCGAATATGAATTACCAAAGACGATAAAAGCCCTGTTAAAGAGAGGAGAAATAAAGTTCACGGACAGTAAAAGAGAGCCTGAGAGAATAGGGTCCAGAAAGGAAGAATTAGAAACATTGGTAGGAGAATGGCACCGGATACAACGAAAATCTAGCGGTAGAAGACAAGAAATTGATGACATCAGAAATGGAAGGAAAATGATAATCAAGATGTATGAAGATATAATCAAAGAAATAAATATCGAGGACAACAGGATTGAGAAGGCTCGATGTAATAAAAACCAGGACAAAAAGGATGTTGATGACGAAGACAGGAAAAAGAAGATGATAACGAAGAGGGAGAAAACCGAGATAGTAATAAAAAGCTAAATTCAGTAGCCTACAAAGAAATAAGACAACAATCAAAGCCAAATAATGTAGACGATCAGAAAAGATCAAAAGATGAAGAAAACACAGACAAAATCTGGTGGAAACAAATGATGGACCTACAGAAAATTCAAAATCGAGAGAACAAAGCAAGTCAAGATATGAACTAATACCCAAGTATGATATGGACACAACAACCACCGTCGCTAATGGCACCGCTCAAGCGGTCAAGCGAAATCGACATATATCATGTAACTGACGAGAGATGCGGAGGGATACGCACCTTGCGCGTAGACCCTTTGGAGATAAAGTAATAAATAATTAGAAATGTGCATATAATGTATATAATAGGTATGTTTATATAATAATGTATACAAGTAGTGTATAAATATTATATGGAATAAGTAAAACAATATCCGGTAATATACAAAAGTAGTATATAAATATTATAGTCAAGGAGCGAAAACAAATTAAAAATCAGACGATGTGACAAAAAATAAAGCGGAATGAGAAAGTGATGCGATATTACGTTAAAATTGAGAAACGAATCAATTGGAAGACAAGCCAATATAACAAGCAGTAAAGCTTAATTATATCGACGATGCCCAATATCCGAAAACTAAATTTACAAGCAGAGATAGACGAGTTTAAAACAAAGATCAGATCAGAATCAAAAATTGAAATAAACCGACTAAGAGATACGGAAGCCGTCAATGAAATCAGAGACAAGAGTAGACGTGGAGAGCAAATTAAAACTTGGAAAATCCAGTATAATCAGATGAAAGACGAAAATGAGAAACAACGATAACAAATCCACGATCGGAGCAAGATAAAGCAACAAAATAGTAAAGAGATCACCAACACAAAACGGAAGCATTGAAGAAATAAATGAAATATTAAGTCATTCAATGAAAAAGGAGGATGGAAAATCATTTGACGAAAAACTGAATCAAATAATGCGAAACTGACGGATAATAACAAACGGTAGATAACGGAGAAACAAAATTTGTGGTCCTTGAGTTAAACAGAAAAAACTAAAAAGACAAAGAATTAGAACCAGTAAAGCTCAATATACAAAACTAAATGAATACAAAAAGGGGAGGAAGAGACTCAAAAACAGAGCAAGGAATAGAACCGGAAAAACAACCAATTGCAGCCAAACGAGACAAAAAATTGACATCATGAAATAGTAATTCCAAACCAGAATGACGTTCAACACCATATATGAATGAAGAAAAGACCAGAGAAATAAATCAAAACCAACTCAAAAATCAAAAACCAGAAAACAAGAAAGACAAATCGAATCAGTAAAGAGAGATTACAAAAGACAATACCAATAAACGACAAGAACTACGAAATGCACTCAACCAAAATTGAGTATCGAAAGAATCTTGCAAATCGTAGTAAAGGCAAACAAAGAAGATAAATTATGTCAAAATAAAGTTAATACCAATCACAGAAACGAGAAACCAGATATGATAATAAAAGCAACAGAGATAAAGAAGGGAGAGGAACAGAAAGTCAAACAACTACCTAAGATCAAGAAGGGTGATAACAAGTCTTATTAAAATGGCTCGAAATAGTCAAACAATTGTAAATAATCATCAAAAACCCATAATTGTTATAAAAACAAGGAAAGCGAAAGCAGCATGATATTGGCGATGAGAAGGAAGATATCAGTAATAAACCATCATATACAACCTAGCATCCCTTAGAAAATTTCGAAAAACCCCATAATTAATCAAACGATGCAAACACTACCTGTAGCAAATACTCCGAGATATGCAGAAACCCAAAGGATATCAGTTACGGACGGATTAACTCCTAACATACCCAATGCCAAAAGGATTAAAACCAGAAAAGTAAATATACTAATAATCAAAGTGAGCAAAGTCCAAACTTAAAAAGATCGTAAGAACCCTCAGAACTCTAGAAAATCAAACCCGAAAGTCAATAGAAAAAGAAACACCCATCAAGGAAACCATATTCAAATAATCATGAATGCTCTTTAGAAGCCCTACAAAATAACAGAAAAGCACCGAAAATCGAGAACAAATAGCTGAAATCGATAACCAAAAAGAAGTAACCCAAACCAACCTCAAGGAATCATGAATGATCCCAAACCGATCAATTATCATCAAACAATCGAGACGAGATAATATGATAACGGGTCATCTATCCACAGAACCAGTTGAACTTCACCTAGTTTCAAAACGCTAGAGTCAACAACCAAAAGCAAGAATATCTATTCTCAACCCAAAACCCCAAATATACGATCAAAAAGGAGTCTTGAACGAAACATTCTTTTTATTCTTATCTGAGATTCACTAAGTCTGCCAATCTACCCAACAATCGGTATCTAATCAGTTCTATATCAAATAAAGTCAATTCCCCAGATTAAACGAAACTTCAAAACTAAACCGCACAACAGATATCGAATCGTCAAAATATCAGAACCTGCTGAAGAAAGTAATCAATCAGAAACCAAGAAACTCAAGGCATCAGCGAGACGAATACCCAAGTGACAGAATATTGAACTCATGATTAACAATGAACTAATAATCCTTAGACTATTAACTATTCTTGATGTGTGATCATAACCGGACTGTAGGTCCTCTTTCACTTCATCTTGTAATCCATATATTGATGTATACTGTATGATTATTTTTATGCATGTGGGATTTGAGGTCACGACCCTGTAACTCGTAGACCCAATTGAATGGAAAATGTAAACTCTGCATAGTTCATAGCTTAAATCTTTTAGAAATTGCGGGTCGCAATTTTACGGGCCCCGGAGTGTTTTATGTTGGGCCAGCACACAAATAGCCTTGAGAATTGTTTAAATACATCAGTAATACAGCACGAAAACCCAGCACCAAGATAACTTAAAATACAAAATACAACACCAATTAAACATTTTAAAATCTGAGGAAATATAAATAAATATAAAATCAAAAACATAAAAGTAAAATAAAATAAATACAAAATGCATCAAGAACCGCACGAAATTTACATAAAAAATAACATAATAACAAGAAAATTTGACCGTAAAATGACCATTTATGTAAAAGAAAAAATTAATGAATTTAATGAATAAAAATAAAATATTTTTAGCTGAATAAATTTATTTAAAAATGTTAAAAATAAATTACCAATTTAAATTAAGAAATAAATAAAAATTTAATTTAGATAACACAAATAATTTCAAGGTCGAATTTTGTTTAATCGCAATAAAATTAACACGCAAGGTTAAGGCCAAATTGTAGGTATAAATACTGATGTGTTTTCACAAATTTTCAGTCTTATTTTTCGGAGAGAAAATTTTCAATTTTAGTGGTAACTTAGTTAGAAAATTAGTTGATGTGCGTAACTAGTCGAGAGCCGTGCATTCAGGCAATTAACACGGGTAAGTGTTTTGTCTGAACACGACCACTCTCGGCTAGTGTATAATTATTGATTAAAATTTTAGATTGGAATTAAATTTATGGAATTTTATGATATGAATGTAGAATTTATATGAAGAATATATGATTTTGCCTCGGAACTTTTATCGAATTTAGACGGTAACATTTAATTTTTATTTTGTGGCCCACAGCCAAAACAAACTGCAAGTAATTAAAATCACACATAATCTATCGAACCGTGTAAGTGCGTGGAAAATCGCCAATGATTCGTGCCCGTGAAGGCTCCGGCATGCGGAACGCAGGAGTTGGAACGTCAATATTATCCGTAGATAGGTGAAATCGATAGGGTAAATGAGTAGTCCTTTGGCTACTCCTTCATCATCCGTTTCCTGTAAAATTAACATAAATTTTTAACAACAATCGGCTCAAAATATCTAACACCGAGTAGTCCAGTGGGCACTCATTAAATATAATATGAACATAAATAGATCTTAAGGACAAAAAGGGGGAATGGGTAGCGGGGAAAATTGCGAAATCGTTGCAACAGTTAAAATGAATAGCCATCGGAAAAAGATTAATCTGAACGACCAAAATCATGAAAAAAAATGTTTTAAAATAATATATAAGGATTTAATAAATTATGTTGAATTGAAACGGAAATTAAGGGCGGAACGCTGCTCAAATTTTCCGAATCAATCAAAATACTTATAGAAAATAGTAAAGTAAAAGTGGAATGTTGTTCAATTGTTAGTATTATATTCTCTAGGAATCAAAAAATAAGGGCGGATCGCTGCTCAAATTTTCCGAAGTAATTAAAATACTTATTGAAAATAGTAAAGTAAAAGTGGAACGCGTAAAATAAGGGCGGAACGCTGCACAAATTTTCCGAATCGATGAAAATACTTTATCAAAAACTACAGAATAAGGATAAAACCGTAAAGTAAGGGCGGAACGCTGCAAAAAATTTTCGAATTAACATAAATACTTTATCGAAAACCAGAAAAATACAGATGGATTACAACTAAATATTTATACTAGAAAAATATTTTATAAAGCGGAGGAATAATGAAGGATCCCTAGTAAAAACTTGATAATAATAATGATAATAATAAGGATAATGGTAATTATAATAATAATAATAATAATAATAATAATAATAATAATAATAATAATAATAATAATAATAATAATAATAATAATGATCATAATCAGGATCATAATAATAGTAATAATAATGATAATAATAATAGTAATAATGGTAATAGTAGTAATATAATAAATGTAATGGTAATTATATAGTAATAAAAATAATAATTAAGGTAATAGTAGTAACAAAGGTAATACATATAATAGTATCAATGATAAGGCAAGCAATAATACGTAATAGGGAACATTGTGGTTATAATAGGGATAAGAGTAAGAGAGATACTGTGTGAATATTTAACATAACAAAGGGTGTACAGGCCAAAGAATAATCATCAACACGGACAACGATAAGAAGGACTATGGGAATGGACATAACAATGAATGATATGAGAGTATAGGTTAACATTTGACAGAGATAGGAGAATAATGGGACCTAAAAATCGAAATCGAGCACAGGCCTTTTATCGGCAGCTCGTTGGACCCATGGATCGTTCGGTCAATTATAGCATTAGCAATAGCGCTCACTTTTTGCGGACGATCTACCCACTCGAACACAGTTCCAACGTTGCTTAGCAACGGGTGCCGAGTGGTAAGCGAAAGAATATTTATATGGGGTTGTCTGGGTAACATCCATATAGTTTCAAAATATCAACACCCAGAAACCCACCAATATGATAAATGATGTACTAATGTTATAATGATCAATTATATGTATCAGAAGCTAAAAATGTGTTATGAAGTCAAAATTTATAGGGCCCATAGCCAAGACCTATCGCAAGATATTAAAATATACATACAAGTCGAGATGTGTAAGTGCAGATATATCCGCCAATGCTTGTGTCCGTGGCGATCCAGTCGTGCGTAACGACGAATCCAAACGTCAATTACGAAAACTTATAGGGGCAGAGGGAAGATAAGGGATCGGTCTTTTGGCTGACCATCAGAAATCCACCTCCCGAAAAATCGACCTAAAATATTACTTACACATCGGCTCAAAATCTATCACACCAAGTAGTCCAGTGGGCACTCATAAAATCTTAACATTAATATGTTCAACCTTAATGTCAAATATCTAAGGAAGTTAGTGAGGAAAACGAGCGAAGTCTTTGCAACGGTAAAAAATTAAATTAATCTAATAAACTCAATAAATGAAAACGAATTACGTAGTAATATATAGTAACATATAAATTAATCCAAAGTTTTTATAAAGCTAATAAAATAAAACCTGTAACTGAAATTTTGGTATTAAACCATAAACATAAATTGATCGAGATAATTTGCCAATTCAATAAATGGGAACCGTAAATAAATTATTTAATAACACGCAATGAACATCAAAAAAAATTAACTAAGATGTCTAGTAAGTTAACGAACCACGTAAACGGATCATTTAGTAATAGATAAATAAAAATAAAATTAACTAGGTCTAGCAAATTTAATAAACCCCGTAAACGAATTACTCGACGACAAGTAAATACGAACGTGAGTCGATCTAAATATTTCGTGAATAAGCCGAAAGACTACAGCAAAAATAAAATTACTAAATAAAACCCACCCAACCATCCATAATGGACCAAATGGTACTTAGAATAACAGTCAAAAGATATCAGAGAAGTTGATAGGATGCAATAAATAAATGGGAAATATTAGTAAGAATCATGACCATTTCGTGAATGAATTAGAAGTAAAAGCAAAAAATAATGAACAGGAATAAACGGTTTTTACGACGGGTAAACAAAATAGAAATACGTACCGACGTAGTAGGTATTGGAGTCCTCACCAATTTTCCCACAACCTTAATCGCAAACGAGTATTAAAATAGTTAAATTGATAACACCAGTCGATTTATTAACGACAGTGAATAAGGAATGAATTTGAATCGGAACACAGCCTCTACAACTGAATTTAATGATCAAATCTCCGATCCAAATAAGGTTTCCGATAAACCAGCAAAGTCTGAAACTAAATGAATCTTAGATAAATCCAATTACTGTAACACGATTCACTACCGGGGGAAAATATACATACAATTTCAGGTGTAAGATGATTCATCAAGTTTCTGCAAATAAATACAATTTTCCCGAAAATCTCAACCACGAAAAGGTCAACTGATTTCGGAAAAAGAAAATTCAACTGGAAGAAATTAATTCACACAAATTAAATGTCAAGTGCATAGAGTGTGCCTACCCACTCTCTACATATACAGAACCAGTGGAATAACAACATCAATAATATCTGCAACAAATGACTAGTATTCGCGGCAAATCAGTGTCGAAAGGTCCTTCTATTTCTTCAAGGATGGATTTAGACCACGGGATATCCACACACCCGTCGAAGCCAAGTGGCTCGAGGCCACAACCATACGATAATTCAAAGATACCGGGTAAGAAAACTTCCTAAATCCCATGACTATTTAACCAATATTATATGCATCAAATAACAATGAAAAATCTGAGGGCTACCCAGAAAACCCTAAATCCGCAAAATCCGAAATCAACTGACAACGTGACGGAACCAAATAATGAGGTCTACTAAGGGACATGCCGTCGAAATATAATTGTTGAACAAAATAAATATTTAGAATGAATTGAATGTCGATATGATTTATGAGTTTTGTTTTCTTTTGAATAAGCAAAGACAAAGACCTCAAAGTGACTAGACTGCCATGCTATGTGAGTAAACTGCGGACCTCACCAAGTTATAACTACCGAATTTTAAATGATGCTTCAAACATGACTTTATCGGGTATTTACTAAACGACAGGCGAATGAAAACACTGCAACTCAACTTATCCGATTCATTATAAGTTTAATACCTTTGGTCCGGTAAAACAAAGATATCAAGGGCATGCGCGTGATGGGGGATAATAATGATATCACATTTATGATTTTCGAGTAACGCGAGTACTAGTGAGGTACCTCTAAACGGATGAGGACAGTCATGAACCCATCGTAATAATAACGACTTAAGCACGAAAAATTACTAATGATGAAACTGAATGGAGGAATTTGTGAATAATTTATTAAAATCATGTACTCAATTCTTAACATAAATGGATGATAACATACGATACTCGAGACTACTTATCTCTATATTCAATGGGCAGTACGTCACTCATGGACGGATCTTGGGATGGCGACACCCGGATCACCATTCAATTTCCAACTAAGAATGCAACTCGATGCCGAAAAGCCTTATGGGACGCAGGGTACACAGTATCGCTGACCCAAGGATCCAATTGGCCGGACTACTCCATGGACAGAAATGATGAAGTCGCCATTAAGCGCGAACCAGGGTGGAACCCCGCACGAGAAACTCGACAGAAGACCGAATTCACACTGGCCAAACTAGAAGAACTTCAGCGCCGGACTAAATGGCAGATCATTATGGCACGCCGACATCTTCACCGAATAAATGCCGATATAACAGCCGGACGGATCCCGACGGGTACGCTATGGATTACGGAGTATCATACAAGTTAAATGACTCGGCTTTGAACGATATGGAGACGCCAACCAGTGTAGTGGTGCCAAGGAGACTCATCCAAACCTCGGCTCTAAATCGCCTCAGTGTACCGCACCGGGACGACGAACATGCATACTCAAGCTGTTCCAATTTCAAATATTATGATAAGAAAAGAAGAGGAAAACGATTCTAGGATAGCATGTATTAAATTAGAATCAATTTTGCAATAAAAATAAAGTTTAATGTAATAAACATGTGGTATCAATTAATAAATTTTAGTTTTTGTGATAATAATAAAAATAATAGAAAAAAACAATCACAATATCAACGATAATAAACTACCTAAACGATCAAAATAACTTATGAACTTTTAGTTCTTAAATTCCCCTTTCCCCGTATTTTGTGACTTATAATTAAAAAACTACTTTAATCTCGAAGTAACTGGAGCTCTCTGAATTATATACTAGTAACAAGTGGCAAGCCACCACCCATTATCACGTTTAATTTTCTATTTAATAATAAAAAAAATCCCATTTTAATTTTTGTTTGAAATAATAATTAAACGATTAATTTAAGCCAACATATATTTGATATGACCTTGCAATTGTTCCCAAGTTGTTAATTAACTCTGATTTCATCATACCAATACCGGTGTTGGCCATAGTTAATGTTTCAGCATCTTTATCAGGAATAATTTTGATCACTAATTCTTTGGCGATATCCAGAACTGATGTATCTGTTAAACTTTTGTAGCGGATCTTGCCTAAAGCATCGCTTGAATTTGAAATTAATTCTTAAAGGAGAATTTGTTTATTCGAATAAAATGTGTTGATTATTAGGCTCATAGACTGAGCAATCTTAACTTGGAATGCAAACGTTTCAGCGTCATTTATTATTTCCATTAGATTCAATAAGCACAATAACTTTATTTAAATTTATTTAAAATAAATTCACAGACAAGAATTTTCATAATATACTCAAAAAACACAAATACAACTGACATGACAAAACAAATTTCCAAAATTTTACAAGACAAAAAAAAATTTAGACATTATTTTATACAAATAGTTTAAATCAATTATCTTTTGAATAAATTTTAACGATTAATTTCTTTTACGATTTTCTACTGTTTAATAAATTCATAAAAATATTAAATTTTTCCAAATAAGTTTTATTAAATATATATCTTAAAAATTTGCTAGCGGATTTTTCTTTGATTGATATAAATTTTGTTTAAAATCTTTAAACTATTTGGGTTAGTTCGGCCGACTGGGGTTGTACTTCAACACTAATAAAATGTTAATATAATTTGTGAAGTTGTTACGAATTGCAAGAAATTTTGTAAAATAGAAACAAATTTATTCTTAAATCAACTAAAAACTGTGAATATATTAATGCAAAGATTTAATAGAAATAAAACTTCATAATTTGTATATTTTAATTTCGTTAAAAAAAGAAATGAGTCAGGAAACTCAAATATAAAAATTAGTTTTTGATTTTTAAATGTTAACTGCTCCACCATTTATGATACTTAACACCTCTGTTTATTACGAAGATATTTTTTTTTTATTTTTATCAATTTTATTAAAATATCTAAAAATCGATTTTCTTTATCGAATTATGCATAATTTTTCCAATTCGTTTTGAAATTATTATATCATGTTCAATATAAATCGAGATTGTTGATTTATTTTTCATTCAGGTAGTTATGGTAACAATAGCTATTTATGGGTAAATAGTGCCTATTTGAAACCAAATTTCCCCATGGCCATCTGAATGAAATTTAAATCAATAATCTCGATTTTGTATAAATAATAAATCATCATTCTTTCTGTCGCAATAAATCCTCCTTTGGATGGAGCATCAATTTCACTTAGCTGTCAAATGCCTACTGATAACCATTTTGAACATTGCTTTTAAAGCCACATTTCTGTATTTTCCCCAAGTATATATAATTCACAAGTATATATCAATATAAGAAAATTCTCACCGAATTCATTATTAAATTCGCATTTCTATGTCGTCGACTACAGAATTTAAGAACTCTTGAAAATAGTTTTACTCGTTTTTTGTAAAAATTTTTTACATAAAACGCTCTAAAAAAGAATTATTCAACGTAAATTTATAATCATAGTTAACTCAAACCCAAATAAAGCGTCATTAAAATTATTAAGTTCGTGCTTTCGGCCTTGACTAATCCAGTCTCTGAGCTCCTGTTTAACATTTTCTTCTGTTTCTGGATTTGATAACATAGTTTGTTGATTTGCAATATTAATAATCCTATTTTTCACTTCTTGCATGATAAATCTTAGAATTCAAATTGATTGACCTTCAGATGATAAAGACGAATAATTTAAACCAGAACCCATAGTTGATTTATGATTGCTGTTTTTGAAACTTCGTTATATTATTAAAATATTTCCATTTCAATAATTTGAATTGAAATAACTAGTATAATATTTTAATTTCACAAGTAGATATTTTTGAAATTAATATTTTTATTTAACATAGATTAAGACAATTATTTGTATCTTTTATGAAATTAAAATCTAAAGTGTATTTAAAATTTATTTAAATAAAAATAAAAAAATAAACATGTAAATTAACTTTTAAGAAATATAAAGATTTAAATAAAAAAATTTAAATTATTTTTACATAACATCTTAAACAAATTACATCAAATACATAATATCCACAATTCACATCCAATTATTTAAAAACATTCAAGATACTTTTAGACTGAGCATTTTGAACATTAATTATAGGATTTAAAAATTTTAGCAAAAACTACTCACAAGTTATTCGTTCCGAATAATGACTCAGTTTTTTTCCAATTTTCTTGAAATCAGACATACCTATTTTCTTACTCGTACATTTCCTTAAATTGTTGAGCAAAAACTAAGGTTTTGTCAATTTTGTTTATCTGGCACGACCTCCGATCAAAATCTGGTAGAAGAAATTTAAATGGACGAAATTTACCAAAGATCGTCAATTTATCGTTAATCAAAACAAAAATAATAAAAAGTACAAAAAGTTACAAAAAAGATATAAAAATAGTTTAAAAGAATTGCAAAACAATAAAAACTAACAAAATCATCAAATAAAATTCAAATTCATCAATAACGATTATATTTTATAAAATAACTATAAGAATTAAGTTTAATATGTAATTAGAAACTTTAATAAAAAAGAATCTTGAAAATCTGACAAATATCTGAAAAGTGATGAAATATAATTAAAACGTGTATGTGTTTTGTTTTGCCGCCTCAAAAAAATGCCTAAAAATCGATCATATGTATAAGTCGAAGTCAAATCGACAAAAATATACATGTGAATTTAAAATCAGAAATAAGGACGATTTGATCTTATTTGTTTTTCATTAATACCTGTTGTCAGTAAATTTTAAGATTTAAACTAATGCCGAAGGTAACTTCTGTTTATAAAATTCAGTCGATATGTGATTCTTTTATTTGGGAGTTGTAACCTTTGTGGTTTTCATTAAATTTTACTATTCAATTCGATTTTGTTTTTTTATTTAATTTACAATGAAATTTAACTATTAAAAATTTTTAATAACCGTTATTCTAATCAATTTTTTTTCCAATTGAATATCATGGAGGTTTTTTTCCATGGTATCCATTAGGCATTATCCGAGATATCAAAATCCCATGATCGGGATCTATCATACTTATTCAATTAAATTAATTTACTAACCATTTTTATGATATATATTTTTTTGATTTTATATTTTTATCAATTTGATTAATTTATGATAACCACATGCAGACAAGAAAGTAAATTAAAAATTTGACAATCTAGTCTTGAGCTAGTAATTCAGAGGAGAAGCACCTGTAGCGAATGGCAATTCGCTGGTCAGATCTCTACTCCAATAACCTAAACGCCAGACTCTCAGTGGCGCGTGACTGGTCATGGGGAAGAAGTAAATCTCACACAAAAGAAAAGAAACATATATTACTAGTAAAGTGAAAAAGTAAAATAATATAACCAGAAAGAAGAAGTATTTAATCAAATATGTCAATAAAAAGAGATCATGATAATGAATTTTCGTCCAGAATAATTTATAAACTTATATTAATCCAATGAAAACAATGTCCAACAAAAGAACAGAAAAAGATTAATCTCAGGTAGAGTGTTGAAATTAAATTTAGCTACCAGAACACATATATAAATGCATAAAAAGTTAATTTCGATGTTACTGCAGAAATGAAAACATCAAATTGATAACAATACCAACTGGAAATCTGCATAAAAAAATGTTTTATAGTCAACACATTTTGTTCAAACTTTATCGAACAATTATAAAATTAAATCGTAACATGATCAATAATTAATGAGGTTTGGAAATTGTTAAAATGGCTGCTATAACATAAGCACGCACCGCAAACAGAAATTAAAAATAAAATAAAACATTAATTAAAACAAAAATAAAGAATAACATAATTAATTAAAACAAATAATTAATAAATTTCGCATGCAATGCACATAGAAAAAATAAAGTAAAAATACAAACCGCCTATAACCTTACAAAATAAGGTTTAGAAAATACACAGGCGGAAGAGGCGACCAGAATAAAAATAAAAATCAGCAAAAATAAAAAATGTAAATTTAAAGGAAATTAATATTAAAAAATTAAGAAAAATAAATAAGAAAATAGAAAAATATTAAATAAATAAAAGCCATTAAAAAACCCGAAAAAATGGCCAAAAAAGATTTGAAATTAGCTGATTGGTCGCACACACGCACGAAAACAGTATAAATATAACAGCCATTTTCATAATAGTTAACCTTTAAAAACCTTTGAAATTTTATTTGAATTTTTGAACTTTGAAAACTTTCGGATTGTAAGTGATTATTTTGAATTCTACATGCATTTTCTTAAATACATTTATATGATAAAGTTTTTAATTTTTGTTTGATTTATGATCATGGATGGCCGCGATACTTTTTAGTATCTGCGACAGGTCTCCCTAATTTAAATAATTTATATGTACCTTAATTTTGTGGAAGGTGGTGGGGCAGGATTCAATTTCCTCAGTTAGTTTTGAGGAATGTTGATGTGCTGCCTTGTCGCTAACCACCCTTCGGTGTCTGCCTAGTCCGGTCAGGTCTCGTTACATTGATCGAGGGGTAGGACTCCGTCGTAATTCACCGTGGCGGTCATTGCGAGTTTGTCGGAGTGGTGAGGAATTAATCTCTGGGAAGATCGGTAGAGTTAAGGGAATAGCATTCGAATGAATGTTTAAGTAGGCATATTATATGTTTTTTAAACCCTGTCGAACTTTATTATATTGACGGGATCGACTAGGATTAAGTATAGGAACCAATAAATAAACCAGTGAAATTAGTGCTTTTCTGTGACTAAATTGAATAAATGATATTTTTATGAAGGACGAACTGTAAATAAGAAACCTAAACTAAATTTTAAATCAATAATTGACCGGGGCATAAGGATTTTTATTTTTTCCCAACGGATTTTGATTTTGACAAGTTTTAACGTTTAATAAGACATCACGGCAATTAATATTAATCGTGGATTGATGGGGAATGAGAATGTTTGAGAATTGTTATTAAACATTAATTTTATTATATTTATTAATTATTAATCTCTATTATACCTAAATTGTTATGATTATACAACATTTATGATAAGAAACCCTTCGCCATTTAGCTTCTTTCAATTTTCGAGAAAGTCACACAGAAAATCCCTCTCTTCAAAACTATTCAACAACTTCAAATCTATCGGGATGAAATCAGGATACAAAATACCTTAGTTATCTCCTCAACCAAATACCCTGAATAACCGAGAAGACTTGATAGCAGAAATCGGGCTTTACGGATCGTCATTAACGATCAGAGCGCCGTCCTGACAGATTCCTTCACTGAAGTACAATTGACAAAGCGGCTAGCCGGTCGTGACCTGGCGGTGAAGCTAAATTTGATACCCGCAGATCACCTCTCCGAAAGAAATCCAGTTGGCCCAGCTCAAATGTCTAGAACTAGCAAAAAACACCACCCAAGTAAAAATCGTCGTCGCGAAGGAGCCACGCTGCTGAATAACGCAGCACAAGCGCTCGATGAAGCCGCCGCACTAGTCGCCGATCAACATCCGGAGTTCGTAAAAACGGACGAAAATCGACAAAACCCAGTAAAACCAGCAGAGTCCATCCCACAAGTCTGTGCCGACGAATCAGACGACATGCAAATACGCATGGATTTTTCGCCAGCTGCAATTCCCACAACTATAATTGTGGAGAAATCGCCGACTTTTGCAAGTTAATCGATGGACGATTTCGGACATGAATTGTGTCATTCCGTAACCCAGGTCGGAACTACACCATTCAAACCCCTCCAGAACAAACGAAAATTCCCTGTCGATATCGACGAGTGAAAATCCGATTATAATAAAACCTGACTCCATCCGTATAACACTGTCTATAAATTTATGTACTGATTATATTTTATTTTAATTTCTTTTTGTAAATTTGGTACCTTTTAATAAAAGTAGAATTTTTGTAATTATTATTGACTTTAGTATTTTTCTGCTTAAATAAATTGCGGATCAATGTTTGAAGTTCGGTATGAGTATAGTATGATGTTGGTAAAGCCTTATACATGCATGAAGTATGATGGGAAAATTTTATTTAGCTCAGAAAGCCGAAACGGAGAAATTATAATTATCATAGAAGTAGATTTTAAGCCTTCGTAATGAGTATTTTAGCAATTAAAGAACAATTGCGAATAAAAGATAAAATATAAATCTTAAGAGAATTTTATTTTTCCTTAAATTAACAAGGAGATTGTGCTAAACTTAAAAAACGGCTGCTCTAACAGCTATTTTAATAATTTATATAGGAGTTTAAATTTTCACGTGTTATTTAGAGAAAATTTTTCAAATTTAAAAAAAGTTTCTAGGTTAATAATATTAATTTAATTTTAGTAATTCAGGGAATTAAATCAAAGGGCTTAGATAATTAGAGGAATTGGATCTTATAAACGCATTGGTAAAAAGTTACCTTCGTAAATTTCTTAAATTACAACATTTAAGTTTTATTGATTTATTAGCTAAAGTAAAGTTGTTTTAAAATTGAATTGTTGTATAATGAATAGGTAACCCAGTGTCACAGAATCACACTTTAAACTACAATGTACGCTAATATTTATCAACGAGTTAAATGAGACCCTGAGGAAACTTTACCCCGGACGTATACAAAAGATCGACAGTAACAGATGGGGAAGTGCGCGTCAAATATCGAGAGAATTAGAGGAGTGAAATAGACGTAAGTCCTTCTATCAGTCGTCGGGAACCCGAAAGCGAGATTATCACAAGGAGTAGTCTTGGAAACGGAGCTCATCTGCTTGTGGACTCTCGGCTCCTGTATACAGTACCAACATGGGCTCGCTCATAGGTATACAGTGGTAAGGTCAACATTGTGGGGCGTCTGGGTGAGATAGGAATTACCCTAGAAAAGTCAAGAGTGGGTTGAGGAAGTAGATTAAAATAAATGAGCGCAGATTAAAACAAAATTTATTCTACCCAGTACGCCAACAGTTAATTGGAATACATTTCCAACGTCATTTTTGACGGGTATCCAATGGTTGCATCTATTGTGCGCGCATTTGGTGGAAATCCCCTGAAAGTATTCTCGAAAATCTTATATCTTTCACCCATCAGGTGCCCAGCAAAATGATCACTTATGTGAGTCAATCCATTCAGCCGAAAATGCTCAAAAAGTACTTGATATAATTTATACAACGATAAATTACTTTATTTAATCCCAGTGTGGTAAAAATGGAAAAAACTGCTAGAAGGTGGTTAAACTTCCTCTTCGTTACTTACTTCTGTGAGTGTCACAAGCTCTTATTGAACATTCAAAAAGAGTTTGTTTAGTTTTTATTTCTATAGCACAATCCATAAGCAGCATAATTAAGTTTGTTTTATTAAAAGTAAAACCATTAAAATCAAAAATTAATTAATTAAATTATATCCATATTACAAAAAAAATCCCATTTTGATTTACGAGCATTACAAAATAAATCCGAAATTTTTCATCCTAATTTTACGAGGAAAAAAATTTAAATAATTTTCTTCTTATCAATTACTTTTCAAGTGTTTATAAGTAAATTTGCTTTTGGATTTTCAGATAAACCGAAGCAGTAAGAGCTTACACGAAAAATGGAGTCGAGCATAATTTGATTCCAGAAAGCAGCGTGTGTGTGCGTGTTCTCTGATTTACAGATGTTTGCTTCCTTCTCAATCCATATCGATTCCTATTGGTTAACAGAATTGAGCCATATGCACTGCATCATCTCCAGTGGCTTCGTCGGAGATGAAATTCGAATTGATTTATTACATTTATCAAAGGATTAAAGCGGCTTTTTATACGCCAATCTTCAGCGAAATTGAAAAAAGAATCCGATTCGAATTGATTTTTCTTTGAAATTTATGGGTCATTTTATTCGTCATTTGTTTACGTTTTTTCATTTATTTTCATTTTAATCAGCAACGAAAATATGAGAAAATTCGTTGGCTTTGGAATATTTTACAACTGGTGAGTATTTTACTAGTAAAAATTTCCGAATTTTTCCTATTTCTATGGGATTATTTAACTATTTTATTATGACTATTAATTAATTAAATAAATTTTAGAAATAGTTTTGTTTAGGTATTCTACTTTCATTTTAAGATATCATAAACTGGTAGTTTGTCTATTTATTTTTCTATCAATTACGGTGCCAACAGTTTCATATTTCATCTGTAAAATACCCGCTATAGATGATATTAGAGAGGTAAATTTTTATTTAAATTTAAATTAATTGATATAATTAAAAAAGAGTTTTTTATTGGGTTATTTTATTATTTAATATTTTCCCCCGTGTAGTAAGTTCAATTTTTTTATTTTCATTTATGGCCATAGAAGAGCCATTATTTCTCACAAGGCAGGATTCATTATTTCATGGAACATTGAGGGCCGTTGATTAATTAAAAAGGCACATCTAATGGGGTATTTAAAGACAAATGGATCCTCGACTGAAACATTTTTTGATCCTTTCTTAACATGTAAACCAGGGATGGACAACCTTTATATATAATCACTTGAAAAAGGCTGTGTTGAAAATTTGTCAATATCAAAACCACATCGATATCTATACTGATTCATAATCAAATATTTTTTAATAAATATAATTTCAAAATTAAAGAATTTTATATTTTTTGTAAAATATTCTCTTACCTTATAAACATTTCTATAAGATAAATTAGTGAAGATTAAATATAAATTCTTGTATATTTAGTTTTTTTATGTAGAAGAAGTTAGTATCGCATAGAGGAAAATGCAATCGCATAATACAAATAATAAATCGAAATCGAAATAAATGATTACACGAAAACAAATTATAAAGCTGATTTAACCCATCTGTGTGTCAGTAGGACAATATGATCCTAGAGCACATTATAAAACATAAGTATTTCAGTATTCCCATAAAGTCGGAATATATATTACAGTCGGTTACTCCATATCTTTCATTCGATTATAGAACGCCAATAAGTTCGTACAAGTTACCTTTATTGCGTCAATACTGACGTATTCGTTCTAACATTTTCTTTAAAATTGAGAAAAGAGCAAAATTAAATTGTATTGTCTGAAATTTTTAAACCAATAATAAATAATTTAAATTTAAATGAAAGAAAATTTTCATGAACATACGGTTTTTAAAATTTTTTAAAGAAGCTGACAAAAAATTCTAAAATTTTGGATTTTAAAATCATTATATATAAAAAATTGTCTCAAAGATTTATCCATTTCTAATGATGGAATTCAAATTTTATACTTGAGGTGATACAATCGCAGATTTACAAATTCAATATGAATCGGAAAGAATATCAGGCCAAAATTAGACCAAATTATTTTTGTACTTATAAATAATGTTTATGTCTGTTGTAAATACATGTCAGGATTTCAATTAAAACAAATATGAATTAATCTAAAATATTTAATGCTTATACTCTTTGATATTTTGTTTAGGAATTCGTTGTAAGAGGTACCAAATCATCTGGTAAGAACTTACAATTTCGAAATCTGAGATCATTGAATACCCATCAGACTGAATTCGAGAAAAGAAATGATACCAAAGAAAATATCAGGCAAAAGCGTTCAATCCATGAAATTGAATATGATAACATCGGAAAAGAAAATCATAATTCTAAAACATGTTCTGATTATTGTGAGTCAATTATTTTATCACAATAAAACAATACTAAAGCGACTAAGATTGTCATTGTTTGAAAAATGGTTTAAATTTCTTTTATAACTTTCTAACTTAGAAATTCTAAGAATTTATTTTAGCTTGCCTAATATAAAATATGATTTTATAAAATTCTTATATATTATATAAAATGCATATATATTTAAAGATCTACTCCATAAAAAAATTGTGTCTTTAATAAATAAATCCTTTGACAATAAATAATGGTCTACAAAATATTAAGATAGAAATAGTTAATGCGAGATAAATAAATTCATACACATAAGCACGGTAATGTCTATGATCAAAATGACATACAGTTGGACAATAAATAAGGGTCAACGACAATAAGTTATGGCCTCATTTTAAATATAAAATGGAATTACCGATGTTTTACAACACAGGTTGACATTTCTACATCACTAATTATTCCATAAGAAAAAATATATAACTTTTTAGTTAATTTGTTTTTTGTAGAATTTGTTCCAAAAATTACTGACTTTTACTAAGAAAAACTATTACATAGAATTCGAAGAATTAAAAATACATTTTAAGAAGGTTTCGTATTATATATTCATAAATTTATTAGCAGAGAGCTTGATAGTACAGGGTGTGTTTTAGTACACGACAACGCTTAAATTCACAGTTATTTAAGTTTATGAAGAACTTCTTTCCAATATTTTTAAAAAAAGGAAGTTATTTTTTAAAATATGTGTATATATAACAACAAACTATAAATCCAAAAATTAGTGGCTTTTCTAAAATCAGATTAAACAATTTTAAATGCTGTTTTTGTAATAGAATTACAAGATATTCTTAGGAAGCGTAATGGTTCATCATCTAGGTGAAAACTTAAATAAGAAAGTTAACAATATAAATAATTACAAAAGTTTCAATGAAGAAAGAAGAAGTTCAGAGAAATTTGACTCAATATACACATTTGAAATCTCCGGTATTAATGCTCTGCTATTTCTTAATGCCCATAATTGTCATTATAAAAAAATAGGTTTACTTTTTACTAGTACAAGATGGCTCAACCTTGTACTTAAATAGTTCAATTAAAAAGTTAATCAAAAAATTCCCAGTCATTAGTTGTTATGAAATTTCACTAAATCTACAGTCAGTAACTCTCATCAGTATTTTTTACAGAGCTACTCCTGTCTTCATTCGTAAATTACGCCTTAGGCTTTGTATTCAAAAGCACCTAAAAAAGTAACATTTTGAAAATGAAAATCAATATTAATTAAAACCAATAGTAATAAAAAACCCACCTAAATAAAACTCCTAATTTTTGTATGAAACTAAGTCGAAAAAATATTAAGTTGTCAATTATTTGTTACATTACTATTTATTCAGTAAAGTAATTCAGTGTGAATTTAAATAGACTAAACATAGCAAAAATATTCATAAAAAATATATTTATACAAATCTTAAATTTTATTGTTTTATAAGATATTTGTTTTTTAAAAGGATTGATAAATTTTATGGTTTTTAAAAATTTATTTACAAGTTTATTTTCTTAAAATCAGAATAATTTTATATTTTTTGGTACAATTTGACTACGATTTTTATTGGTTAATTTTTTTAAATTTTCTTATTTTCATTTAGTTGATGTTAATGTGATTTCTAACCTGAAAAAACAGATAAATGGTTGAAATATATTGTGATATTTTGTACAAAATATATAGTTGGCGTTTGTCAATCATTATAAAAATAAAGTCATTTAAATTATTAATAATAATAATACTTAAAATATAAATTTAAATTAATAGATATAATTAAAAAAGAGTTTTTTATTGGGTTATTTTATTATTTCATATTTTCCCCTGTAGTAAGATCAATTTTTTTTATTTTCATTTGTGGCCAATAAAGTCATTTAAATAATTAATAATAATAACACTTAAAATATAAAAATATTAATATTTATATTATTAATTACATTTCATCAGTATTCTTGGTTTCTTAGATGTTAATAATTAAAAATTTATTCAAATAAAATTCGTGCATCAAAATTTTAAAGCTAAAAATCTTTTCATATATATAAATTTGCAAGTTTTCTGTTTACTATATAAAAAATGTATGTTGAATTCGGTTAGTTTATTCGAATATAACGCCAACTAGGCATACCCTCGAACCTAGGCGCTTTTTACGAAGGAAGACTGTATTATCAAATATTTGACGTAATTAAAGAAGCTCAAAATTAAAGTTTGAATATATTTTATAAACTGTAATAAATGTAATTAACAGTAAACATTTGTAGTATTCAGTTTCAAAAATTCCAAAAGAATAATTATCAAAACTAATGTTCTCACTTCTAACACTCTAAGTCAATTTTCGACTTATGGAGAAATATTAAATTTATGCAAAATTGAAAACGAAATTAAAGCGACTTGTTCAGAAAATTGTGTAACAGTCATCACGAAAGCTGAAGCATACAGACGTATTTTAGGGAAGTCAACATGTAATCAGGTATTTATTAATATTATTATTATTATTATTATTATTATTATTATTATTATTATTATTATTATTATTATTATTATTATTATTATTATTATTATTATTATTATTATTATTATTATTATTATTATTATTATTATTATTATTATTATTATTATTATTATTATTATTAGTATTATTATTATTATTATTATTATCATTATTAAAAAAAGATTTACTGAAAATAAAAAGTATATTGATTTTCGTCATTTGTCAACAAAAAATTATTAATTTTTAATAAATCACTAATTTTTAAAATTAATTTAAATACTTTGTAATTCATTTTAGATAAATAAAGACGATGTGGCTTTGGCCAATAGAATAATCCATAATTTCACAGAAAAATTATTGGACAAAACATATACGTATTTCAACTCAACAATCGAATGTTGGATAATGAGATTCCTCTATTATATTGTGCCCCTGAAATCCTCGGATACTATCCAAATGGATTATCCCGGATATAGCATGCTATATTTTGATTTTATTGAAATGGAAATGTACAAGATCAGTTCAATTTACAATATTCTCCAGAAAAACGATTTCAAAATCGTGGGAACTAAAACTCAAAATGAGAACGAAGTGGTTGAAGAAATATTAAGAAAGGATTTGCGTAAAGAAGTCTATGTATTAATAGTAATATTAGTTTTACTTTATTTCTGTGGCCAGTCAATAATTATTACAATTTTTACCGTTTTTATCATGATTAATTCCATGTTGATTTCTTACATGATTTATTTTCATGTTTTGATGATTTCTAACTTTCCCTTTATTAACTTTTTAAATTTCATTATTTTGCTAGCATTAGGAACTGATGATATATTTATCTATACTCTAAAATGGAATCGAATATCAACACTAAAAATCGATGAAAATCTGAAAATTTTAAAAACTATTGAATCATCATTATCGACAATTTTCGCTACAAGCTTTTCAACAACTTTGTCATTGTTGTTTTGTTTTACTTCTTCAATTGTAGCTATTAAATGTTTTGCTTGTTACGGCGCACTTCTAATTTCAATTCATTTTATTTTGATATTTATTTTTCTACCTCCAATCAGCTACATCAGTGCATCAAAACCGCAAAAAGCACGTCTAAATTTTCAAAAGAATTGCCAAAAATTTTATATTGACAAGGTTACTGATTTCATAGTCAGTAAAACGATTGAATTTCACAAAGTGATATTCAGTTTTGGTTTATTATTATTCATTTTTGCCATTTTTAGCTTGTTAGTTTATCCAAAACTGATTTATCCAAAACATTTGAAAAATGATATTTTAAGACAATCTCATCCATTTCTGCATTATGATGCAATTAAATATCGCTTTACATTTGAAAGAAATCCGTTTATTGTCAGAGAAAATAAGTGGGTTGTTAGTTTTGTTTGGGGAATACTTCCCGAAGACAACAGATCATGGTTAAATCTCCAAGAGTATTCGCCGATATTATTGGATAGAAATTTTGAAATGTCAAATTTTGAAACTGTTAAATGGTTGAGAGATTTTTGTTTGATAATAAACTCAAATTTACTTACTCCCGATGAAATAAAGCCATATATTCAGCAAAGAAGAATAGAAGGTCTCTCAAATTGTCCATTTGATGGTGGTATGATGTCATTGCAAAATTTTATCGATTTGTCAAACTGTTCTAGTCAGACAAAGTTTCACATGAAAGTGAAAAATTGCCTCAATAAATTTACAGAATCGGATAATTTGTTGAATAACTTTCAGTTTCACTATCAAAATGAAAGAATGGTCGGACTCATAATAGATTTTAATCTTGATATCAAACCAAATGAAACATATCAAAATATCGTGAGAAAGTTTTCCAGTGTTGAAAATTGGTTTGAAAATATTATCAAGACATCACCGAAACATTTACAAAATGGAATGACAGTTTTTCAGTCTGAATACGATAGAATTTATATGCTTTATTCTGCAATTGCTGAATATCTGCCATTTAGTTTTTCTGTGGCATTTGTTAGTGCTGGTTTTGTTGGTGTAATATTAATATGGAATGGATTAATAACTGGAATAATGCTGTTCGTTTTGTTGGTTATCCTTTGTCTGTCGATTGCCACTTTAACCTGGTTCGATTGGAACATTGGAATTATCGAAGCGGCAATTTTTACTGTGGCAACAGGATTGGGAATCGATTTTTGTTTGCATTTTGCTGTAATTTATCATAAAAGGAGAATCAAATCGACAAATGTCTGCAATTCTATAGAAAAAGCTCTGTCAGATGTATTTTGGCCTGTTATTTTGACTGCAATTACAACTTGTTTGCCAGGGTTACCTTTAATCAACAGTTGCTTGTTAATTTTTAATAGATTAGGCTTGTTTTTATTTGTCATCACGTTTTGGAGTATTGTTTCCGTACTTTTGTTTTTTCCCGCTTGCGTTCTGCTAAAGGATTTAAGCATGCTGAAATTGCAAAATTCTGTTGATCGCTACCAAATTGATAAAGTATAAATTATTTTAAATTTGATTATTTTCTATTATAGTATTTGAAATTGTATTTAATATTATTATTTTGTAAAATATAAACATCGGAGATCAATAATGGAAATTTTGATTTGAATATTGGAAATTTTGTTCAAAATTGATGTACAAACAAACCATTCGGTAAATATTTAAAAGCCAATCAAAAAAATTAATCTTTTGACATTTGCGCATTAAGTATCAGATTAACCAATTATATTGCAAAATCATAACTGTAAAATTCGCTATTGGAAATTATTCCGTTAAAAATTGCACGCTAAATGGTTATTGATAAGGACTGTTTGATATTGGTTAAAAGTTACTATTATCAAAAACTCGACTTCCCTATAATTAGTGGCATCACTAAGGTTGAGTGGCATTAATCACAGCTAGTAAATTGTAACATACCTCCAACTATCCATGGTGTACCAAGATACGTTCTGTTTCATGAAGCCATTCAAAAATGTCTAACGCCCCGTGAATGCAAACTTCATCTTTTTCTAATCCTAATATTAATTTAATCTTTATAAAGATATTTTTTGTGTTGAAGGTATTTGTAATTGTTCAAAACTTTGCCTTTTCTCAATACCGCAGCATGTTTCTTTCCTAAATGCAACAACTCATACGTCTTCATTGATTCCCTTCATCTTAGACATATCTTCTTTAATTGATGCTTGACTTGTTGCTTTTATTTTGATTTCTCGTTTTATTTCATTGTCATCTAAACAATGAGTCAATAAATATTTCACCAGCTCACTTTTTACCCATTTATGGCTTACCGACGATTTCTTCAATTTTATCAAAATAAATAACAGCATTTTCTTTTTTTTTTGTAATTTCTATATGTACTTCGTAAGTAGTTAGCAATTCTTTTTTAATTAGACAAAATATTTTAATTAGATCAAAATATCGTTTGGTTTGTTCGATAAACAATTCTAAGTCTCCGGATCCATCATAGGTTGATGGTACCGTATTATTCGTAATCGGCGAGGTCGACATGTAAATTTTTAAATTCGACAGTAAGATTTATTCCAAAAAAACTAGTCGTTCAATTGAATATATTAACAAATCTTTTTTATTTTTGACGAATTGGGTATTTTCTGAAACATGGCTGAATTGATATAAATACTATATAATATAAATATATATAAGATTTTATTACTACATAAAATTATCTACTTATTTTTTAATATTAAATGTTTAATTAATTTAATAATTGATTTAATATTAATAATTCTTACAAAGTGGAAGTGAGTTAGAAGGCTCAGACTGGATCAAGATCAGACTTCTCTACTGATTGTGTTGATGAAGACCAACTAAGTTTTATATAAATTTATTGTTGCGTTATTTTATTATTTGCTTCATTTTGGTTTTAGTGAGTAAACTTGAAATGTTTTGGGGAATAAATTTTATTTTTATTTTTTATTTCCTCTTATTTAACTTATAATTTATATGTATGATCAAAACGAAATATTGAAAATTTCAATTAATTTTTAAAAGTTTTCTCAATCGTCAAAAAGAAAATAGTTCATTTTTAGAATTTTCAGACCTTTCATCTTCAGAATGTGTTAGGCACAAAACTTCTCTTATATATTCCATATTCTCACTCATATAGAAAATATCAAATAGGAAAGAATGAATCGAGGTTAGGATTAAAATAAATTATTTACTTACTCCAATATTAGTTTACCTCTCTCACTTTAATTCCATATTCATATTTTTTGTGATGGAGACGCCCTTATAAATACGTGATAAAAAGTCAGAGGATAAACTTAAAACTAAACCACTGGCACTTCAATAATACTTTTCAATCAAAAATCTTGTCAATATAAGTTCTCAATATATTTTCTCATTTATCTTTTATCGTGGTGGATTATTTGTTTGGTTGAATTTTAAAACACCGCTCACTAGACTTTACTAAGTATCATTTACTTATAAATATTCCTCCCAATTTATAATTTCCTAATTTATAATTTCCTCGTTTATAATTTTAAGGAATTATTATTATTATTATTATTATTATTATTATTATTATTTTTATTATTCATATTTTAATAATTTGTTTAAATTAATCTAAATTATGAAGTATATAAACAAAAACCACAATCAAATAAATGTTTCAATTAAAAAAAGATTTCAAGTTCAGTTTTAAATGTTTTTCCTTGAAAGATAATGAGAATGTGGGAGAAAATATCAGAAACGGAGGGAAAATATTTTTGTGTCAGAGTTTATTGAAATTTTATTCTGGCAAAGATGTAAAATATCCTTTGATGTTTGAAATAACAAATCTGGATCGGGAAGTGCATTGTGGAGTAATTGAATTTACCGCAAAAGAAGGAGAAATGTATATACCTGAATGGATGATGAGGCAACTCGAGGTGACAAGCGGTGAGAAAGCTTTCATCAAATACTTTGAGCCTTCTAACGGAAAACGAATTCAATTCCAACCTCATAATTCCGAATTTCTAAATTTTGAAGATCATAAATCGGTTTTGGAAACAAGTTTGGTGAACTTCGCATGCTTGTCGAAAGGAGATACGATTCCGATTGTTTATAATGGGAAAACTTACTACGGTGACATCGTTGATTGTGAACCGTCCGATGTAATATGTATCATAGATTGTGATCTTGAGGTGGATTTCAAACCTCCAAAAGATTATGATAGTTACATAGCAAGGATGGAAGCTGCGAAGATCCAAACTAGTTTAAATCATACAAAATTCAAACCCGAAAACAATAAAACACTCAAAGCTGTAGAAGAACCAAATAGTAACAAGAAATTTACTGCATTTCAAGGTTTAGGTCGTAAATTAGGAGATTAAATACTTGATTTGATTAATTAATAAATATTTCTTCAATTTGACACTAAGCTTTATATAATCCGATATTATATTTATTTGTTTGCATTTATTCATAATTGTTGTTCAGACGACTTTGGTTATGTAATCATCTGTAATATTTTCCATGCTGGTGGGTTCCTACTGTGTGGTCATGGAAACCCATATATATATAAACATTTCTACTTTCTACCTACTTTCTACCCGTTTGCTAGGCAACGTTGGTGCTGTAACAAGATGCTGTGAGTCCGCCAGAGGTGAGCTTCCTTGGTGGAAAATGCTGAGACCCGAACCCACCATGGGTCCAACGAGCTACCAATAAAAGGTGTGTTCGCCTTTCATACTATCCCTATCTTTTTGTCTAATACGTGTCACTGATTCAATCTTATTATTCACATCTTATTTTCAGATTCAGAAATCTTTGTGCTCCACTTGAAGCTGTAAAAATGGATTCACTAATTATACACAACTGTATTATTTTCTGAAGCTTTATGAGAAAACAAGATATTTTAAAATTTTATTCCAAAATAAAATGACAGTAATTTTCATCTTTACTGAATGGTGATTTGTCAGGTTCGGATTGATTCGGTAGCCGCTTGGCGTTAGCATACTCCTCCGACCATATAGGTGCATCCATTCGTTTGACCGCATTTGAGTGTATGAGTCGATTCGGGATGGCGACTCTGGTTGGCGCGTAAAGTCGGATCATCTGGCTCGTAAGAAGTGTTGTAAGCTGGGGCATAGGCATTGGTACTCGGAATCCTTCCAGTGTCTTTAGATTTATCGGCATCAACCTTCTTCGTGCCATGGCCGTATTCCACTGTAACTTCCGCTCTTCTTCCTCGATCCCCAGTAATTGGTATTTGGCACGTTGTTTGGCCTCTCCTGCGGATTGCGCCCGGGCTCGCGCTTGATGGTGATGCTTGGAGGATTCAATTCCATCATTTATTTGGTTTGAATGGGCCATTCTCTGTCCACGAGAATGGTGACCAAATAACCGAAATCCCACAGGATTTGCATACATTAAGCCGCTGCTCCCACATTGAACAAAATTGTCCTTCTGTCCTCCTTCGTCAAGTAGTATCAGGGTCTCCGTACGGATCTCTGTAAAGTGAATTATCATTAATTTCCTTTAATTTCGTTCACCGAGTGAGTGACCGAAACCTTTGAGCATATATTTAATTGAGCATTATATTTAATTAATTTAGTTAAAGTGGAGAATAAGCTAGACTTTGCAAAGTTATAAAGCTTTATTTCCTTATCTCGAACATAAGGTTAGAGTGGCTTTAATTTGGCCATAGCAAACAGATTAGGTAGTTGTGATCGTTGAAATTTGTGGCTTCCTTTATACACTGTGCCCTTTCTTGCTCGTTGGGCCCTTTCTGTAGGTATCTAGTTGGGTTTAGTTGGCTCGTGATCGTTATTCATTTTTTACAATGATCTGTAGTGAGGCATTGCGACTTATATAGTTTGGCAGGTTCGTGAGTCATTGCCCGTAATTGATTTATTTCACCATGTTTCTTGCAAATAATTCTATCCACCATTACTATTGTGTTGTCTATTTGGTCGTCATGCGATATTCTCTGCATTAAATTTGTATTACTAGTGGTCGGTGACGCATATCGGTCTTACACTGGTATCTACTGCCATATGGCGATTCTGTAAAGGTTCATAATTACCGGCTATTTATCATAATATTAATCTTAGGTCTCTTATTGTTATGTTGTGCTATTGCTTTCTATTATTAAGATCTTTACTACCTTTAATATTGACGTTTTAATTCGTTATCATTATCACTATATTGATTATCTTAACTGTCATTATTGTTATGATTATTATTGTGATTAATATTATTCTCGTTCTTATCATAGTTTATCGGTACTACGACTACTAGTATTACGATTATTATTGTTATTATTATCCTTACCTTCATCATTATTATAATTTACTGTTACAGTTATCGTTGCTTTTATCCTATTTACAACTATTATTATTAATTTAGGCTACTACCACCTTTAATATTATTACTATTACTACTCTTATTATGAGATCAGTCTTATTATTAATATTACCATTATTATTCTTATTAACGAGACAGTAGTATACTTTATCATGATGGTTGCCATTATTAGATAAATTGTTACTGTCACAGCCATTATTTATTTTTATGATTGTCTATATCAGCGTAACATTATTTGACTATTTTCAATCAATCCAGGGGGTCAAGTGTCCCCCTTGCCCCCCACCTGCGGGCTTATATGTCGCCTGCTTAGAAATAAATCAATGTTAGTAAAATAATAAAGTTTTTTAATTATTAAGTTTTTTCTTACTTTTGTGAATAAAAATTGATTTATTAATTATTTTATTTTTTATTATTTTTTTACATAAACCAACTTTAGAATATTGAAAATTTGTGGGGTGCCAAAACAAAGAGTTCGCCCAGGGCGCAAGATTGCCTTGGTCCGGCACTACTATTAAGTTCTAATGGATAAAAAATATATTTTTATTTTTGTTGACGCAAGGTATCAAGTTATTGTTTATAATATTTATAATTGATTATAATTCAATTAAGATCACACTTGAGTGCTTAAAAACCGAAACAATAATAACGGTAATAATAAAAATAATAATATTTGACACGAGATGTTATTAAGTGCATGAAAAAGACACTTCAAGTGTCAACAAAAACAAAAAAAATTTTAAACTGAGAGTATTCTCAGTCAAATCATAATAAAAATTGTAGCTAAGATGAGTTGTAAATTCCAAAATTGATCTTGTAACATAATTTAGAGCATACAAATTTACATAACCTAGCTCAGGCAATCGCAAGTAGAGACAAAAAGCAAAGTATACATTACATTGAAACCATGCACGGAATCTTTGATTAATTATTACAAGTGAACCTTATTTTATTTTAAATATATATTTGTTATCATTAAATAAAACTTTGAAATCAGTGTTTGTGTTCATAATTATATAAGATATCAAGTTGAGATTATGCGAACCTTAACACTTTGAAAAATCATTACTTATTTTTATTTCATAAACATTTGAAGTCAGATTAAAAATTTGATATAAATTTATTAAATTTAACAACTTCGTTTTTAAAAAATTTTGAATTCATAATTATTTTAGTATTTTAAAATTATTTATTTAAATTAAATATAAATATTATTAAATAATTGTTAAATATTGTCAAATAATTTGTTAAATTTTTTTTGAAAAATTTTTAAAACATTAAATTATTTTTAATATTTATATGATGAAACTTTGTAAAAATATCTTTAATTCTTAGTTTAAGTAAATAAATTTTTAAATGTTAATTTATTTAACTTTTCAGTTATACAACATTAATCGTTAAAAATATATCGTTAAAAAATAGAATGTAAAAAAAATACAAATCTAAAATAATCTTTAAAATATTATTATTTTATTAAATATCACGTTCAAAAGCATATAACATGTTTTTCTGAGAATGCAGTAAATTATTAAATCTTTTAAATATTTAATATATTTAAGATAATCGTATAAAATAAATTTTTATTGTTTTAAGTAATTATTATAATTACTTTTGCGAAATTCATCAAATTATTTTATTAATAAGGAAAGTTATAGATTTAGAATAGACTTAAATAGATTTAAATAGACAAATCGAACCTTGTATTTTAAATGGAAATATCTTAATTTAAATACTAAAATTATATTGAAAGGTTTTGTCATTAAAAATTAAAACCTTAAGATTTTATTAAATTAAAATTTTAAATATAATTAAAGCTACATTAACTTCAACTTTTAAATTATAAATATTTATTTCACATATTATTTAAAAATGAATATTTTAAACAAAATGAAATTTCGTTGTTTTTAGTATGTTTAATAATGTATTGTATATATACGCAAAACATTTTTCGTTTACAAAATTGAAAATTCGTTATATTTCATAAGTATTTTTATCAAATATTTCATTATAAAAGTATTTAAAAAACATTTTTGTCATGCCAAATTATTTACATAATCAAATATATTTTTTAAAAATTTATAAATTTAACATTTTTTAGAAAATATTATTAATTCGCATTTAAATTAAATTAATAATTAATTTGTTTAAATTAATCTAAATTATGAAGTATATAAACAAAAACCACAATCAGATAAATGTTTCGATTCAAAAAAGATTTCGAGTTCAGTTTTAAATGTTTTTCCTTGAAAGATAATGAGAATGTAGGAGAAAATATCAGAAACGGAGGGAAAATTATTTTGTGTCAGAGTTTATTGAAATTTTATTCTGGCAAAGATGTAAAATATCCTTTGATGTTTGAAATAACGAATCTGGATCGGGAAGTACATTGTGGAGTAATTGAATTTACCGCGAAAGAAGGAGAAATGTATATACCTGAATGGATGATGAGTCAACTCGAGGTGACAAACGGTGAGAAAGCTTTCATCAAATACTTTGAGCCTTCTAACGGAAAACGAATTCAATTCCAACCTCATAATTCCGAATTTCTAAATTTTGAAGATCATAAATCGGTTTTGGAAACAAGTTTGGTGAATTTCGCATGCTTGTCGAAAGGAGATACGATTCCGATTGTTTATAATGGGAAAACTTACTACGGTGACATCGTTGATTGTGAACCGTCCGATGTAATATGTATCATAGATTGTGATCTTGAGGTGGATTTCAAACCTCCAAAAGATTATGATAGTTACATAGCAAGGATGGAAGCTGCGAAGATCCAAAATAGTTTAAATCATCCGGAATCTAAAACTGAAAACAATGTAACACTCAATATCAAACCTGGTACTCCAAATTATAACTACAAATTCGGATTTTTGTCTTTTCCACAAGATAATTTCAAACCTTTCACAGTTGCAGAAGAACCAAGGAGTAACAAGACATTTACTGCATTTCAAGGATTTGGTCGTAAATTAATAGATTAATTATTTGATTTTATTTATAAATAAATATTTTAAAGATATTTTATATTTTGCCTCTTTTATTTGAATTTGAATTTTGATCTTAAAATTCTGTATTTTGCTATATTTTTATTGAAGCTTTTCACCAATTGCTTTAATATTATTGGATATCGCATCAAAATGATGTAGCCAATCATATATTAACGCAAATGAAGTTTGTTAACAATAAATCTGACAAATATTCACAAAAGCACTTATAGTTTCAAATGAAATGTATATATAGACAAGTTATTGTTAATTTTTATACAAAAATTGGCGAAAAAAAATAACTGTAAAGACGTTAAGTTTAACTAAATTCCAAAAAAATATTTCAAATGTATAAACTGAAAATTAATATTTTTCGGAGTAACAGACATTGGAAGTAAAAGATGAAAAGAGTTTAACTGGAAACATTTTTCACTGTTTTATGTTTTTCTATGTTTATTTGTTCACAATTGGATCTTATCGGTGTCATTTATCTGTGCTTCATGATAACCAGGGCCATTTTTCTCAGTACGCTACTGTGCCTAGGATGACTAGGGTAGTACTTACGAAAAATTATGGCCTACGAACAAAAATTAAATTACATTGTTTATTATTTTTATCAATTTGATATAATTTATTGATTAATTAAAAAAAACATAAACAAGAAACCCAAATTAAAATTGCAAATTCTAAATTAATCTCTTTTATTTAAATTGGTAAAAGTTAGTAAACTTTGCGGCTCTTCGCATGAGAAAAATCCCAAATGACATCTTCAAATGACATTTACCGCATTAAATAGCTTTCAATTGAAAGAAGTGCAAGAAAAGACATTCGTTCTTGTCCCATCGTTGAACGCAGATAACTTATCATTAGTTCAAAACTTGATCCAAAAATTGAAATATAAATTTGATAAGCAATATTTATATTTCGAAAAGTTGTGATTAATTTGGTTTCTATTTGGGCTTTTATCCTTTCCGAAACACATTTTATGTCGGCGAACATTCTGAAAAACAAAAGAAATTCATCAGGAAATGCCTCTTACAGGTCTGACGAATATATCCCTATGTATTCATTTTCTTTAAAAACTATTCCATCAGATGACAAATATCTGTCAAGCATAAAACTGAACATGCCATTTAATGCTGTGTAGGCTGCTTACTGTTTTCCATCTCAATTATAAGTCTGTCTATGAGCACATAGAAGGATTGTATCCAGAAACGGTCATTAGCACTAAAATTTAAACTGGCATAATCAATGTTATCATCCTTAACTTCATCATTAAATCTTTTTCGTTTGCGCTTTGTACATTCTTATAATCTTTTGCCATACTTTTGTTGGGTTTTTGTGTGGAAAGTCGGTGATTAGATCTGACTCCTTGGTGTCCTCATTTAATCAATAAACCCAGTGTTTCCCAACCGGTGCGCCGCGACACAATGGTGTGTCGCGAGCTTCCCTCGAGTGTGTCGCGAGAAAAGTTAACATTTTTATAAAATGTTAATAAAACGTTTAAAAAAAATAGTTTTAGAATTACTGTGTTTATCTCTAAGAAGTTATTATATTAGTAAACATTTTTGAAGCGATGGCGGGCTCTAACATGGCTTATATAACCTTTAAAAGCTCGAAAAGAATTTTGTATGCTACCCACCAGTAGGCTGACGTAATGCAGTCGGGCTCCAAATACACTAAATGTCCCCTTAGCTGAACCGTTCGTGTGGTAAGGGTTCAAAAATTAAAACTCTTCCAGATTACGTTGCTAGATGACAATAGTCACGCCTGTCACGCATACAGACTACTTCGTTTTTCCACACAGCGGCAAAGAAGTGAAACATCTTATACATCTAATATTGTTAAAGTACATGTATTATTTAAATATTATGGTAAGACAAATAAGAGTAACCGCTCATTATAGGCAACTTATCAACTAAAATAGCAGCATAAATAAGTTAAAATTCGAAACTAAAAATTAATTATACAGAGATTGCTTATAAAAAATGTTACTTTTAAAAAGGTTTCTTACATAGAGCAGCCATTATATTTTGTATTTACAATTATATCAAAGTAATTATTGATTTTCAATTTTTAGTTTTTTATATGATGAAAGTTTTATCCGTATAATAATGGACAAATTTTTAATTTAGAAGGAAACAGAAAGTAAACATAACGAAAGTAAAAATGATGACGACACCGAAGCAACTTCCACTTAGAAGTCAAAAATTACTTAGAGAAAGTATGACGAAAAAAACATATCATTGGGATTTTCATGGACAGGAGATAAATACTGTCCTATACCAATTTGCGTTGTTTGTAATGATAAACTATCGAATGCTTCTATGGTTCCTAATAAATTACAACGACAATTGGATACAAAACATCCTAATTTAAAATCAAAGACTCCTGATTATTTCAAAACGTTATTAAAATCGTCTCACAAACAAGCCGAGTCATTTACAAATTACACGAAAACTTCAAGTAAAGCACAGAAATGTAGTTTCTTAGTTGCTGAGCTTATAGCACAAAAAAGAAACCTCATACTATTGCTGAAAATTTAATTTTACCAGCTTGTCGTTTAATGGTCAAACTTTAATAGGAGATGATGCAGAAAAAGAAATTTTAAAAATCCCGCTTTCAAATAACACTATTAGCAGACGAATTCAAGATATGTCGGAAGACGTAGAAACTCAAGTAATAGAACACCTCAAACGTGATAACATATTTGCCCTGCAAATCGATGAATCAACAGATATAAGTGGAAAAGCTCAAATAATTGATTTTATTAGAATTATTTTCGACGGAGATATGATTAATCAATTTTTCTTTTGTAAAGAATTACCTGAAAGAACAACTGGCGAAGATATATTCATGACAACTGACAAATATTTGAAAGGTTTTAATCTCAGTTGGAAATCTTGCGTTGGAATATGCATGATGGAGCGAAATCAGTCACTGGAAAAATTAAAGGATTTGTGACAAGGGCTAAAGAATGCAATCCTTGTATTATTACTACCAACTGGTTTTTACATCAAGAAAATTTAATTTCAAAATGTATTGGCGATGAAAAGACAAATGTTCTTCAGCAGGTTGTAAAATTGGTCAATTTTATAAAAAGCAAGCCTCAAAAAGTTCGCATTTTTTCCAAACTATGTGAAGCAATGGAAGCAGAATATTTAGTGTTATTACTGCACACAGAAGTGCGATGGCTATCAAAGGGCAAGGTATTAGCACGATTTTATGAATTACGAGAAGAATTACTTATATATTTTACAACTGAGCAGAATAAATTCAGTGATTATTTGAGTAATGAAGAATGGTGTTCAAAAGGTAGCGTTTCTGGCAGATTTATTTCATCACTTAAATAAACTAAATTTAAGTTTACAAGGCAAAGAAGAAAATCTGTTAGTATCTACTGATAAAATTAATTCTTTCAATGATAAACTGGGTATGTGGAAGAGAAGAATAAAAGATAACAATTTAGATATGTTTCCCCTTAGTTCAAAACTTAAACGTGACAGTAGGATTTTAAATACAATATTCGAAATATTGACTAACTTAGAAGAAAAACTTCAGCATTATTTGCCTTCTCTAAATATTAGTGAGTACAACTGGATTAGAAATCCTTTCTTAAACATTACCACTAATCAAAATTTATCAGTAGAAGAGGAAGAAGAATATGCAGAAATTAAAAATGATAGAACTTTAAAAATAAAATTTGATGTAACGAATCCAACAGAGTTTTGGATGCAAATTTCAAAAGAATGTCCAAATTTATCTGTGAAGGCTATAAAAATTTTATTACCTTTTTCTACTTCCTATTTATGCGAATTAACATATTCATCTTTGACGGAAATTAAAAACAAAAAACGTGAGAGAAAACTTTGCGTAGAAGACGAATTAAGAGTATGCCTTTCCACAATTCGTCCACGAATTATGATGCTATGCGAAAAACAACAAGCGCAAATATCACATTAACTTAAATTTGATTAACAAAAGTTGTAACTTTTTCTAAGAAATTTTGTTAAAATTATTTTCTTATAGTTTAAATTATAAAAAATACAAAATTGGTTTTAAATTGTACCAATCTAAGTAAAAAACATGTTTATTTGGTAATAAAATTTTGTAGAAAAAATTTGTAACTAAAACCTAATTATATACTTCCTCTTAATTTTTGATGTGCCGCAGAAATATGCTCATTCTAAACAGTGTATCGCGAATATGAAAAGGTTGGGAAACACTGAATTAACCCAACACAATAAGATTTATTTCCAATTTATATATCACAACTTTATTCACAACTTTCACAAAAATCTATTCAATTCACAATACTCTACACAATTTCTCCTGCACTATTTCACAATATTTCAATGCGTAGGTATACGTCATCCAAAAGGAGATAACCCTGTGTGGTGAGCATGAATATAATTTGTTCAGCTGAGTGATGTATCTTTAAGCTTATTACCTCCTTTACTTCGCTCTCTGAAATATTCTCTTCGACCAACTGGCAATTTTGTTGATTTGCCTTTCCCTTTTATACCCATCTCGCATATCAAGTCACTCACAAACTAAATTGGTTTTGAAATTTTTGACATCTCTCTGTCCAAAACCAAATTAGTTATTTCTGGGCTCCCGGGGTTTCAATTTGTTTACAATAATTATTTTGGTGGCGGGTTACCCTTTTATCCCAGGTTTCCTTCATCAACCAATTCCGTTTTCCGTAATTAGAAAATTTGTTGACGTTCCGGGTTTCTCACACTGTTTGGGTTTGCTGTTGGCTTTGACTTCCCATTAGCCAATTAATTTTTATTAAATATTTCCTTGTGGGGGACACCAATCGATTAAATTTTATTATAATTGGATTCGTCTCGTCATTTGGCATCCGCCCATATCCGTTTCCCACGATAAATATTTACTTTAAAATTTTGATTGATTTTGCCTTTTTAATTATTATTTTGAATATCACTGTTTTTATTGACTTTCCATTTTACTTTTGTGAATTTTGTTAACCCAAACACTTTCAAACACTTCAAATTTATTTTTCATGAAAGTGTTTTGTGAGACTGTCATACAATTTGATAATAGTGCGCAACTCTATTCCAGACTGCTGCAGTGTTTTATTGACTATATCAATTTGTGGAAGTAAATCTTACCAAATCAAACAGATTAGTGCAGTCTCATAGTGGTCTAAATTTTTTAATAACGATTTTGCTTCGTGAACAGCCGCTGGTGGTTGATGGTCGTTTTCAGCAATATCAGATAATGTTAGGCGGGTCTCAAAATAGTTTGCATAAAATATTCTGTAGCATCTCTTTCACTTGTTTTTTCTTTCGGTTTTAAGACACAGATTCGTGTTTCCTCTGGTATCCATTAGACATGATTTCAACAATTTGTAATTACTAATTAAAATATTAACAAATTCTAAATCATTTTTTATTTTAACTAGACAAAATATTGGAAAAAATGAAAGTAAATAAAATGTTACAAAAATGAATTGAGATTAAAACTATCAAAATATGAGAGTATTCATAAATTATGTTTCAAAACAATAATCAAAATAATGTCAAAAATGCTGTAAAGCTTTTTACAATTCACATTAGTCATTACTTAATAATTACGATAGAATTAAATTTAATCAATTTGAGGCCCACAAGGCTACAAATGCTGAAATGCAGATATCCAAATTCCAAAAGTGCCAAAGGCCTACGACGACCTTAAAACAGGCCTGGTGACAGCTATGTATTTATCTCGCAATTAAATTATTGTATATATTTATTTAGTGACCAAACTAATGCGCCTGTGTTCTGTGAATATGTACTGGTTATGCAATCCAACTATTATTATTTTTATATTAAGGTATAATTTTATCCATGTTTATAAATACTAACAATACATTAAAATATTTCCCCATTTATAATTTTAAGGAATTATTATTATTGTTCATATTTTAATAATTTGTTTAAATTAATCTAAATTATGAAGTATATAAACAAAAGCCACAATCAAATAAATGTTTCAATTAAAAAAAGATTTCAAGTTCAGTTTTAAATGTTTTTCCTTGAAAGATAATGAGAATGTAGGAGAAAATATCAGAAACGGAGGGAAAATCATTTTGTGTCAGAGTTTATTGAAATTTTATTCTGGCAAAGATGTAAAATATCCTTTGATGTTTGAAATAACGAATCTGGATCGGGAAGTGCATTGTGGAGTAATTGAATTTACCGCAAAAGAAGAAGAAATGTATATACCTGAATGGATGATGAGGCAACTCGAGGTGACAAACGGTGAGAAAGCTTTCATCAAATACTTTGAGCCTTCTAACGGAAAACGAATTCAATTCCAACCTCGTGATTCCGAATTTCTAAATTTTGAAGATCATAAATCGGTTTTGGAAACAAGTTTGGTGAACTTCGCATGCTTGTCGAAAGGAGATACGATTCCGATTGTTTATAATGGGAAAACTTACTACGGTGACATCGTTGATTGTGAACCGTCCGATGTAATATGTATCATAGATTGTGATCTTGAGGTGGATTTCAAGTCTCCAAAAGATTATGATAGTTACATAGCAAGGATGGAAGCTGCGAAGATCCAAAATAGTTTAAATCATCCGGAATCTAAAACTGAAAACAATGAAACACTCAATTTCGAACCTGGTACTCCAAATTATAACTACAAATTCGGATTTTTGTCTTTTCCACAAGATAATTTCAAACCTTTCACAGTTGCAGAAGAACCAAGGAGTAACAAGAAGTTTACTGCATTTCAAGGATTTGGTCGTAAATTAGGAGATTAATTATTTGATTTGATTAATTAATAAATGTTTCTTCATTTTGACACTAAGTCTTATCTAATTCGGTATTATATTTATTTGTTTGAAGCCTTGATCTGATATATTTTCTAGATTGTACAACAATGTAATAATTTATTCACAAACTTTTAATAAATAATAATGAATTTATTGTTTATTATTTAAATTAACCGATTAATTATTTTAGTTGTTTTTTTAAGACTTTTCATAATTTTATTTTCAGTATTATCACAAATTATGATATATCTATAGAAAACAATAAATTTATCCATAAAAAACAGAAGTCGCCCCAAAAATTATGAACACCGACATAAATTAAGTGAATTTACTATAGAAAGTCGAAAAATAAACAAACAAATACTGACATAGACATAAATTATGGGCAGCAATCATTTATTAAAGACTTGTGATTGGATAGCTGGAAATGAATAGATTTCAAATAATACATTTATTTCTGAGGAAAAAGAATTTAACTAATCATTTTTAAATTCCATGGCAAAATAAATAATGATGTGAAATAAAATAAAAATATAGAAATACTGTATTTATATTTAATATTTGACTCTGTATGTCAATATATTTTAAATACGTGGCGGGTTAGAAATTTTGTTAAGAAATTAATTAAAATTCAAAGGGATTTCTATTCCATGAATTCTGATGATAGAAGACTTGGGATGTGACTTTGGCATGACACGGCTTTCCATATCTATCTGTAAGTTCCATCCTATGTATTCAGTGAAGGGCCTTTGATAAGTCTTTTGTTGGTTTGGAGATCCATTATAAATATATTTTTTGGGTATGGTATTTTATTATGCAACCACTGTTATCTCCCGTAATTTTGAAGTTCACCTTTACCTTGTGTTTATGTTTAAAATTTCTGAATTGCTTCTCGGTTTAGCCATGTGCATTTTTGGTCTTTCTTATGTTTGTTTTCATATGTACCATCTAGCCATTTTAACCCCTCTTTAAGATTGGTTAGTGATTGTTTTGTTCTTGCTTTTTGATCTGAGCAGGTTTGGTTGCCGTGATCGAGTATTGCAGAAGTTATTTCTCCTTCATTGACTAGACACTATATTCAATGATTCCTATTCCAATAGATTTACAAGATTGCACGTTACCAGCCAAACGAATGGGTTTTATTATTTTTATGTCTTTTATAGTGATTGTTCTGTTGTTATGATTGATATGGTTTGCACATGTTATTATATTGTTCCTTGCGATACTCATTTTTTGTTAATTCTACTCTCTATGAGCCGTAATATTGCTGTAGATATCCTACTTGAACATGAGGATTTTGCGTTGCACGCATTTTGCAATAACTTGTATAGTCTATGGGATTTTGTGAAATTTAATTTACTGAAGTTTGGTCGTTTTGACGTTTTTACTTTTTTTGTTACTTACAGGTGTTGATCATTCTACCTTAAGACTCTTAAGGTTAATACTCTCAAGTTAAGAGTATTATCTAAGACGATTTGGTGGTTTGGTATTATAACATCATTCTATGTTTGGCCGCTTCAATCAGCGTTTTGCTCAAGCAAAACTATGATGTTCTCATTTTGTGTTTCAACTAGTTTTTTTTGACTTCCACAGTACCATTTTCTTCGTCATTATATGTTTTTCCTTCTAACTTTTCTTTATGGTGTTTGTGGATCCGGGTCAGTGTTGGTATCTTTGATTTGTAAGTTCTTAACATAAATTGTTTCAACCGGACTAAGTTTACCTGGAACTGATACAACTATATCCATTTCGATTGGATTTTCGGTTTTACATAGTTTAATCGTGAGGATTTTTCCACAAACACATAAAAAAATTTTCTGTAAATTATTTGTGAATGTAAACTCTTTAAAACTGCTTTAGAAATCTGTAGAAATCAAAAATTAAAAAATCTTACCTTTTTGAAAATTAATGAAAATAAATTCATCATCAACAAAACTTTTTTTAAATAAAAATATTATTAACATTTAAAAAATTAAAATTAATGAAAAGTATAAATTTTAACTTTTATATAAGCTTCCGATAATATTCTTCTTTTTTCCACAATATTTATGTGAGCTGGTATGTACAAAATTTTTTTCTTTTTTCTTAGATATTTCCTATTCCTAGCCAAATAAAAATTCCAAAAGGCAGAAATAATAGATAAATATTTAATATGACGAGTTAAAACGAGCCTCATTCGATATGATCATCATATCAAAAAACATACTTGTTAACGAAGACTGACTAAAAAATCTCATAGCAAATGCAAGAGAACTAAAAGTTTGAAATGATGATTTAGAATAAATCGTAAAACTACAAGGATTACTGATCGTATATCCTTTCAAAGACCAAGAACATACAAGCTTAGACAATCTTTTAAAATTTTATATAAATCCGAATATTATTAGTTATCTAAGACAAATGAAATTTCAAAAAACATTATACAGAAAGGACAACAGAATTGACAAGACGCCAAATCTAATTAAAAATCAGAAAAAATTGAGAAATGACTAATCCTAAACCTTAACTAAAAAGCAACTGGACAAAAATGACAGAGGATCTCAAAGCAGAATCAATGTAAGATGAAATGATATCCCAAATCATGAAGCCAATCGCAGCCTCAGAAATAGAAACCTTTACTCCAGAACTCAAATTAGCACTATAATGGCGAGACACACAACATGTGTGTTCTAGCTAGTTAGCTAGAAGCCATTATAGTGTTAATCAGAAAAACAAAAAAAATCTCAAAACCCACCAACTCACCGTGAATTAGAGAGAGTAAAATAAGCAAATCCTAAAAGCTAAAGCCACTAGCAAAACCATGGAAAGAACAAAGTGTTAGGGTTATAACAAAACATGAATGAAAATAATTAAATTTTGAAATTATCAAAATCTTTAAAAATTAATTAAAATTTTGAAAAAATCAATATTTTTCGGGGAGGAAAAGAGGTAACCGGTGGCAAATTTGATTGTGAAGACAAATAAAATATTATTAGACTAAGATAAGGTATATTGAAGGGTCGGAAGCCCAAAAACAAATTAATTAATCAAGGGCCGCCGAGCTGAACGTCAGCTTAATGTGGTTCCAGTCAATAGTGAAACGTGCAATTAATTGCCCAAAATGGAAAATTGTTTTTCAATAGTAATCCAGATTTATGGGAATCCAAAGACTATAAAAGCAACTGACAACAAAATAAGTTGCTAGTTGGTCGGAGCGCGAAAATAACGAGTCGAAGGAAACGAGTGAATAGTCGTAAATCGATAAAGTTAATCAGATTGCAGTTGAATTTACATCGTGTTACCCTTAGGGTGTATACGATAAATAAATTATTGTGTATCGTGGTGAATATTTTTCAATAAAGATTTCTTTGTTGGGATTTTGTCTTATTGATTATTGAACACGAGGAGTAGGATCAAGAGACGAATATTTAATGTCCCAACAAAAGCAAAAAATCATCAAAATAAGATAGATCATTTTTTTAATTGCAATTTTATTTAATTATTATGTTTCGTTTTTATCTTTGATGTTTTAGCTTTTTCTTTTATTTTTCCGTTTACATGCTAATTTATTTTTTTCTTTAATTTTTATAATTCTCATGACTTTTATTTATTTTGTAAAATTTTTATCTTTTACATGTTTTTGTTATTTCTTTTCCTTTAATTTTTATATTTTTCGTTTTTATCTTTTACATAATTTTTTTTATTTTTATATATTTTTCAAAATAACTTTTATTTCATTTCTAATATTTTCAATTTTTGACATTTTATTGTTAAGTATAATTTTTTGTTATTTTTTTTTCACAAGAAAAAAATTAGAAAAATTAATATTTCAAAAATAAAACAAAGTCATATAATAATCGATTTTTGTACAAAACACATTGAACTGAAAATCGTCACAGAAGAATCAACAAATTCCTTGAGAGAAAATATCATCATCCTCATAACGGAAGAGATCGATTGGAGGAACTGTTTGTGTTGCTTGGTAACCGAGGATTAAAAAAATATTTCGCCCGTTTCGAACTGTTATCCGGATCATCGAAATAAGCATCGTAGAACGTGTAGAAGCGCTTCTTCGGATCATTTGATGGAGATATGCTGAAAACACTGAAAGTCGTTCCGGAATTCCGTTCGTACTGATACTGAGCATTATTGGAATCATCGGGCTTGGACAGGATTCGCAAATCGAAATCATTGGAGAAATTATATTCAGTTTCATCTTGGTTGTGATAGAGACTGTCGGTTTGCGATTCAGGAAGCGACGAAAGAAACTGAACGATATTTTCATCGACGTTTGTTGGGTTGAATATCGGTTCTAAATTAGTGAGAGATTTTTCTGAGTCTTTTTCATCGTTGGATATTGATTTAGAGTGATTTAGACTCATTTCTTCGATTGGGCTCGGAGCATCCAACGGTAAACTTTCAATATTTACCGGAGATGAAATAGGATTGTTGTTGTTGTCGGATTTGTTTGAGAATATCTCATTAGTGGTGATTATAGTTTCTTTGTCACAGGGAACTTCTGAAATTTCTGTAAACATTAAGAGAAATTTTTGATTGGCGATAAAGAAAAATAGATTAAAAACTATAAATAAAATAGAATATTCAATTAGATTATAAAAATATTGATTTTATAATTTAATTGATTAATCTATTATATTTATAGTTTTTCAAATTAATCTGATAATAAAATGGAAACTATCGAAATATATCGTAAAACCGTTCTTTGAAAGGTGGATTTTAATAATTGTATTAATGGGGCATGGACACATTTAGAACCAAACATAATGAGCTTGTCAATATTCTTATTATAATCATTCCTGTACATCTGCATATTCACTTTTACAATATGCAACGCTATAAACCCACTTAACTCAATAAAAAGGAGAACATTTCTGAATTCATACATTTGAAATATTCCGAGAAATTTCATTGTATTGGAGCAATAATAGATTTTGTTGCTGCTAATAATACATGTGATATTGCTTCAAAAAATTTATTAAATTTATATTAGATATTTTTATTTACAAATAAAGCGAGACAAATGTTGGTTATCTTATCGTAATAATAATAATAATTAATTATTAATATTAATAATAAAATAAGCCCTTGCTGTAAAGTAATTATTATATTGATGAAAAAAAATGGATTATCAATTTTCTTCCATTTCCTTATTTTATATATTTAAATTTACGCTGCTACCAGGAAATCACCATTTCAATAATTATAATAATTATTCTTAATAAAATAACTATTACTAATAAATATTTTAATTTATTATTTACTAAAATATTTAATTAATAAAAAAAATTTGTTTAACCTATATAAATAATCCATAATAATTGATTTGGTTTTTGGATGGTTTTTAGAGACTTAAGATGAGAGTTAAATAGTACTGCATTTTTTCTAAAATCAATTTTAAAATTTTAAAAAACATTTTTTAGGTTTAATAAATTTTTGATTTTATAAAAATTAAAATTTTGAAAACTTCTTTGGAAATAAATATATTGGTTGACTACATTTGAGTGAAAGAAAATATCAATCACAGAAGAAGAGGAGAAAGCGAAAGTCTAGTTAAATTTTGGTTATGAGTGATTAGGGCTGTTTATGAGTCGAAACATTTTATATTTCATTTTGTAAATAAATATGGCTGATATAGCGGATAAATATAATAATAATAAAAAACTAATAAATTAATAAAATAGTAATAATAATAAATAAGTAATAATAAATAATTAATAAAATAATAATAAAATACTAATAAATAAAAAATAATAATAAAAATAATAATAATAAAAAACTAATAAATTAAAAAATAGTAATAACAATAATAATAAATTAATAATAAAACAATAATAATAATGAAATAATAACAATAATAACAATAATAATAATAATAATAATAATAATAAAATAAATAATAAAATCATAATAATAAATTAATAATAAAACAATAATAAATTACTAATAAAATAATAATAATAAATTACTAATATAATAATAATAAAATAATAATAATATAATAATAAAATACTAATAAATAAAAAAAATAATAATAAAATAAATAATAAAATAATAATAATGATGAATTGAGCTCTTTCAAGTTGAAAAAAATATCCAAACTTGCATAATTTAAACAGAGATAGATAGCGAATCAAATTAATTCCTGAAAATAATAAAAGTATATTTAGTGATAAAATTTCCATTATATATTATGAAACTTTATTTACAGAACATTTACAAACAAATCCAAATTGCCAAAAACTCATCACAAATAAATATATAAAATTTAACCATTGATAAAAAATAATATTAATTATAAATTTCTATTAATCAAAATTGTTAATAGTAAGAAGATCTTTCAATAAAAATAAATACCTTCTTGAACAGGAGTTTCGTCTTGTTCTACAACCGGGGAATCTACATTCTGATTGGATTCACTGGGTTTCTGTTCTTCCACAAAATTACCGGAAATTGGAGATGGACAAATTGATATATTTACAGGAGGTTTTAGATATTTTTCCAAATTGATTCCGTGATTTTTAACAAAATCGTGATCTTGATCATATTTGGGCCTGGTGAAGATAATGACGATAATTTGATATTATTAAACCTTAATAATAGATTACGAAAATGATTTGTAGGTGTTGGCAAATTCCAAAGGAGTGCGCACGACTAGCATTAGCAACATGTGAGGACGTCGTTTTTCAAATCCCGGTCCATTTAAAGGCAAGAAAAATGATGGAATTTTCGAATGAGCATTTAAAGGATAGATAAAACAATCTTTTAATCCCAATTTTTTCTGATCAATAACTCCACATCTGTCTTTACTGTGAAAAAATTCAAACATTTTTAAATAAGTTTTCCTTCCTTCCTCAAGATTTGTCGGATGAAGGCGAAAAACGAGAAATTCCTAGATTCAAACAAATATTGAAATTCAAAGGATGTTATTATTATATTATTCACCTATTTTCTAAAATGTTACAAAATAGGAGGTACTGTTGAAATATTTCGGTGTATTTTTCTTTTTATATATAGAATGAAATAAATTGCAAATTTTTAATACATTAGTATTTTATAAATTATTTTGGCTGATTTTAAAGGGATGGATTCAAACTTGTGTGTTGTTTGAAACCTGAAATATCATGTTTTAGATAAATATTTTATAAAACTTCAACAATAAAAATAGCAGCTTCAATTGTAACTGTTACGGGCAACAGACATTTTACTTTACACACTTAAAATGTAAACATTTTATTTCTTTGCAAGTTCATTTAAAATATAACTATAAAAAACTATAACAAATTGTTGAGCTGATAAATTATTATGATACAATTATAGAAAATTTGTAAATAATTAACATGGTAACAATAAACTATCAGATATTTTAGAAGTCAAATACATAATAGTTTTGGGAAACTGAAGTGAAGGACGATCAATCAAATTAATTTTATCTTATTTAAAATAAGAATTGAAAATTTAAATAAGTATTTTAAATATTTGTATCTCCGAAGTCATATTAACAATAATTAAAATATAATTAAAAATCAATCCAATATAAAAGCAAAAAATAATAATAAAATTAATAATAATAAATAATAATAATAATAAATAATAATTGTGATAATAAATTATAATAATAACAATAATAATAAATAAATAATAATAATAAAATTAATAATAATAAATAATAATATTAAAATTAATAATAATAATAATAATTATAATAATAATAAAAATAATAATAATATAATAATTATAATAAAATTAATAATAATATAATAATAATAATAAAATTAATAATAATAAATAATAATATTAAAAGTAATAATAATAAATAATATTAAAATTAATAATAATATTAAAATTAATAATAATAAATAATAATATATAATAATAATAATAAATAATAATAAATAAATAAATAATAATAATAAAATAATAATTTTTAGTTATAATAAATTATAAAAAATTAAGAAAAACCACACCAATAACATTGCAGTGAAAACTCGAGAGAACTTTCCTTATAAATTTTTAGATTTATAAATCTTAATTTAGTTTAAAAATTGAAATAATATTTTATCAAAATTTAAGGAAATCACAAAACATTTCTACTGAAAGAATATACACAATATACAAAATCATACTTTGTTGCTGTGCTTTCGAAGTTTTAGTAAATAATCCTGAATTACTGATAGCTTTGTACGGCCATTAATTTTTATCTGATCTCCTAAATGAACTGAGAGATTTATTTCCTCTCGCAACTTCTCACCGGCAATTTTCATTATTTTATCTTGTTTTAATTCTTCTTTCGATTTTCCTAATTGATGTCGAGAAACCAAATATGTTTTACACGCAACCGATCCGACTTCTTTATATGTTATTTCACCTTCCCATACAGACGTTAATTTTTGTTTAACTGGCTTGGAATTTGTTTGTTTAATTGGAGTGATTTCAAGTTTCGATGATGAATCGACATTGGATTCTGAGTTTTTGATATTTGAAGGATTATGACAATCGACTTGCTCAGAAACAGAAGGAGTAGAACACAATTCCATATCAATAGCCATATCCGGTGTTTCAACTGTACTTGTGACTTTGAATTCATCATTTGGCACATTTACCGGCGATAAATTCACAAATTCAGATTTTTTAAACCACGACGTGACAATACTTTCAGGAGAACAACTATCGGTAGGAGGTCTGATAAAATCTCTATCTGTGATAACTTTTGGATTTTCTTTAGGCTGAGGTAGTTTATCCTCGGGTTTTTTATTTACAGGTTCTTTTTCATTTACCTATCAATTTATTTATATCAGATTATTTTTTAAAAGTAGATCAATTTTGAATGTTCTCCTGTATGAGCAAATACATTTGACGTATTACAATTTTTAGTTATAGAAAAATTATGAAGATATGATAAACATCCACTTTGATACCTCCAGGTGGGAATTCTCGAGAATTTTATCTCACAAAGTGTTAGTATTTTGTGCATAAAGTACAATAGTTAATTGTAATTCAGTTCATTTTTAATAAAAATAGCCTACAGTACTGGCAACACTATCTAAATTTGACAAACGAAGAAATTCAGTATTCAAATATGCTTTAAGTGATAGCTGACACCCATGGCAACTTTTTCAGACACATGTGTAAATGTAAGTAAATCATCATTTAGTGAAAGTTAGTTTACATGGTTACATTTTTTTATTATAATTTGAAGTATTATTAACGAACAATGTTGATTTATTATCATTGATTTCGTTATTCAAATAAAGCTAAGCTAATCATTAAAAGAAAAAAATATTAATTAGTTATAATTAGTGACAAAATATTCAATTTTGAATATAAAATAATTATTAAAATTTTTTAGAGAATTCTCGAGAAATTAAAAAAAATTCTTCCAGAAATCCAGAAGAAATCCAGAAAACTTCATATCTGGTCAAAATTTTTATAATTTTTTGCTTGTATGGTTTAATGAAAAAAGTTATAAATTTATTTTGTAAGATTAAAATTTTCTTATTTTTTCTAAATGAAATGAATTTTTCTGTATATTTTCGATTGAATAAAGATTTTTTAAAAATCTGCTGATTTTTATAACATTCACCGACTTTAAATAACTGTTAAATATTACAAAAATAAAATTTATCTGTATGCAAATCCCGCCTCCTTAAAATTTAACCTAAAGCAGGAGTAGCTAATGCACCGTGTATGATTTTGCGGCTCACCAGATTTGACACGATTTTTAGAAAAAATGACGATATGGTTGAGACATCGTGACGAACACCTGCAACATCAACTAGAATGTGTAAATACAAGAATTGAGATCGACTTGATAAAGCAAAGAAAAACAAAAATCTCACTGATTAAAATATTAGATTGCTTTATTGATTGTTTAACTGTTTAAATTTTCTATTGCTAATTTATGAATAATAATTGAAAACAATAATAATAGTTTATTAAGAGGGCAAAACCGTATATAACAGCGCAAAATAAATATCACTCAAAAAATTTGAAAAAACTGGAATAACTCAAATACAGGATTTGGGTTTGAAATATTGGAATTAGGGATGGAAACCCGGTAACCGTTATTTTTCTAAGTATTTAAAAGACCAATTCTCAAAATAAAGAAATTGAATATAAAAGAAGAGTAAAAGAAGCAGAGAACGAAAGACTTTAAACTTTATTTTAAACCTATTTTATGTCAAAATATTTCATGTTATGAACAAAAACTGTGGAAATTGGCTTACATAGTTATTTATTTTAACTTTTATAAATCATTCCGCTTTATTTTAAAGTTTATTGAAATAAGTATTAGTATGAGTAACTTTTATGAAAACATTAAAAACATTAAAGGCATCTAATGCGAATTATTTTAAATACATTAAAATAAGTTCAAATATCCAACTGATTGATGTTTTTTCGTTAAACTTTAATGTTTCATTAATTTATCAAACAAACGAAGAAAACCAACTGATACTGATCTTTATACTTCTCCAGAATGCTTTTGTGAATGTAAGTATAAGAGAAATATGGTAATTCAGTTGAGTTTTTGATAAAGAATGGGCATTCTAAATCATTTTCATTATTGATGATAAAAGACAAATTGATTAAAAAAATGGATTAAATAAAAAATTCATGTAAAATTAAATTTTTAAAATTTTTTCATTATTTTACTATTTTAATATATTGGTGCTTTCTTTTACTTATTTCAATGTCAATGTTTTGTGATTTTTTAAAAAATATAATAATTAACATTTTCAATAATCTGTCAAAGAAACGAAGAATTACCATATTTCTCTTATACTTAAATTCACAAAAGCTTTCTGGAGAAGTATAAAGATCAGTATCAGTTGGTTTTCTTCGTTTCTTTGACAGATTATTGAAAATGTTAATTATTATATTTTTTAAAAAATTTCATTAATTTAATAAGCAATTTTATAATTTAATAATCAATTTCATAATTTAATAATCAAATTCATAATTTAGTAATCAATTTCATAATTTACAAGTCAAAATATTTAATATAAGTTCTAATATATTCAATTAGCCGATTTTCTTTTTTCTTTAAATAAACGTTTTTTTAAATTTCTAAAATAAATATATTAAATAAAAACTGAAAATTATATGGTATTCCTTCTTTTCACATATTTACTAGTCAGGTGGGTACCGGTAAAATAATATACATTAATATCTTTAACAAGGTAATTTTATTAATCTTCTGAGATTTTATTATCGAAATTTAAAAATCTAACCAATTACCTGCTTATTATTAGGATTATTTTTCTTAGAGGTTCCATTACAAATTTTGCAATTGAAATCATACAAATGCTGAGAATGTAAATGCGTTGTATCTGACAGCAACATGGAAATTCCAGTCTTACCGGGATTGAAAGATTTTTTGTTTACATCATCTCTGATTCGGTTTTCTCCATTGGTGATTTCTGCAGTTTTGCAGTTTGAATTGACCTGATCAGTAGTTTTCTTCAACAGGTCATTAATGAACAACTTTTCACTGACAACGTCAAAAGAAGTTCGACTTTCGAATTTCGATTTGAAAATTTCACAGAGCTCTTTGACTTTAGAAATATACTTTTCATTTATTGATTCATCACACATTCTAAAGAGGGAATTTTCAAGGTTGACGCATTGCTGCCATATGCTGCGGAATTCGTTTTGATCGGTTTTCTTAAAAGTCAACGCGAAATGTTTAACGACTTTGACCCGCCTGACTGCACTTTTAGTTAAGGATTCGTTAGCTTCTTTACTTTTCAATTGGTCTTGCTTCGTTTTTTTAGATGCCGAACTTTGAAAGACTTTGTAGGTGGGATTTTTAAATAGAAATTCTTTTAAATTTGTTTGAGTTTCAATTTTTTCTGTTTCTATTTGAGCTACAACAAATCTGGTTATTTTTGCTAGTTTCGTTCCTTTCTAAAATTCAATTTATTAAAAACTTTTAAATTACATTTCTGTTAATTATTGTTTTGGACTTTTTCTGTTAGTTTGGTGTTTGCACTAGGCTTTTATGAGATGAATTTCTATCATACATTAGAGATTCAGTCAAATTTATCATTCTTGGCATCCTTTACTTCTTTTGTCAAATAAGATAAATCGGATAATTTCAACAAAAACATTTCTACTCAAAGTTACATTTTTCAGCATACAGTTTTCAATCATTCGAAATGCCTCTGCTTATGATATTGCTTTTAAGAAGAAAAGCGTGAAATTATGAAATTATGGAGAATTTATTATAATGAAACTTACGGAAAAAAGAATTGAAATAAAGCAGAACAGAAAGGTAAAACGCCAAATAAATATATTAAAAAGAAATTGGGAAAATGAATGAAGATAAATCAAGTGCCAGTGGTTGGAAGTGACTTTTATGCTTCTTTTTTAAAAAAATGGCCAATAAAATATCATTGGAAAGATAATTTTGAAAAGAAAAAGAATTCCGAAAATCACGAGATCAAAGATTTCAACGACAGGCAACAGATTGGAAATAGTATAAATTCAGAACAACGTTCAAATCTTCAATGTTATCCGCCGTGAATGCCCAAATAATTGATGTTTGTGCTGTGGCAAGCAAGGCAGTTTAAGTTTTAGGTGTTTTCAGAAGCAAAAATTCTATGCTTTATTAAATGGTCGTCAATGAGTAGAGAAAATTCAGTCTCTTTAGGCCCGCTACCTTTTATTTAGATGCGTCAATTTCGCTGACAGAGCTCAATAATAACCTTATTTTTTTTATCTTTACGTAAAAATATTATATTCTTTATCATCTGTAACTGAGGATTCGTGTCCATCCGTAATATAAAATTAATTAATAAGTGTTTTATGTTATAGTTCCTTTTCGCTGGATCCCGGGCTCTCTTCCGTTATGCAATAACAAAACTGATTTCTTCCCGCAAATATCGATGTTATATTGTTGCATGCAAGGAAGTTTAAAGAGTATTAAAATACAAAATATAATAATCGATAGTCTAAAAATAAATAAGGATAAAAAAATCTATAACTATGCAATATAGAGTTTTGTTTTCCCGAATAACATCCCGTTTGTAAACTGTCGATTTAAAACAAATACAATAAAACTAAATGTTAAATTTCTATTTTATTATAATATGAAAAAAAGTTTAAAAGCATTTATTTAAGTAAAAACGAATAAAATTATCATAGATTTGAATATTGAATAATATTATGAATTAAACAATAATTGAATAAATTGATCAATTATAAAATAAATTAATAATAATTCAAAAATAATCAATAGAAATTAAATTACGGTAGATATAAACAAAAAAATATTCATTCGTGTTTAAAAACGAAAAAATTTATCACAGATTTGAATATTGAATAATATTATGGATTTTCTATGAACAATTCAATAATTAAAATAAATAATTAAAAAATAAATTAATAATAATTCAAAATAAATCGATAGAAATTAAATTCTGGTTGATATAAACAAACATCATTTGTGTTAAAAACGAATAAAATGATCACAGATTTCAATATTGAATGATATTCTGGATTTTTTTTGAATTAATCAATAATTGAATAAATTAATAGATAGAAATTAAATTCATGGATTTTTTATGAATTAATCAATAATTCAAATAATTAATTAAAAAATAAATCAATCAATAGGTTATTCAATATATTGATAATAATTAAAAAATAATCGATAGAAATTAAATTCTGTTCATTAAAATTAAAAAACGAATTAAATTATAATATTGATTTTTATGAACTAATAAATAGTTCAAAAAATCAATAATTCATAAAAACAATAATAATGCAAAATTAATCGATAGAAATTAAATTCTAATCAATATAAACAAAAATTACCACTAATCCATATTGAGCAACTTTTTCCTTTTGATTATTTTTCATAACCATTTGACTATATTTTACAATGCATTTATTCGAGCAATATAAAGATCGCTTCGGATTGACCAGAGTTTTGCAGCCGGGATTCAAACAGACAGATGTTCGAGCTAAAAGGAAATAAAAACTACTAAAATTCTACTCTAACCAGAAAGAGTCGTAGGAAGAGGTTTCTTTTGCTGGTCGTTTGTATCCGGTTTGGGTGTATTGAATATCTGGAAAATGTTTGAAGTATTCGGCACTGGTTTGATAGTCTTAACAATCTGACATTCATCATCGCCATCCTCAATTGACAGTTTCGGATCTCCATCTTCGTCGTCATCACTGATAACTACAGATTCGATTTTTTTCGATTCTTTACTCGGAGTCATTTTGATACAGACAGGACAAATAAAATCCTTTCCGTTTTCTTCCATCCGAGCACCTTCTTCTTGTGTGACCCCTACACAGTCACCATGATACCATTCTGAACAGTTATCGCAACAAATCATGAATCTGAATATAAAAGAATAGTTTTACTGGATTCTAAATGTTTTCTAAGGATAATACTAATTAGAGAGCTGATTTGACAATCAAAATCTCGAGAAAAATACTTAAAATATCCGTTAAAAACCAAAAAAAAAAATAATTAAATGATAAAAAAATAAGCAAATTACGATAAATAGTAAAAATCAAAACTTTATTAAAAAATTTTATTTGCATAAATCAATAATATCGATTTCTTTTCTCTTAATTTCAAACTACAAATCACTGTGTAAATTTATTTTAATCGAATTTTCAATTTTTTTAGATTGACAAAATTTAATGTCAGCTTGAAAATTCGGTATAAAGTTTTGTAAATAGGATTATAGTGCCTGAATAAATATTTATAATTTGTAGACTTAATTTTATTATATCATTTTTAAATAAAATGCCTTTCCTTGGAAATTTTATCGAGATTAAATAAAAAAATTATATTTAAGTCTAATTCCGTTATTTTTTAAAGATATTGATTTATAAATTATAATTATAAACTAAAAAAAGCTTTTAAATATTTATGACGGCTAAACATTTTTGGTATTTTTGAGGAACTAACGAATTTCCCCATATTGATTGTGCTCTCTATTATCTGCTGGTTTATAAATGCGTTGTAAAGTTCTAAAAATCCGTACCAATTTTTTCTTCTTTCTTATTTTTTAAAATTTTAAAAACATTTTTATTTTAATTTGAATTTTTGGTATGTTGTGTAGAAAAATTAATGTCAGCAAAATAATTTTGCTTTTATTTTTAAAAAAATTTCCACACTTTCAAAAATATTTTTTTAATTTTAAAATTCCAGTATTGATTGAATTGATAAGTTGATATTGTTTTTAAAATGCAGTCAAATTTTTGAATATTAAGATTTAGAAATATTTACAAAGATATTGAACATTTGTTCGCAAAAATAATTTTTTAATCCTTAACATTAACTATATTTAAAAAGTTTTAAAAAATATATAAATTCATATTACACTTGTTTAGACAATTTTTATTGTGATGAAATATATCCTAAATAAAAAAAATTCTAATTTTTAAAAATTTTATTTTAATATAATTTTAAAAAATATCTTTATTTCAATTCGAAAAAGAACTAATAAATCAACGGAATATTTTTATTTTAATTTTTAAAAAAAAATTTTAAATTTTAAAACACTCATATTGATCGATTTTAATATTTAGCATTGGGTGTACGATTACATTAATAAGTGTGTATGTTTTAATATTTTTAATTTTTAAAAATATAAAGAGAAATAAATAAATTTTATATTATGCAATTTAAACGATTTTTGATTGGATTAAATTATATCAAATAAAATCTTTCAAGATTTCCAAAATGCGGGAAGAAATAAAACTAATCTTTGAAAAAAGACTTTATTTGAAACCGCTCAAAAATAATTATGGCAATAGAACAAGTGGGAATAATAAAATATTTAAAGATAAAAAGACCTTTGAAAACACAGAATTAATTATGACATACTTCAAAGGTAAATTCAATTTCATATCTAATGCCCTGCTGATTCATCAGTAAAACGATAGAAAATAATTTGTAAAATAACCTGTATCCATACGGTTGTTTACAAATGCACCACAATTTGTTAGGATCATCCTCCGAGTTCCATTCTCCATCAACAACATCATTGTCATCTTCAGCATCTAGATCAGTCGGTAGAGACATATACCGACTGGCAGCTGCGTTTATTCGTTCTTCAACAGAATTATCTAGATGTAATTTTATTTAATATTTGATATGACTTTTAAACTCATTGAAGTGTATCCAACATCTCATGCAAAATCATCTATTTGTCCACAATATCAAATAGCATGTCAAAGTGTAGAAATTTGGATTTCAAACATTTTTTGTATAAAATGTTAACAATTGTCGTATAGAGAATTTTATAAAGAAATAACGAAAATATGGCAAATTTAGTTTATATATGCAAGTAAAATAATAATAATATATTTGATACCTAAAGGAAATATAACAGTGAATTGATGTGAGCAGATATTATTAAGTTTATTGTTTAAATTCAGATAAGCGAATAACAAAATAAGCTCTTGCTCCGAAGTAATAGTTGAAACTTTTTTCAAAAATATAATTATTACTTCGCAGCAGGGGCTTATTTTGTTATTGACTTACCTGGTATGTTAATTTATGCTGTTACCAAGGAATCATCGTTTTATACTTATACTTTATTATTTAAATTGCTTTCTAATTTTTAAAATTTTTGGATTTATATATTTTTTTGTTATTTTTAATTCTATATATATGTTATTAACGAGACTAAGAGAGGTATCTTAACTTTGGAAAACACGAATGAACATGGTATTGGGTCAAATTGTGATAGAATGGAAAATATTTGGCAAGAATAAATTTATAATGAGCTTATAGGCGTATAAGAAGAAAAACCATTTGGGTCAAATGAAGTGCCATTGAATGTTAGGATGAAAACACGATTCAAGAAATGATGCTTGAGACAATGGATTTAGCAGAGACGCATGTGTCAATTCAAAAAAGGTTATATTGTTGTATGCGCCTGGCCGTGAAACGGGTATCGCCAATTTATAAAGATGATGCGTTATGTCGAGCAATTCACAGAATGAATTTGGTGGGAAATGATTTGACAGGTTATTTGAAAAAAATCCTAACAGAAAGAGATTTTTTACAACAACACCACAAAGTAATGAAGCAGAATCGACAACAATTAAACATAAAGAGTTGGATAATAATTAGTATTTATTTTCTATCACTAAATTTTAAACCGCCAAGATGAATGGGATAGTAAATATTTTAATAATTTGTTATTATTTACATCAATATCGAAAAATAATCTATTTATAATGAGATTAGTTTCTTATATTTATAAATAATAAATGCTTGTGTACATACACGTTTCTATAGACAGGCATAGATAAAACAATTGTTAAAGATTATACTTGCATGTTTATAGAATCGTTAAACATTGTATTAGAGATATAACTTAGTTTTTTGGATTTTTTTGCAAAAAACACGTTTATTTATAAGAAATGATAAATTTTATTTTAATTATAATATTTTCCATTGTTAACTATGACTTTCGACCGTCTTTCTGTCAATTAAAAGATTCTATCGAAACAAAATAGTTTGTCTTTTGATGTGATTCATTCTTTGAGGCATTTTTTGATTTCTTAGTGGTTTCTGAAGTGCTTGTCTTTAAAGCAAGTCCATTGAATTGGTGCGTGTTCACCATAAGTTTCTTTAAGAACACGAAAACTTTTAGTAGTTTTTTTCTTTTGATTAAAGCAAAAGAGTAACGCTTCCCGTATTTGCTGTTTTGTAGATACGAAATTCGACTTGTTTTAGCGGGATTAAAATATATGTTGTTTACTCTTACATGAACAAAGACATACTAAAATTTAATGTAAAATTTCAACACTTTAAAGCGCCGTAGTAGTCTGTCATTGTAAAAAAATGTTTGTTACAAAATTTATGCCATCTCTTAGAAAATTCAGAAAACTAAGTTATGGGTTCACCATCATTAGGTGGACTATAATTGTCATTATTTTCATCAGGCGCAATCATAAGGCAATCAACGGTTTCCTTAGTCAGTCACAATCCCCTAAAATAATCGTTCAATCAGCAACAAAATTTATTGAGATTATTTATTATTAAATCATTATTATTAAATTATTAAATCATAGCTATTACATCATTATTGTTTCCGTATATATTATTTAACAAAGATTATGAGGGCAGACTGGAGATGAGGATAATTACCTCAAAATATATTTCTTATATATATAATGATTTTTAATGCCGTATTATAATTTAATTTTAACAAAATATAAAACTATAAGGTAGCAATAACAATTTTAAATGTTTTTTTAAAAAACAATAAATACCAAAGTGCTAATTTACATTAAGAATTTAAACAATAGGAAAATAATATCAGTGATTAATTATAATGTTTCTGTAAGTGGCTCACATTTATCTAAATTTCTATCAATTTTATTAAAAATTTAAGACAAAGTAGAAAGTAGCAATAAAAATTTAAAACTTTAAAAAATATCAATAAAAATACCAGAATAAATTTTTCAAAAGGTAAAATTAGGATTGCCTGCCTCACATGTGTATATTTTAGCAAAAAAAATTAAACAATTAATTTTTAAAATTTTCTAGTACGAAAATGTTGCGATCGATGAATCATGTTTTTCTTTAAATACACATTTACCAATTATAAATGGGTTTTTTTATTCAAAATATATAGGAATCCAAAATATAGAAATTTGAACAGAAATTTCAACTTTTAAAAAATCAATAATTTCGAAAAATTTTAATTAAAAAAAAATACAGTGCGGATTATTATGCTGCAACAAACAACATATATGTAAACTTCATTGTAAAATAAATTTTTGACAAAAGAAATTAAGATCTAACCTTTTTTTTAAATTCAAAATACCAAAATAAATTTTAAAAAATTTTTAATTGATGGAATTGGGAGGGTTTGTAAATTTAGGAAAAATTAATTTTTTAACTGAAAATTTCCATTCCAAGAAAATGTTTAAATATAAATCTATTTTGTCAAAAAGTATTAGAATGCAAAATAGCAATAAAAATTACGAACTTTTTTAAAATAATAAAATATATCAGAATAAATTTTTCAAAATTTTCTGTCAGTACAATTAGGACTGATATTCTGAACATGATATGTAAATTTTAACTGGAAAAAAATGGTAAATTTTTTTCTCCATCCGGTGAAAATGGTGTGATTGGTGAGTTAGTGTTTTTTTAAATATGTATCTACCAACTACAAATGATTTTGTCAAAAAGTATAAATATGCAAATTAGCAACAAAACTTTATCAGAAATTTAAAAAATCAATAAAAAATACCAGAATATTTTAAAAAATTGAATCGGTACAATTAAGACTGCAATGGTACTCTGAACATTATGTGTAAATTTTAGCTGGGAAAAAATAAGAAAATATTATTTTTAAAATTTTAAAAAAGATTTTGAATCAAAATTTTATATTCTTCAAAAATGAGGCTATCAGAAAATAATGCTTTTCTTTATAAATCATTTTTTTTCGCAATGGGTTTTAACTTGGAACCTAATTGCCAGTCATAAATTAATTTCATCCAAAAATTTAAATTTTTTTTAAAAAAATCAATAAAAATATCAGAATAAATTTTTAAAATTTTTAAATCTGTACAATTGAGACTACAATGCCACTCTGGACATTATGTATAAAGTTTTAAAAGATCAAAATAATAAAAATAACTTTTAAAATTTTAAAAAAGATTATGAATCAAAAATTTAGATTCTGAAAAATGAAGCGATCGTTAAATCAATATGCTTTTTTTATAACTCATTTTCCCCAAAATATAAGATTAAAAAATTACACCAAAAAAAATATAAAATATTTTAAAAAATCAATAAAATATAAAAATAAATTTTTTAAATTTTGTATCAAGTATATTTTTGACCGCCATATTGCTCTAATCAATAAATGCAAATTAGCAACAAAACTTAAAAAAAAAATTTCTTAAGTTTTGTTGCTAAAAAAATTTATAAATAAAAAAATAAAAAATTTCAATCTTTTCAAAATATTGTCAACGATGAGTTTTAAATTTAACTGTCAGTCATAAATTAATTTCATTTAAAAATATGAGAATACGTGTAAAAAATTTTTTATTTTTTTTAAATCAATAAAAATATCAGAATAAATTTTTTTTAAATTTTCATCGGTACAATTAGAACCGCCATGTTGTTCTGAGTAATATATGTAAATTTTAGGAACAACTAATATTACAATTTATTTTAAAAATATTTTTATTTTTTTTAAATCAATAAAAATATCAGAATAAATTTTTTAAAAATTTTAATCGGTACAATTAGAACCGCCATGTTGTTCTGAGTAATATATGTAAATTTTAGGGACAACTAATATTACAATTTATTTTAAAAATATTTTTATTTTTGAAGTTTAAAAATATAAATTAATTGCGTTATTTTTTATAATTAAAAATAAAATCCAATTTTTACGATTGAAACACAAAGAAATTCGACATACCATTTTTCGGTTCATAAACGCTATTATTCAATCTCTTTGCTTCTTTGGCCAATCTAATGTTTTCACTTTGAATTTTTTCAGCGATCTTCTTTCGTACTTGATTCTGAATACGAGTAGACTGCCTGAATTAATTACCCTCAAATAAGAGATGAATTACTAGGATAGAAAGGTGTCATTTAGTTTTCCTCCAACACAATTTTGCTGGTTTGTCTTTCTCAAACATTTAATTAGCACATGGAAAAAGTAGTGCCGAAAATCGGTGATAAATAAAAAAATTGATATTTCGTCAAAAACTAAATGAAATCGCAAAAAAAACACAGAATCAAGATGAAGATAAAAAGCAAATGATATATTTATCGCATCGATGTCCCAAGGACTTGTTTTGTATTATTTACTAGATATTTCTTGTAAAAAGTATACTGGCGTATAAAATATTACTCGCAGATCGATAAGATGTGCAATTATAACATTAATAGCGTCAGTAATTAAATTTTAAATAGACATTTAAAATTATGAATTCGAAATATAATTTGAAATAAATATTTATCTTATAAGGACCTTTTTTGTTTTTCACATCTGATTTCTTTATAAGTGACATAATATTTTCAACAAAATTTGACTATGAATCAGATTTATTTAAGGCACTCACGAATTTTCGGCACAGCCTTTTTTAAGTGATTTCGATTATAATAATTGATTAAAATAATAATGCTTTTGGTCAATTCTGAATTGCAGTGTTCAATTTTAATGTTAGTTAAATTGTATAATATTTTTACAGTTCATTTGATTATTTTGATTTTATTTGTGTACTATATATTGCGATTGAGATTACTGAATGTATTATGATATGTAGGAGAGCAAAAGTGAAAATGTTAAAAGGGATGAAAGTGATTGCGACATTATTTGTCACTGGGTAATGTTGAGTGTCGATGCGGTTGAGTTAGATCAAGGGTTGTAACAAGGTTTTAAACAGACAGTGTATGAGTTATGGTTTCAGCTATAATTAAAACTGATCTCATTCATTAACGTTGTAAATGGTTCATGTTGAGCTACGCTATTTATGGCTGTATTGTTTAATAAACGAATATTGATATTAGATTTATGGTTATATTGAATAATAAATGAATATAGGTTATAATTTATGATTATATTGGATAATGAATGAATATTGATTATTGATTATAGATTTATGATTTCATTGAATAATAAATGAATATTGATTATAGATTTATGATTACATTGAATAATAAATGAATATTGATTATAGATTTATGATTATATTGAATAATAAATGAATATAGACTACAAATTTATGATTATATTGAATGATAAATGAATATTGATTATAGATTTATTGTTATATTGAATAATGAATATTGATTACTAATTTATGGTCTTATTGAATAATAAATGCATATTGATTATCAATTTATGATCATATTGGATAATAAATGTATATAGATTATTAATTTGACTATATTGAAGGGAAAGTCTATAATATCAATAAATTTCACTGTTAATATAATTTCTAAATCGGATGGGATTTTATGTTATTGAAAAGATAGTGTTATGTCGCAGCGAAAAAAACGAAGAAGTTGAATAATGAACCAGAAAAAAATCCACAGAAGAAAGGTAAATAATGACATTGATATTTTTCATAAATAAAAATCTTTTTTTAAAGTTTTACTTAATTCGACAAATTTTGTTTCCCAGACCAATGCCGATAACACTAGCTGCATCAATAATTTGAATTGCTGATAACATATATTAACTTAATACTTTACTCATAATTTGTCAGTAATATATTTATTTAAAGGTTTAATTTCATTAATTTTAACACCAAATATTCTACTGACAAATTATAAGTAAAGTATCAAACTAAATTCATATTCAGCTTCAAGATTTGTCATTCCATATTAGATAAATGCATAGATAAATAAAGAATGATAAGTCAATAAAAAGAGAGCTAATAACTGTAATTTTACCCGGACATAAAAATAAATGAGCATAGGAAGGAAATTGAAAGAGTTTATTAACTCGGTGAGAACTGTAGTGACAATGGAGAGAAATAATTGGGAAATAAATGTTTTTCATGTTCCGTTGGTAACAGAGAATCAAGAAAGCGGTAATGCAATATTCAGAATAACGGCATAAAAATTGGAAATTACCAATGAAGGATTTGCAGCTAATTTCATTTATATAGATGGTAATTGTGGAGATTTGGGAGATAAATCCCTTCCCGGATCAATCGGGCCCACGTGTCAGCTGTTGGACAACATATCGAGTCATATATAGATTCGCATCGTTGTTTAGCACGATTCGTGTTATTAATCATCATATATCTTGATATTATGAGCTAATTTATATGCCAATTGATAAAAAGCCGAAAACTAATTCTGTTCCCCATGGGGGGGGGGTAACGAAGAAAGGTATGTAATCAAGTAAGGATAGGAATTTACAATAAATAACTACGAAATGAGCAGAAACAGAATTATAGGGACGAAAAAAGATTCTGATATTATGAAGATTTCTCGTTTGAGGAAGAGGACGGGGTCAAGGGGGGGGCACTCAAATCTAAGCGACAAAAAGGTTTGGGCAACATTTATTAGGTATACATTGTATAAATTCCATGTTATATCCGATCTAGCAACAAAAGAAATGATTATTGAATCTATAATTTGCAGTAACATGAATAAATCCCCCTGATCGCGATTGGTGATAAAAATTAGATTACGTGAAGATTTGAATTTTACAAACATTATTGAAACCGAAAACCAATTTCGGTAAAATTTGCCATTTTAAATCCTGTTTATTGTTCTATAGTTCCGTGAGTGCTACCCTCCACCCACCACCACCATCAAACAAATACAACCAGAAATAAATATTTATAAAAATAAATCTTTAAAACTAACATAAAATTAATTCAATTTATTCTTTAATTAATAATTAAATAGAAATTTTACATCTACAAAAATATATTACTATGTCAAAAATTTTAATTTAAAATTTACTAAGAATAAATAAAGTTTTCAATTACCGTCGGATAACTTGAGAATTTTTCTTAGTGCTATTTCCAGTTTCTTCTTCAGAACCATTAACAGAAAATATCTCATCACTATCGGGATAAGTATCGAGTTCTGTTGGATTAGAGGCAAAATCAATTAAATTTATGTAACAAGATGGCAATGACTCAAGTGTTTCAAAATTCTGAAATATTTTCCATTAAACAAGAATTACTGTTATTTTGTATGAGACCTTTTCAAAATTGTCTTCAATGCCTAAGCATTCTAAATCTAGGTCAAATAAATCGACGCGTTCCACTGACTCGATCGCTTTAGTTTTACCATTTTGATTGATTAGATTTGCAAGATGATCTTCAAATAATTTATTAAAAGAATTGGAATTCTTAAGCCATTATCGAATAAGTAGTTAGATTGAATTGCAAAATTTTAACTTACAGAATCAAAATCTGTTTGAACCAAAGATTCAATTGGTAAATCTTCTAAAGCTAAAAGTTTTATATTTATTTTACATTTATTTAAAGAATTTTTATTAAAATTTTAAAACAATTACTTACAAATGTTTTCATTTTCCGATATAATTTTATCGAAATTAAGAGCCTAAAATGAATTTTTATAAATTATTTAACTATAATGTAAATTGTAAATTTTATTTAAAAAAATCATTAATTATTTCAATTTCATGTAGAAAAAAAGTTATAATTTAATGAGAAATAAATATATTTAAATATTAAAACAATACACATGCTAAATTTTAACTAAAAAATTTATTGGTCAAAAATTTTAATTTCAAGATGATTTGGCATGACTATTTTTGAAATCATGAAATTGATTTTATTACTTTTTTTGATTTGTAATACTTTTAAGTAAAAATTAGTTTACAAAATAATGAAAGAGTAATATTATTTTGAAAAATCTTTAAAAAATCATAACCCGTTAAAAAATCATAAAAATATGGCAAAATTAATTGTTCATTAAGTTTTGCTAAAAATGAATTCTATAATATGCTTGCTACACAAAACAACTTATTCAGTTTTAAATCCAGTAACAAGTTTGAACTTGATACATTTATATTTGTTAAGCTATAACCTGCTGGGTACCTGATAGATAGGAGCCCATTTTCAAGGGAATCCCTATCAAATAAGCTCATAAGAAAAATGTCATCATTAGCCACTCGTAACGAGTGATGTTGGAAATGTGTTCTAATGATCGGTCGTCAGTAATGGTTTAATGATAGCACATGGATTTAAGATCAAAACCTGGTAATGACAACAAGAATGAGAATCCACATTGCATTCCAATAAACATCATTATGGCAATTATAAATAAAAGTGCACGGCCTATGCAATTTTTTATTATTATCAAAATGCAGGAGTGTAAAGAGTATTTCAATAGTCTAAAAACTTTAGAAAAAATCGTACGTAGTTGATCATAGAATTATCAAATATCAATATTGTATTTACTTGATTTAAATAATTAATTAATAAAATTGTAAGTTTATATCACGTCGTAATATTACTATTTCAAATCTTAATGTATTATTTGGGTATAAATTAGTGGACCCTTCCCATGCTAGTTCAAAACAAAAGTATATCTCTAATCCTTATGTTGAAACAATCAGATGCACATTTTCTGATGTCATCAGCAGCACAATTATTGCTTGCCGACTTTTCGTGAAATTTCCCACTATGCCTAGAATCGCAACTTTTACAGTGGAAAATTCATTGATTTATTTTTTCCCATTTTCTTGATATTTTATTTATCCCTATCTCAGGATGAGCCTACACTCAAAAATATGGTCTGACAATGAGATAACTGGGGTAAAGATCTGAGCTGTTTTGACCACCATATTACAGTGGCATAAGCTCCAAGTCATCATTCAAATTCGATTGCATCTGATCTATCAATTATCTTTAATTCTTACGTTTCTAGTTTCGATAATTAGCCTTTCTCTAAAATATTCTTCTTCCCTACCTGAAGAAAAATACCGATTGTTTTCAATTTGGACTTGCTTTATGTAGTGGTATAATCTGCTTGGTTGATGATACTCAACCCAAATCTTCTCTGCCTGAGAATCCTTCCTTAGCGGCTTTCTTTGATGATCTCGTTTTATGACCATATAATAAACTTAACTTACAATGTGTTTTTCCTGAGATAACTTTTTCCTCGTCTTCTTATCAATCACACTGTCCTAATAATGGCCTTTTGAATTCAGCTTGTTTACTTTCATATTTGTCTATCAAACTCTGGTTTTCCTTAATTAATTAGCGATATTTGTTTTTATACATCGCTTTCTTTTTGAGCCTTTTTGAATTAATTCTGATAAATTCATTATCAGCATGATCTTTAACATTATCTTATCTATATCTAACCCGTTTTTTAAATTCAAATTTGGTAATTGATTGATTTTCTGCATTTTCACATTTATACACCGTTTAATTCCCTTTTATAAATTTTGTTATATGCTTCCAGCCTCTATAAAAACTTTAAATTTATAAACCCAACAATTTTGTTATTCACCAATAAAGGCGCGTAAAAACGGCGCGGATAAAAAATGCGTCATTCAATAGACATCAAAACGATATATATTATAATGTAAGCAATGATTACATTTTTAGGTGTAATTTATACTGAATCGTGAATTAAATATTTTTTTTAATAGATTCGAAAAAAGGTAAATAGTGTTTTGAAAGAATAATAACTAGCTGGTGATTTTTCTTGTTAAGAAAAACATTACCTTGACAATGAATAAGAAAGCGGAAGAATAAAACGTTAAGAAATTATTAAAGATTTATTAAAACGAAGGTTAATTTTAGAAAAATCGAAATATGATGAAGAATCAGAACTGAAACGTCAAATGAAGATCTTGCAGAAAATGGAATATAAATCAAAAACACAAGTGGCTGCTGTTAGAATTAACTTTCATGTTTCAGTTAAAAATAATTGTCGATGCAAGATAGATGGAAAAAGCGATACATTTAGAAATAAAAATCAGATTCATAGGAAAGACGAATTTCATAAACCACGAGATCATCAATTTCAATAAAGAAAAAAATTACAGTAAATATTTCAACGGCAGACAGCCAATGTGTACAAGTTTCTTAAATCGAAATTCAGAACCATGTTCAAATATTTGATGCTATGTATGTAGTGAAATTGGTCACTGTGTTCGTATTGTGGTAATAAAGGTCAATTAGAATTTAGGTTTTTCAGAAGCAGGACTACTATGAAAGGAGATTCGAAATAAATCCCAATCAATACAAAGAAAACTCCAATCAATTCAATAGAAATTATAGTCGATATCGTGATAATTCAAATTGACAGAATGAACAGAACGACAGAGATTATGTTGCTGCAGTATACGAGCTCATTTACTATGATGGACATTTTGCAGTTTAAGGAAAATCAAAGTTTCAAGAGAATAGATATGTTTGGAGCGATAAATTACATTTAAGCAATGGTAAAATATTGAAACCTTAAATATTGAATGTATTGAATGTTTGACTAATTATTTGTTTGGAAATTTTAGTACAGATATTGATTTATTCCACAATCAAAAATTTGATATTTTATTTTTATACAATAATTTTAAAAACTAGAATGAATTTAAAGCTATATTTTTAAGTTATATTAATAAAAATGATTGAACTATAAATAAATTTAATGATAACTTTAAAATAAAAATGTTACAAAAATGTAAGTGATATAGGTTATTATAATGTTCACAGCCTTATAATGTTAATGATAGACCTTTAATAATATTGAATTTTAATAATTTAAAATTTTATTCGCTGTTTGAAACAGATGCAAAAATAAGTGTTATTTCGAAATTGAGTGCTGAAAGATTGAATGTAAAAGACATTAACGAAAAAAATAAAAAATACCATGTGCCAACGTAATACTTTAGGAATTTTAATGAGAGTTTACACAAAATATAACTATACTAAAATCATGGGCAAATATTTAGTATCCAAAGAAATATATCCAGAAGTGATTTTACTAAAAGATTTAATAAATGAATTAAATGTTAAGTAATATTCGCTGTTTGCAGGCAAAATTTTGAGGTAATAATAAGGCGGATAACAAAACTGTAGATGAGATCCTAACATTTGCAAGTTGTAATCCAGGAATGAAATTTTCATTCAGTTTCAGATATTTTTATATGTAATAGATGGGATATAGGCAAAACAAATGGTTTAAAATACCAAGTAGAAACGAGTTGTTTCCCGATATCAATTAAACTACGGCGACAATCAATCAGGAATTCCGCCACATCCTCTATTGGAGGTGAAACACTCTCCCCAAAAAAGCCATACAGCATCCCTCACCAATATTTTAGTGAAGTTTAAAGATATAAACTGATAAAAGTGTAAGCTCAATAAGCTTTTATTATTTATCGTTTGTTATAACTGATTAATGCACTAACGCCTAACTTTGATTTATGAAATGAAACGAAATTTGGATATCCGAAAAATTTTTTAACTGCCAAGAACACTAAACCTGTTGTTGATCGTGTTGATGTTGATAGTGATACTGAATCAGAAACGCACAATTCTCAAAACTGGTAAGTTATGATTATTGTGTTTAGAATTTATTCTTTCCTTTTCGTCAGTGTTATTATTTAATTAAGTATTTTTTTAAACTTTTATTATACATTTATGCTTAAATAATCTACGTCTATATAATACTTATCTACAGTCATGTTGTGAGTATGAGAAAGATTTGATCAAAGATTCGAAATCTTGAATGGATTCATTTAAAACCAGATGCTCTGTGGCTAACATAGAGACCACGATCAGAACGTTTATTGGTAATAGAAAAACCAGATGTGGGTGCAGATGTAAAAAATTCAATTATAGAAACAGAATAATTCTTTGACATGAAAAAATATTATCGATGATTACATAAGCAAAATCGTCAGGGCTACAATTATGAATAAATACAAACAAATAAATATAATATCGGATTATATAAAACTTAGTGTCAAAAATGAAGAAATATATATTAATTAATCAAATCAAGTATTTAATCTCCTAATTTACGACCTAAACCTTGAAATGCAGTAAATTTATTGTTACTATTTGATTCTTCTACAGATTTGAGTGTTTTATTGTTTTCGGGTTTGAATTTCGCATGATTTAAACTAGTATGGATCTTCGCTGCTTCCATCCTTGCTATGTAACTATCATAATCTTTTGGAGACTTGAAATCCACCTCAAGATCACAATCTATGATACATATTACATCGGACGGTTCACAATCAACGATGTCACCGTAGTAAGTTTTCCCATTATAAACAATCGGAATCGTATCTCCTTTCGACAAGCATGCGAAGTTCACCAAACTTGTTTCCATAACCGATTTATGATCTTCAAAATTTAGAAATTCTGAATTATGAGGTTGGAATTGAATTCGTTTTCCGTTAGAAGGCTCAAAGTATTTGATGAAAGCTTTCTCACCGTTTGTCACCTCGAGTTGCCTCATCATCCATTCAGGTATATACATTTCTCCTTCTTTCGCGGTAAATTCAATTACTCCACAATGTACTTCCCGATCCAGAGTCATAATTTCAAACATCAAAGGATATTTTACATCTTTGCCAGAATAAAATTTCAATAAACTCTGACACAAAAATATTTTCCCTCCGTTTCTGATATTTTCTCCTACATTCTCATTATCTTTCAAGGAAAAACATTTAAAACTGAACTTGAAATCTTTTTTTAATTGAAACATTTATTTGATTGTGGTTTTTGTTTATATACTTCATAATTTAGATTAATTTAAACAAATTATTAAAATATGAATAATAGTAATAATAATAATAATAATAATAATAATAATAATAATAATAATTCCTTAAAATTATATATGAGGAAATTATAAATCTGGAGGAATATTTTAAGTCAATGATATTTAGTAAAGTTTATCGAGCAGTGTTTTAAAATTCAACCAAACAAATAATCAAATTGTTCACGACGATAAAAGATAAATGAGAAAATATATTGATAAATAACTTATATTTACAAGATTTTGGATTAAAAAGTGCAATTGAAGGTTGCGGAGTTTTAGTTTTAAGTTGACTTTTTGACCCTTTATCACGTATTTATTATGCATTTTGAAAAAGTTTTACGAAGATTCCCCTACTTTTTTGTTTTTTAGATACTCGTCTATTTTTTTAATTTTAGTTTAAATGAAGTCGTAATTTCGAATTTTTGTTTAAATTATTGTTTTTTTTGTTTTAATTATTAATATTATTATTATTTTTATTATTATAATTATTATTATATAAATCATATTATTGTTCTTATTATTAATAATATTATTAATTTCTCTTAGCGCTTCCCGCATAGTACTGATTAAAGTCATTCGCTCGAAACTAGTCTACTATTGGGATTTGCACTGGACATCACGTTATGATTCTGATTATTCTATTATTATTATTATTATTATTATTATTATTATTATTATTACTATTATTACTATTTATTAACAACATATAAAAATATTACCAATATCACAAATAAAGACAAACCAAAACAACAGAGTTTTTTTTATTCAAATCTTTATTGATAAAAATCATTGTGGATGGTACAAATTGTCATTTGGAAAATGTGCATGGTATAAATCATTATTTGGAAAATGCGGATTTTCATCCGGATCAATCATCGGCAGCATAATTTCATCTGGATTAATCATCGATAAAATTTGATAATCAACACTCATAACCGTACCACTCCCCTCTATAATACCCTTACGCATTACTTTTATTTTTAAGAACTCATTCGCGCTTATCATCTTTATTTGTCAAATCCCTCTTATTATTAGGATAGAAAGGTTTCATTTAGTTTTCCTCCAACATAATTTTGCTGGTTTGTCTTTCTAAATATGTTAATAAGTTTTGTGCCGAATTGCATAATCTTAAGTTTATACATTTTTTTCACTCGTATATAATCATATAATTATAACTGGAAGCAATATGTTCTATAGCAACTGCTGTCAGTTTTTGTTTTTTATTTATATTCCGATTATATGACATATTTTGGCGTAAAAACCATGTGTTAGAAAAACAAAGAACTAAAAGTCCAAGTATTGACTTATTCAGTGTTTTTGATAAAATGTTCTATTGATATTAACTGAACCATAAAATCAATAGAAAATTTTGAATCAACGCACATTATCTTTATAGAAAAAAAGTATTTTGAGGATTAATCATAAAGCAATCACATCTATGTTAACAAAAAAGCAAATTACAGTTCAATATTAAAATTAGATTAATATTTTAACTAGTTTGGATATGATATTAGAATATCGCAAAGGTGAAAAACATAATAATGTAAATGCACTATCACAACTGAATATTGAAAATTGTACACAATGTCAAATGGATTACATAGATGCTAAAGAAAAGAAAATAAAGATTAAAATATTAGCATTATCAACAGAAAGTCAAACTTTCAAGTTGCAAAGTAATTCAAAAGTAAATAAATAAATTACAAGGAGATGTTGATAAAGGAAACAAGGAATATTTTTATATTGATAATGATACTATTATGACTTATAAAAATAAAATTTAAATAAAATAAAAACGTAAGACCTTCTATCGGCAGCTAATGAGAAAGAGTATATGGTTCGTGGAGAATCACTTCGTGATGTTACCACCACAGGTACATCGGTCCACATTATGCAGCAGTTACTACTCGCGATCACAGTAATGGTTGTGGAAATAAATAGCTATAATGAGCAATTCGGCACTAATACCCTTAGAGGTTGAGGTTGCAAATTACAACAATTATATCTGATTTTATCATAATTTATAATAAAAAACATACTTAACTTAATCATTGAGTACTTTTTTATTTCAAATTTTTATTATTTATTGTTCATATTAAGCGTTTTATATAAAAAATAAAATTATGTTACATAAATTTCTGTTCTTACTTGCTCAATAGCTTTAGAAAATTGGAGTTCTGCAAATAATATTATCAGCAGAGAAGTACCGACATCCACGAAAAGTTGAAGACCTTTATTTATTTTCTAAAGAGTTAACTCAGATAATGCACCTGATTTTTGTGATTGGAGTTCTCATCAGGTTTTATTGTTATGATTTAAATTTTTAGACAGAAACTTTTACACATATACAAGATAGCAAAGTATATAGTAATGTACATTCCAGATTCATTGTAAATTCCACGACTCTGGCAAAAATACACACATTTTTACAAACCCCCTGTCAAAATTATTTGAAGGTCATATTACACAATAGATCAATGTTATAATGTCAAAGTCTATTGAGGTCAAAGGCCATTGAGTCAAAAGCTGCTATTTTAAATTTTTGTTTTTAAAAAATGTCCATGATTTTTAATTTTGGTTTATTTTATTTTAAAAGTTTTAAAAGACTAGTCACATTTTAACTTAAACCATCTATAAACAGAATTTTATACTCAACATGATGATATTTAAATATTTGTAAATTGATAATTAATACATATTAATCTAAAACCTTTTACAACAAAACACGTGTGTAACATGAATTACGCAACCTTAAAAATTAAGTGCATAGCTCAAAAAGAAAAGGACTGTTAATTAAATGTTGGCTGCCTAATTCAGACTCAAACCCCAGGAATTTTTCAGATATTGTTTAAATCAATGGTTATGTAATTTCTGATTTTATTTAAATCTTTGAAAACGTCATCCATTTTAACATTCTAAAAGAATTGCTAATTATATATATTTTAAATTTAATCCTTTTTTAATGAAATTATTATGTAATCGCCATTTCATTTTTAGTGTTCAATTTATGAATTTCATTTACAGTCAAGCTTCCCTAAGTCGAACCTTTTCAACTCCAATTTTTCTATATCTCAATTTTTTTTTCATGAACTATAGTAATTCGACTTAATTAAGTTAAACTGTATACATTTCTGTAACTCTAATTTTCTTTAACTCAATTTCTTTTCCTGAACTATTGCAATTCGACTTAAGGAAGTTCAACTGTAGTTTTAAAATACTAGAGTCTAGTCACTTTTGAAAGGATTACTTAAAATTAATTTACAAAATAAATATAATCGATACAGAGGCACCATGAAAATAATAAAAATATTCATGAAAACATTTGTGAAATGTTACACGATTCCTGCTTTATAGTCATTTAGAATCATGAATGGCTAAAGGTTTTTAAAAGGGGGCCGAAATATAAGAAATCGAATAATTAAATTACGTAATTAATAATTATTATAAATGAATTGATGTGTATTATGTTACTGTATATCTGAACCATGTCTCATATTGCAAATTTATTATTACTTAACGTCTCCAATTTAACAGATATAAATACTCGAATTCCTATTTCGTGAATAGTCTTTTAACACGTTGACTGCCACCATATATTTAAATACTACATTCCTACTGTGCCGTAGTACATTATAGACTGTGGCAGCCGGCGGTACACGCGGCACCTAGTAAATACCGTTTTCATTATGCCCACTGCCACAAGAAAAACATGATTATTCAGTAGTATTATGTATGTACCCCGGGGCTACACGTGGCATACGTACCGTCTTTGAATTATCTAACACACATAAAATTATAGTTAAAGAAAAACTATTTTACAGAAAATATATTAAAATAATAAAATAGTAAATTATTAAAAAATTATGAAAATTTAATATTTCAATTTTTTAAGCGAAATGCAAAGATTATTTAATTAACTTTTAAAATTAATTAATTAATTATGAACACTATTTTCTAATGATATTCTGCCGAATAAATTTAATTATATTTTTCAATATCTTTCGAACTCCTGTTATTATTTCCCTCCCCATAATAGACACGACAGTCGAAGAATAAATGACAGCTCTTTTTGATATGGCAGTGAATTGAAATTAAGAAAACAATCAAGTAGAAAACTAATTGACATATATAATGATAAATTATTCCATTTATTCCATCAACTCTGTTTTTCTGCATTTAATAATTGTTTTTCAAAGCTCTAAAATTTCCAATTAAACTATATGCTTTTAGAATTTTGTATATCCACAACTATATACACATCCACATTTATATTCACATTTATATTAGAAGAAGATGATAAGTAATCAATTGGGATATTTAGACGATATGGTCGTTTCTAATTTGTGTAAAGTATGCAACATGTTTATTAATAAGTTAAAAACCCCAGTTAGATTGGGTTCGGATCTCGTTTATAAATTTGCATGTAATGACTCTAATGCCATACACACTGGAAAGACTTCCCATAATCCATGCACTCGAATTTTTGAATTTTTTCAATTGATATGATAAGTATGTCTGATTTTAAAATTTTACTAAAAAGTCAGGAATATATAAGGAAAGTTGATCCAAAATATAGTTGTAGAAGTATAAAAGTATATAGAAGTATAGTTGTACAAAATGCTGAGAACAAAAATTTTGAATGTTTTTCAAATATTTTGACTATGTAAAAATCTAATAAAATTAAGCTATTTGTGTTTAAAAATTTTTTTTTAATATTATTTATATTTTATTTTGAGTAAAAATTTTTAATTGTAATTTGCTATTGTTTTAAAGTACTTAATTTATTTTAGTTATATAAATTTTAAATTAAAAGATAACGCCAATAAAAAAACTCTTCGTACGATATATTTCGACAGCATAACTGTCATCTTCAGGTACAAAAACCAACTAAAAATATTATGAATTCACTTATAATTTAAACCTCTAATAAATAAACACTTAAAAAAATATTTAAATACTTTTAACTAATTTTAAAATGTTATTTATATAAATATTATAATTTTTTATCTATATTATAATTTTAAAAATAATGTAACATTTTATAAATTAAATTATTTTAATAATATTAAAATTTTATCAAAAACAATACACAAACATGATTTAACATACTTAAACTATTTAAAGACATTCAAAACTTTAGTAGTCATAGCACTTGCCACATTAATCTTTGAGTACAATGACCTTATCAGCAATGCTTCACATATCACACGTTCCCCATAATTATTAAAACTTTTCAACTAAATTCTAAAATCAGACATTCCTATTTCACTTCTACAGCCTCTATTGTGCTTACTAATATATCGTACGAAGAGTTTTTTATTGGCGTTATCTTTTAATTAAATCGTTGCCAAATTTATTTAATTATAAATTTTAAAGTATATATAAAATTTTTAAAAAATATATTAAAATATTCGAAAGTAATAATTTATTAAAATATATAAATTAAATCTATAATATTTTGGTTATTTGTTTACCTGATGATGACAGTTGTTAGATGTTGACATAATATTTATTATCTAAAACAAGTGAGAAACTCCAAGGATGAAATTATTATATTGTAATTATCTTGAGCAAGATGCACACATGCATACAAAAATTACCTTTGACATTCAGACATAAATTACATAATCTTCATTAATACAACTTCGACTTACAGACATACATACATATTATATAATTTAGTTTCTAAATTTTAGAATATATTTTATTTACAGTTATTCTACACCCGCCTCATTTTAAAATGTTTCCATTTCCACTTTATGCGCTATTTTACCTCTAATCTTTCTGATTTAAACTTTTTCGTAAATAATTGTAGGTCACATGTTTCGTATTTTTCATAAACTTTTTCGTAAATAATTGTAGGTCACATGTTTCGTATTTTTCATACCACTCTCTTGCAATCTTTTTCCAAAAACAATTTGAAGGACTCAACTGAGTAGTTTTCTGAATTGTCGCATGCAACATAAATTTAACTTCAGGAATTAGTTCCACCCAGTATTTGTCCATTCTTTTTTTAGGGAGATTTGATAGCATCTCTAATAGTTTTAAATTGTCGTTCAATTTGTTCATTTGCTGAATAATGATACGGGCTTGAATACATAAGATTAATATCATGTTTATCTGAAAGCGCTTTTATTAAATCTGAATCAAATGCTTTTCCTCTATAACAATGAATACTACTTGGAGCTCCAAATTTCAAAATCAATTTTTCATTAGTTATTATTACAACTGCATTTTCATCTTGGCCGGAAGCGGCACTTAAAGAAATATATTTACTAAATTGGTCTATAATTGCCAAAATATATTTCTTTCCATTTCCTAGAAGCTTTCCTCTATAACAATGAATACAAAAGTCGATGAAAATTTATTCAAATAGATATACTTGCTTAGATTTAATTTGTTTCTCTACCGTTCATTTAGGACAATTTTCGCATGATCCGACTGCTTATTTAATATACTCTTTTCTGTTTCTCATATCAAATTTCCTCGAAATATATTCTTGAACTTTATTTACTACAGCATGACACATAATTTTATGAATGTATAAAACAAATTCTGTTTTTCCTTTTTCTGGAATCAATATTTTACTTTTACCTGAAAGAATAATGTCACTACTTTCTATAAATTTCGTTTCTTTTTGATATTTTCTATTTCCTTAGAATCTTGTTGCCATAGTTTTCCATCTTCTTGACACATGAGTGCTAGAACCTTTATTTTTAGTTTTCCTGTTTTGGTTCCTCGTGAATCGTTTGACATTGCATGCACGTATCAGATTCAGTTGTCAACATTGTATGAACGTATCACATTCAGTTCTCGACAATGCATCTTTATTAGAAAGCGTTTCACCTTTACGGTTTCCATTTCAATATTTATACCACTTAAGCTTAGCCTACTTCGTGTTTATTCATTGAGTGCAAACCATATGCAATTACTCTCTCTTTGCCATTTTCGGTCAACTGCGATAAAACTGATCCGATTCTGTCGAAACTGCAACGGTGTCCAAAATAAATTTCTTTGTAATATCAAAGAATATTAGAATTGAAACTTTTAATAATGCTTTCTTTAATTCTTGAAAGCGTCTTATCATTCGTTAGTCCACATAATTTTTGTCTGATTTACACCGCTCAATTTCTCGAGTGGTTTTGAATACATACTATAGTTCTTTATAAACCTCCGATAATAATTTGTTAATCCAAGAAAGCTTCGTAATTTTTTAACACATTTTGATGTTTCAAAATTTTCTATCGCTATAATTTTATTGTCATCAGTATGTTTTCTTTCCCAGTTTATCACATACCCTAAAACTTTTACCTATTTTTTAATAAAATGACATTTTTCTGAACTTACTTTAACCCAGAATCACTTATTTTCTGAAATACTTTTTTTATTCTCTTACGTTTTTGTAATGAAGAAAATATTAATGTCGTCAAAATAAACAACAGCTTCTTTATCATTCAATGGGTCTAATACTTTATTTATGAGCTTTTGAAAAGTTGCAAGCGCAGCCGCAATCCCAAACGCATACGGTCAAAATAATATTGAGTATTATTTGTGGAAAATGCTGTTTTTAATTTAGGTTTATCTTGTAACTCAAATTGGCAATAAGCATTTCCTAAATCAAAGATGGTGAAATATTTGGCGCCGCATAAAATATCTAACATTTATTGAGTATTTGGCATGGGAAATATTGGTCTTTCTGTCACTCCATTTAATGCTCTCTAATCTAAACAAATCCTGATCTCATCTTTATCATTATTTTTTATGCAAACCAAAGATGAGTTCCAAAGAGACTCACACTGACTTATTATTCCATTTTCTCCATATTCTTAATTTTTTTTCCATTTTCGTTAATATTTCATGTTTTACAAATTGGTTTTGCTTTCATCTCATTTATGCTTAATAAATATGTTTTCATAGTCTTTCATTATTTTATTCAAAGTTACATCTCGATTAATTTGATAATTTTTTAAAAAATTGTTTGGTTTTACTTCATCCAACATTAAAATATTTTCTTTACTCGGGTTCAATACAAGTTTAATATTAAATTTATCTAAAAAATTAATTCATTTTATTAGACTTGGTGAAATTTCATTTGCAATAAAGTAATCAACATTATTTTCTTGATTTATAATTTTTATTTTTAATGCAACTTTGCCTAATATTTCTAAGGAACTTTCATTTGCACACTTTACCAATAAATTAGTATTTTCGACTTTTACGATTTCGAGCGCGTTTATTTTTCTTTACTGATGATACTTATTTTAGTTCCCATATCTAAAGGCAACTAAATTTCTTATTATTGATCAAAATATTAATACTAAGCCTACCACCATTTTATCATATTTTATTACACTATCATAAACATTATTTAAAGTACAGTAGAACCTCGTTATAACGGACTATATCGGGGAAGGGGTTGTCCGTTATAACTGAAAGTCCGTTATAATTGTTACTTATGCATTTAAAATGCGCATATAAAAGTTTTTTACAAGATAAAAAAATTAACTTAAAGTTGTTTAATTATTATCCCGTTTTTCATCTTGGAAGTTGGGTTTTTCACTATCTAATTGTTTCGGGCATGAAGATGTAATCAAAAATGAATCGAGGGTTGTCTGTTTTAATAGCGCTCGTTGTTTCTTGATAATTAACTCGCGAAAAAGGCGAAAGTGCATAGAACATTGTTGGAAATCACTGTCCGGCGAAGTGTCAATAAACGCGATCAGATCGGCAAGGTGAGAAGCGATTGTTGATATTTTTACCCTTCGAGGTGTATTTTCTTCAGTTGTTGATTCACTTTTTTCGCTGTTTTGCTCATTTATAAGCAGATCTGCTATTTCACCCTTAGTCATAATATTATAGCCAGGATCATCTTCGTCTATTTCCAACCATTCGTAAACATCATCCTCTGCTACTTTAGTTTCCCCGTTATTTTGGATCACCTCATAAAAGTCACGAACTTCAATACCATCAAGAACAATATCAATATCTTCATCAATTCCATTAAAAAGATTTTTCCAACCGTTTGTTAGGGTCAGCTCTTTCACTTCTTTCCACGCACTGGCAAAATTAAAAATTGCAGATTTAATATTGTAATTTTTCAAATTTTGTACTGTGCGTTGACCTCTTGTATCTTCTTCCTCTTTTTGATTCAAGCACACAACCATCACTTCATCTAAAAACTTCTTGCGATAGATTCGTTTTTTTGCTAATATAATTCCTTGATCCATTGGTTGAATGAGAGCTGTTGTATTTTTTGGCAAGAACATGCAAGTAAATTTGCCATCTGGTGTTCTTAAGATACTTTCTGACGGATGCGCAGGACAATTATCTAACAACAAAGTACCAGTAGCTTCTGCAGGAAGAATTCCAAGCTTTTCATGTTGAAATTTTAAAACATCTGGAACAAAATGATTAAAAAACCAATTTTTGAAAATTTCTGAAGTAAACCATGCTTTTTTAGAATTGTAATATACTACCGGCAAAGAATGCATAACATCTTTTAAAACCCGAGGTTTGCAAGATTTGCCAACAATCACAGGGGTTAATCTATGGCTGCCATCTGCGTTTGCACAAAGCAACGCTGAAATTCTATCCTTACAACTTTTTCTTCCTGGTGTATTTTTATCGAAATTATAAGCTTGAGTATTCTCAGGTAAAGTGCGCCAGAGTAGACCAGTCTCGTCAGCATTATAAATCTGAAACTTTGAGAAGTTTTTAGCAGTCATAAAATCTTTAAACATTTGTCTGAATGGTTCAATTTCTTTCACTGCACAACTCATTGCATCGCCATAAATCCGTTTGTTTGATATTCCGTGTCTTTTTCGGAAGCGCCACAACCATCCATCACTTGCTTTAATATTTATATTCATATACTTTCCTAACTTGATTACTGCAGTTTTTAGCTCAAGAGCTCTTACTGGAATTCCACAGGAGCGTTGTTGAATGTACCACTTCATTAACGCCTCTTCGAGCAATGCATTTTTTGCAAATCTCATTTTTTTACGTTCATTGTTCATATTCCCTACATCACAGAGTAGTGCAAATTTATTTATTCTCTCGGCATTTTTCTTTATATCTGATACAGTTTGCTTCTTTATATCATACTGTTCACATATGCGAGAAACAGGAACACCTGATGCTAATTTGTTAATTATTTCTAATTTTTGGTTGATACTGAGCATTGTTCTTTTTCGTTTATCCACTTTGACGGTTAAGGAACAGCAAACTATTAGTAGAAATAAAAGATTCTTTAATTGCACTAAAAAAAATATACCGCAATGTATAAAATAATCTAATGTAAAAAAATAGGGTTTTATTTCTTATTCTTAAAACAGGCCACTATTTTATATGAAGGCTATTCACTTAAAAATACAATCAATTTTGTTTAATTGATAGAAATAAATATCATTTGTAATGTATTGAACGGATTTGTTAAGAGATTAAGTCAAAATAAGAAAATTTTAATTAATATATTTCTGCGATTTTTTTTGTCCGTTATAACCGAAGTCCGTTATAACGAGGTTCTACTGTAGATAATTTATTGTCCATCTCTTTATCTATTTTATCTACAGTATCAATACATATAACTTCAAGCATATCAACATCATCATACCAAATATTATCAAAAAATTCGATTTAATGCAAAAATTACAAACATTATCATACATACAATCATTGCTCAAGATCTTACTGACACTTAGTTTATCGCTCCAATATTCCTCCTGTATTGGAGCGTTGCCATTTGGGTATTCGCTGTTGGACATCATGTTCTCATCATCTCCTTGATTTGCAATTGATGACATATTCTGTTGATATCTGTTGCTCTGAGCTCCCCTTAGATCGAAGCATTAGAATATAAAATGGCCTGCTTTCTTGGAATGAGGACATTTTATGTTTGGAAATTGAGCTCTTATATTTCCTACTTCTTTGCATCCCAAGTATTGTTTTGATCGTCGTTGTTTGTATCTTCTATTTGACTGCTTATAAGAATTTGAAAAATCCGATCTGTTTTGTGTCGGTAGAACTGAAGGTCGACTAGGCAAACTCCTTTGAACCAGAAATCTGTTATTATTTCTAAATGGTTCTCTGCGTGTTAGGGTGTTTTCTCGAAATCTTTGATGTTATTATCTTGGTTGTAAAATTCGATATTGTTGAGCTAAGAATTCATTTTGATTTTGTAGCACATTTGCATAATTTCTTTTGAATGGCTTCATATCAGCAATATCTTCGTTTTTCATTTATTTATTAATTTCTTCTGTTTTTGTATTAATCTCCTTAATCTCTTTGACATTGGAAATATTTTTTATTATTATTTGTTTTTATGTCTTTATCTTCAATCAAATTTTACAATAAAAAAACAGTTAATATCTCTTTCGATAATTCGTGTCTTAAAACATTTTCTGCTGATGGATCTATTGTTCTAAGGAAGTCATGAATCGATTCATTTCCCTTTTTGTACAGAAAAGCTTCATTTAAATCTCTTCATAAGTTTGAAGGTTTTCAAAGGCTTTTCTACATCTTACTTCATAACTGTTAATTTCTTCATTGACCCCATCATATAATTTAGCTGCTTCGGTGAACATTAATGCGATGTTCTCTTTTTTTTGGCATTTGAGTTCTAAACGAACAAAATTGCCTAGCTTTAGGGGTGTTAGTGCTCAATTACTCATTATAACTATTTATTTCCACAACCATTACTGTGATCGCGAGTAGTAACTGCTGCTTAATGTAGACGGATGTACCTGTGAGGTGATTTTATGAAGTCATAAAATATTAAATTTATAAAAAATTAGCAATATAATCACACATTGGAATTAAAGTAGTTATAAACATCTAAATTAATAAAAATATAATATAAAGTGTAAATAAACTAGGGCATCCAATACCGGTATACCAGTCAAAATTCAAATATCGATACCGGAATATACTACGGAATATACCGAATTATATTTCGGTTCTTTTTCTCATCAAATAAAATATTTCTTTTTTTCTCATGAGGTTTTGACTTATTTAAAAGTTTTAGCTTAAAATGTTTAACATTACATAGTATGATAATTAAGTGAAAAAGGCTGTACCGAGAATTCGTGAATACCTTAAATAAATAAATCTGATTCATAGTCAAATTTTGTAGAAAATATTAATAATAATAATAAAAATAATAATAATAATAATAATAATAATAATAATAATAACAATAATAATAATAATCACAATAATAATAACAATAATAATAATAATAATAACAACAACAATAATAACAATAATAATAATAATAACAATAATAATAACAATAATAATAATAATAATAATAAAAATAATAATAATAACCATAATAATATTAACAATAATAATAATAACAATAATAATAATAATAAAAATAATAATAATAATAATAATAATAATAATAATAATAATAATAACAATAATAATAATCACAATAATAATAACAATAATAATAATAATAATAATAACAACAACAATAATAACAATAATAATAATAATAACAATAATAATAACAATAATAATAATAATAATAATAAAAATAATAATAATAACCATAATAATATTAACAATAATAATAATAACAATAATAATAATAATAAAAATAATAATAATAATAATAATAATAATAATAATAATAATAATAACAATAATAATAATCACAATAATAATAACAATAATAATAATAATAATAATAACAACAACAATAATAACAATAATAATAATAATAACAATAATAATAACAATAATAATAATAATAATAATAATAATAAATAATAATAATAACATAATAATATAACAATAATAATAATAACAATAATAATAATAATAACAATAATAATAATAATCAATAATAATATAATAATAATAATAATAATAATAATAATAATAATAATAATAATAATAATAATAATAATAATAACAACAACAATAATAACAATAATAATAATAACAATAATAATAACAATAATAATAATAATAACAATAATAATAACAATAATAATAATAATAATAATAATAATAATAATAACAACAACAATAATAACAATAATAATAATAACAATAATAATAACAATAATAATAATAATAATAATAATAATAACAACAACAACAATAATAACAATAATAATAATAATAACAATAATAATAACAATAATAATAAATAATAATAATAATAAATAATAATAATAATAATAACAATAATAATAATAATAACAATAATAAAATAATAATAACAATAAAAATAATAATAACAATAATAATATTAATAATAATAATAATAATAATAATAATAATAATAATAATAATAATAAAATAATAATAATAATAATAATAATAATAATAATAACAATAATAATAATCACAATAATAATAACAATAATAACAATAATAATAATAATAATAATAATAATAATAATAATAATAATAATAATAATAATAATAATAATAATAATAACAACAACAATAATAACAACAATAATAATAATAATAACAATAATAATAACAATAATAATAATAATAATAAAAATAATAATAATAACCATAATAATATTAACAATAATAATAATAACAATAAAAATAATAATAACAATAATAATAATAATCATAATCGTAATAATAATAATAATAATAATAATAATAATAATAATAATAATAATAATAATAATAATAATAATAATAATAATATTAATAATAAAAATAATAATAATAATAATTCAAAATCAAACGTATCTGCGACACTAAATTTCAACTTTAAACCGTTATTAATCATTACTATTTAGTGGAAATTGAAAGTGGAAACTGAGGTAGGAAAATTATTTATCATTTGTATGTAAAAACATTAAGAAAAAGAGCAAATAAAGTCAAAATTCGACTGCGTCAAATAACAATCACAATAATTTCTTGATAGTGTAGATTTTTCCAAATTTATTTTCCCATTAAAAAAAGCAGCAGTAGCACACGTGAAATTGTATTTGGTCAAATCTACCAATAGAGAACTGCCAATATTTTCCTTCTAATGTCTACGAGTAAATTTCCAATAGTGTTTTTATCTTATTATATAGCCTAAATATGACAAAATTGGAATTCTGATTTTCGCTTTAACAAATCCAATTGACCAGGCCAAAATTGGTACGCGTTTGACTTGTTGACTAGATTTCTTTTGCACCGACCGATCGCTACGATTTTCAGTGTCATTCTTTCAGAGGAGATTTTATATCTGGTTTTCCCTCCGTAACTTTAATAAGGAAGGTCCGAATCATTTATTTGTGTTCTATTTGATACTATTGGCTGATCTTGGGATAATTTTCTATGAGAATTCCGCAGAAATTGGTGAGTTTTAGTTCGAGTATTTACTGAAAAAATATATTTCATTCAAAATTTATTTTAGGCAATATGTTTTTTCAAAAATATTTTATTCACTCTTTTGTTTACTTTAGTATCTATTATCCTACTTTTATGCAACTGAGATACTATTATTTATAAATTTTTATCCCGCAAAAATTATTCACTATTTTAATTATATTTTTTAGTTATTAATTTTAAAAGGAAAAGAATGTATAAATAGCCCTCCTTAAAAAATATATTTGTTTAAGTACTTCATAATTACTGAATTTCTTTGAATGGTGTTATTTATTTTCTGACATTAAATCACGCCTAATTATTGTAAATTGAGCTCGTTTGAAAACGACTGTTTAGACTTATGTAACTCAGGACAGTAGTATAACATTTACCTACAATAAATATTGTAACTTTCATTTATAATTTATACTATATATATTCACTATTTAAAGTCTTATTTAAATTATTTTATTAAACATTTTAGAAAAGTTTTTCTTGTTTTATTTAAACAAAAATACTCTTCATACATTAAAAAATTTAATATTTTATAAAAACCTTATTGAACTTGTTTGCCGTATTTCTCAAAAAAAATTAAAAATCTAATTTTAAGGTCTGATATGAGCTAGATATGAATATGTTATTAAAATTTTATTTTTTACAAATTTATTTTATTTTTATTAGTAAGGATATTATTAAATCAGCAAGATTCTTAACCTCAGATATTTCTAGAAATATTTTTGAAAAAAAGACTTATTTAAAGCAAGCAATAAATATAAATTTAGAATATTTATAAAAAATTATATCAAATAAATGGAAACCCCAAGTGTGATGTAAAATATTTTGTTGTCCTTTTGTCCAGAGTTTAAAAAATTTAGTGACAAAATTGACTTTTCTCTTCTTTTTTGGTGTTTATTTTTAACAAAATTGACATAAGTTTAATCGAATTTTTATACATATGACATTTATCAATTTATTGTAAAAAGTAATCCAAAATTGACAATATTAATAAAATATGTTCATAAAAGTCATCAGTCAAAAATGAAATGTAAATAAATAATTTCAAAAAATATTTTTTGATCAATATTTTTAAGTAGTTGATTAAATTTTATAAAAGTGAAGGTTGAACATTAAAAATTATTATTTATTAAAATTCATTCTGTAATTTTCTAATGGAAAGCTTCAAAGCTTTCAACTATTCTATGCAACTTCAACTGTGTGATAAAAGCGACCCGGTTCTAAGTTAAAACAAAAATTACATAAAATCAAACAAAAGAATTAAGAGAAAAGAAATACTTATTATCTAATATTTGTATATCAAAATCATTTATGTTTTCAATCTTGTTTTCCATTTCAATTTGTTTATCTTGTTTACTGAAGGCTCGTGTTAAAAGTGTTGCACAGGTCTCTGCTTTTATTTTCTATTTCTTTCGGAAGATTTTCTATAGATTAATTCCCTTTATTATATAGTCAAAGTAATAATAAGTTGATGGATTTTATAATTGTTCAAATAAATAATAGAGGGGTGACGCAATACTCTACCTTGTAGCCAGAGTCCACAGGAATTGTTGGGTTTACAATATCTTGGGTTAAAGATTGTTTGTTTAAATCTTCTTACTCAATTGAACCTTTATTCACACAAATTTCTTTCATAATATATTATTTGTTATCCTTTTATTTATGTTCATTTCTCAATTGTCAGCCGAAATTCTAATAATTTATTGTAGTTGTCTAATTATTTTTTAGACTTTTTTTAATTAAAAAAATTATTTCTCTCGTTTTAATTCTCGACGTACTCGACATTATTTAAAGGTTATTTGTTGTTTTCTTTTCAAAAATTATTGCATTTTTTATGTAATCATATCAAAACTGAGGAACCATTCTCCTCTATTCTTAATACTAGCTCACATTAACGATGTCATTTTAATGAGCTAAGGGCAGCAAAAGAATTTGAATTATGAAGCAGAATCCTATTAAAACTTTAGAATCAAGAAGATAAAATTAAATGAGACCTTCTTCCTTCAAAGAACACTATTCAAATATTTTCATTGCGTCTTTTATGCCGCAAAGGCAAAAGTAAATGTATTCATCGAAACACTCTCATCCCATTGACATAAGGTAAACAACCAAGAAGTATAATATCGACAAATCTAAGAGTAAGAGTCCTTTCCGGAAATGATATTAAAACAAATAAAGAATCCATCTACCGCTTTTTTAGTTGTCTTATTCAACGCAAAGAAAGACTTCATGAACAAACCAAACATCAACATATACAAATTTATAGAATTCTTCTGAAAGCTTTTATGAATATAAATAAAATAGTATTAGTGGCTATCTTCAACGTTTGTCAACTCAGAGGAAAGCAGGATAAAGACTTGATATTGCCATGCTTGAAGTTTATTTCTTTTTTCCTTTTGTCGATTGATTATAAAGTGCTCTAAAGCTTCAGAAATCTCACAACAAAAATGGGGTAATGAAACACTGGAAAATACTTGTAAAAGGAAGAAAAAGGTTAAAATTAAATGAAACTCTTGATTCTGTTAAACGTATTGAAAGAAATTTCGTTTATTTTACCAACAAAATGCATCTAATTAGTGCTACTTACTATAAAACATGAGAAGGAAAAGGAAGAAAGGGTCAATGCTGAATACATTGGCAGAACTGACCGTCATTCTCTGTATTCGAGTTCAAGAACATTGTCGAGCGTGTGAATTGCGTAATATATATTGAACAAATTATTAAAAAAAAATGAAAAATCTAAAATATTTATCCAAAGCTTAGAAATAGTGGGGTGAAAATGATAATATCGAGTCGTAAAATGTTCAGTATAGCTTCCCAAAAAGAAAGTTTAAAATTAATTTTTTTATTTTAATTATATATAAAAACTTTAATATTTATTTTCTTCAAAAAACGATCTAAATTTAAAATTTTCATAAAAATTAAAATTAAACGTTTTCCAATATCTAAAATTGTCCTAATTCATCTTATTATAAAATAATATTTAATTATCATGGTAAATTATTTCAATTAAATTTCCAACATAATTTTATTATTTTTTTTCACTTTCAACAAAATTCCGAATTTCCCTCTATTGGGCAGTGTAAATGTTTAGTATCACTTTATGCATGTTTATCAGTAAATGATTATCCACATTCTGACCCCGAGACCGAGAGACCCGGTGACCCGTGACCCCGAGACCCCGAGACCCCGTGACCCATGACTCCCTGACACCGTGACCCCGAAACCCCATGAGTCACGAATTCTGTTTCAATATTTCTTTTAACAATTTAAACAAAAAAATAATTTTATTCTAGTTAAATTATGAATTTATTTTTCTTCATTAAACTGCTTGAAAATCATTGTCATATTTCTTTGAATTAAGGAATTATATTTCATTTTTCTCTATCGTCGCCATTCTTATTCACAAAAAATCAATAAAATCTAAAATTTTCTAAACAATTTTTCACTTTAACAAAAGAAATTATTTTTTATTTATTGATGAAATATTTATCCTTTTTAAAGAATTCTATTCAAATTAATTGTTATTATTATTATTATTATTATTATTATTATTATTATTATTATTATTATTATTATTATTATTAATAATAATATTATTAATATTATTATTATTATTATTATTATTATTATTATTTTTATTATTATTATTATTATTATTATTATTATTATTATTATTATTATTATTATTATCATCATCATCATTATTGTTGTTTTAATTGTTAAACTTAATTTAATTAAAAAGGAAAGATATTCAAACCTACAGTTTCCTGTAAACTTGATAATATATTTTTGTGACTTTAAGGAATGAAATTTTAATAATAGTTATAATTGAAATATTAGAAATGAGTTTTAACTGTTTATTAAACGGATTAAAATTTATTATAAAATCAATCTGAAAACTTTATTTTTTGTCTAAATTAAATGTGAAGTTGACTAATTGTATTGAAAACAGCTGTAACTCTTATAATTAAATAATTATGGTTATGAATTTTTATACATTAATTATCATTTAGAACAGCAGTGCGCAAATCTTTTTGGATCGCGACTCTCTTTAAAAAAATGATCCGATCCCACCTATAAAAATTTATTGAAAAAAATCCAAAAAACTTCTTTCAAGTAAAATATTTGTACATTCACACATCGTTCGTTAAAAAAAATTATATTATATATAAAACCTTACATAAATATAAAAAAATGTAACTTTAGTTATACAAAATTTAAAGATTTTTATTAGATATTTCAAAATGATAAAACCAATGTTTTTCGACTCCTCTGGAGTTTTGCGCTACCTCTTTAGGAGTCACAATCTACATTTTGCGCAGCACTGATTTAGAAAAGCAGAAGATTTTTAAATTGTTCAAAATTTGCTTTTCAAAAAATAATTTTTTCTTACTATTTTTCATTCAGATAACTAATTTTTATTGTCAATTTTAAAAAAGGTAATTATTTTTTATTTACACGACCAGAGATAAACCATTGATTGTTAAACGGATAAATAGCTAGTAATAACACTTATAATAGTTTATCAGTAGCGTGTTTAACACATTCACGCCGGCGCGTATCATCAGTGGCCCACACTAACTACCAATCTGCCCGCACTAGATCGCCTTATCTGGGGGTGCGTATTTGATTTTGTTATTAGACGGTACGTAACATAAAGTATTTAGATCTTTAACACTTTGACTGCCGAAAAAGAAGACTTAGGAGTCACGCTCTCGTTTCAACACATGAATTCGAGCACCGTCTCACAGCGAAAATCATGACAATGGACGCCGTCGTAAACGTGTTTAATTAAAATAATAAAAACATTATTCTAAGCGCTTACTTCTAATTTTAGTTTATAGAGAATATTTTATTAAAACACAGCTGTGCTCACCACCAATTGACATATGGTTGATGCTCATTCATATTTTTCATTTTGCCAAGATTGGTTTCTGTCTTTATTAATTTAAAAATTAATCTTTATAAAATTTAAAATATTATTTCTGTCACTAAAAGTCAAATACGAAATAAAAGCAACGGAAACACAAGTTATACGATATATTACGACAGTTTTCGGGTTTTCATCATGTAATAGTAAAAACTAGATATTATAGATATAATAAACAAACTACAATTTGTATAAATTTAAAAAATATTTTTAAGTTTCCCCTATTTTCAATATATATATTTAAAAACTTATAAAATACTTTATTATAATTTTAAAATTTTAATTTAAACAAAAAATCTGATCTCTAAAAAAAATTAAAATTAAAAATAGTTTAACTTATTAAATTAATTAAAAAAATTTAAAAAAATTAAAATTCAACAATCCTCAAACCCACAATATACCACCCAAATTTATTTGTTTTTGACAATCATTTCATGTTAGCAAATAATAATTTGCATCAGATTCTGATGATTTAAGAAGTTATTATCATTATATCAAAGATCCTATGCAAATTTTTTAAAAAGGAATTATTATACGAAAATATAAAGATGGTTATATTATATAAATTGCGATATAGCAATTCATATTTAAACATAATTATTTGTAAAACAAATTCAAAAATGCATAGCCAATTTCTTAATTTGGTTAATTTTTGTATTATTGCTTGGTAATGTGGTTTCTTAACCTGTTAACCGGGCGATTTCCTCTCCAATCACGCGATTTGCAACTTGTGCTCACTTATTCATAAAAACGCATTTATACTTCATGCCCGATACATTTAATTTCTAATTTCAAATATTTTTATCCATGCTTACAATTAAATTAAAGACACTGAAACATGACTTACAAAAAAGTCAATGTTCCACCCGTTTCATCACATCACATACATTTTGTCGATATTTTTAATCGTCCTCCCAGTTGTCACTACTATTTACATGGAACGTAGATATTCGTCCCGCCCGGTTAACAGGTTAACACCCGGCTCCTATATATATATAATTGTTTTACTTTTATTGTTAATAAATTCCATAAAATTTCTAAAAAATATTTTAAATTTCTAAATAAATTACTTATGTAAAAACATAAATACCAATATTGCTCGGTTTTTGGAGTTTCCCATGAATACGTCCAACCAGTCCTTAATTTCCACTTATAATACGAAACATGAAAATTTTTTTGAAAAATTAGTTGTGAATATTGTTTTACTGTTTTCCAATCAGATAAAGTCTAATAAAATTCGCCTAAATGAAATTGTATATAAATAAGAAAAGCTATCTCGCCTTGAAAGTCGTCATTAATTAATTCATTTCTCGTTTTCTGGCTTCAGTCTATTTAATTGTATTTATAAGTTGTGAATTTTTACAATTTGCTTTCCAACGAAATTTGTTTTACCAAAATCAGATATGTCACCATTATTTCTAATTTTATCAGTAAAATTATTTATCTTTTTGTTCATTTTTGATCTGATTTTTCTTTTATAATTTTCATTATTCTTCATTTTGGCAATTACAGGATTATTCCAAAATATAAAACTTTCTATAGAATAAAACTTGTTTATTATTTTAATCAAAATATAAACCCGATTCTGATCATAGATAATTGCTTTCAATTTAATAAATAAATTTTATATATTATTCAATTTTTATAATTATTCGTGAACAGATTTTGTAGTTATTAAATGTTATTAAAAGTTTTATATTTCGGAAAACACTGTAATCAATGCGTGCATGTTTTCTTATTAAACATTGATATATAGTCGAAATGAAGATAAACATAAATTCAACATTTGATATTGCAAAGTGATATCTTCAACAATTTTTTTAACCCCCCCCCCATCTATCATAACTTGGTTTTAATGTAGTTTTACTGGATTAAAGTCATTTTAATTTAACATTAAATGAGAACAAATATAAGTGAATAACTCACAACTGAAGTCAGGACAATGACTTCAAATGAAAATATTTGAAAAATATACAAGCCATTTTATTTCTTTTATTGAATTCCAAAAAATAGATTATAATCTTTTTAAAACATCTCTATTTATTTTACAATTTGAAACAAATCAAAAATTAATTTCCAAAAACAAAAAAAATTCACTTCATTTTAATTGTGGAAATCAAAAATATTTTTAACATATTTACCCCAATTATTTATAATATAAATTATTTATTAATAATTATTTATAAAATATGAAACATTATTAATACCAATTGGGAAAGATAAATCTTTTTTAAAATATAATAATATGACTAATATTATAAATCACAAATATGATTTATTTCTATTAACATTTTAATTTTAATTATTATAGAAACTTTTTCTAGTTTTCATCTCTGATTGCTTTTGATTTTGCAATGACATAAAGAAGCTTTTTAATATTTGACTATGAAACAGATGTTTATTAATATTCACAAATTTTTGGCACTGCCTTTTTCAAGTGATATTGCCTTTTTTATTGCCTTTTAAAATAAATAAATAATTGCTAAATATTTATATCTTTTGATTTTCATTACTGCTTTTTCTTCATTTTCCAATGACATTAAAACATTTTTTTAAATATATATTTTTTGTCAGTAAAGATATCGATGTTTTATTGATATTCACTAAATAACATTGATATTTTTACTAATTCATTTATTTATTAAATAAAATATTATTTATAACTTTTTTCACTCAATCGAAATATTTAATAATTTTTTTTAACTTTTATGAAGTGATTTTATTGTTTTAAAAACTTAATAAATTTTGATTAAATTTTATTAAATATTTTCAATTTATAAATTTGACTTAAGATTTTCAGTTTTGTTTTTTGTTAAAAATTCGTTAAATTTTAATAAATATTAGTGAGTAAATTTATGCTATTCTAAATCCTCAAAACGTTATAAGAAAATAGTTAATTTTGGATTTATTTGAAAAATTATTACAAAGAATTCTATTTTGGACAAAGTCAATATTTTATTTTTAAGAAGTTTGCGGCTAAGGAAATATTGATATTGAAATCCAAAAGTATAATTTTAACAGATTTAAACAATTTAAAATGAGATTTTTAATTTTTTGGCCTCTTTCTATATTTTAAATAAGATGTACATAGACTCCCAGGAAATAAACCCAATTTAAGCATGCCGTGACTCAAATTTTGTCTTTCCATAAATGGAATAATTCACATAACATAATACTTTCTTATAACAGACATATAAGTTACCTATGATATTAAAAATATAATGTTACAATAAGAGCTAGTCGGAATAAGTGAAAATAAACAACTTAAGGCTGAATTCAAAAAAGAATAATAAAAATTCCGGCTTAAAAAATATATATTTAAAACGTGTACTATATTATGAAATCCAGCGATGGAATATATCTCATGGAAAAGGGTTTCAGTTTGGTTGTAAATATTATTAAAAAAAAAGAAAGGTTAAAACTTACTCTCCGAAGAGATTTAAAGTTGAATAGAATTAAATTTATGCCAAATATGAACACTTTGCAATCAAATCATCATATTCATCCATTGATTAAAAAATTCATTTTTCAGTATCTATTTTATGATAATGGTTATTGATTTCCACTTTATATCGTTTTAATTAATATATAACTGTAAAAATACACATATTTTCAGTTTACAGTTTCATTCTATAGAAAAGACTAAGTGAAAATTTAGATTCCTAAATAATACAGTCTGTGTAAGTTAGAATATTAAACTAAAAATGTTAAATATTCTATTTTATTGCATAATCTTAAAAGATCCTGTTGTGGGAAATTTTGCAAAACATTTTTATTAATTTTAATTACATCATTTTTACATTAAACCTATTCATAATCGTTTAAAAAATAACTAAAAGTTTTCTTTTGTTTCTGTTATTCACTTATTAGCTAATGAAATTTCGTTAAGAAAAAAGGAAAAAAAATTGAATGGTTTTTTAAAAATTTAATTAAAATTTTTAAATAATAAAATAATTTATATTTTTTCAATGTATGCTTTTTTATTTTTATAAGTTAATTAGAATTTTATATATAAACTAATTTTTAGAAAAAATGTCATTCAAAATCAATGAACTGTAATATATTTGTAGGATAAAATGTTAAATAAATAGAAAAATTAGAAATTTTACGAAACAATTCTTCATTTACTTATCAATAAAAATCATTTGTCTAATATATAAAACTGTTAGATTTGTTGTGGTTTATATAAAAGGTTATATTTACAACAAATAAATAAATACAAAATTTAAATAAAAAGTGATTAAAAAAAAATTAAAATTTACATATCGCGGGGAAAACGGATATTTCTGGATAGGAAATGAAGATAATAATACAAATATGCAAATCTAAAATCTTTGGAGGCTCTTAGAAAAAGATATTCAACAATTAAAAATTAATTAAAAATTAATGAATAATTTATTTGGCATATAGAAAACTCATGTCGTATGGGAGATCCGAGAAGATAATTTGATCAATTCTTTCATTAAATCAATAAATTGAAATTAGTTTTTGGGGTTATTAAAGAAGCGAGAAGGTTTGAATATCTTTCCTTTTTAATTAAATTAAGTTTAACAATTAAAACAACAATAATGATGATGATGATAATAATAATAATAATAATAATAATAATAATAATAATAATAATAATAATAAAAATAATAATAATAATAATAATAATAATAATAATATTAATAATATTATTAATAATAATAATAATAATAATAATAATAATAATAATAATAATAATAATAATAATAATAATAATAATAATAAGAAGAAGAAGAAGAAGAAGAAGAAGAAGAAGAATAACAATAATAATAATAATAATTGATCCAGTGTCATATTAAAAAAAATAAAATAAAGAAATTGCCGGAAAAAGTTAAAAGGACTTTTAATTGTAAAAATTAATATTTTTTTCTTTGGTTGTGGACTTTTTAAACTATATTATTTTGATGGCACTTTTTTGTCGAAAGTTCAAAAAATATATCTTTAATTTGTAATTGTTTTGAATTTATATGAAAGACTTGAAAGAAATTCATATTTGAAAATTTAATTTAATTATCACATTTTGCAAAATTTTGAATGGAAATTCCAATTACTCAAATAGGGGTTGTAGTTGATCAACTCCTTTATAGTTTTGTAGCAATTGACAAATCTTATGACGCCGCAGACGACACTGACCTATGGAAAAATGGTTTTTTGAGACGATCATATCTTGGATTACAAATTATTAACGAAAAAGAAGAAGTACCAGTCGGATTTTCAACATTAGAAACTACTTTAGATTCTAACGCAGTTAATGATCAGATATTGAGCAGAGTATTTGGAAATGTTGGTCAATGTGAGCAGTTGATTAATGTGAGAGTTGTTGGATTTCCTGATGGACAATCTAGAGGATTTGCATTGGTTTCATTTCAAAATCGTGATGAAGCCGAAAGACCAATGCAGAAAGATGGTCTCACTAATCGCATCCGGCAACATGGCCTAGAATTATAATCTAGAATAATAATAATAATAATAATAATAAAATTTAAAGATTTAGTTTACTTTAAATACTCAAATTTAATTAATTTTTTTAATTTTAGTTATTTACATTGTTTTTATTAAAAAATATTTCTAATCCAAAACTAAATCTCGACTACGTTTAAGTAAATGTTAAATTTCATCAATTTATGACCAAAATTTTATTAAAAATAGACTCTAAAATGTTTATGGCCAAAGAAAATTTTGGATAATGAAAGGAATCAATAAAAATAACCAGAGGAAGAAATTTGGAATCTGCCGTTGTTCTGTAATTGAAATGTAAAAATTCCACAAAACCGAGGGAATATTTTTCATTAAGAAACACCACTGAAAATTCTCCCGAGATTTTGTTATGAGTTATGAATAAGCTCAATTAATTGAAAAATATTTATTGTTGAAACCATTTTATTTATAAAATTTCAATTATTACACAATAAACTTATTATTGAAAATAATATAAACTTTTTGAAAGTAAATTATTTTAATTATCTTAGATGGTATTTTTCAACTATGAAATTTTTATCGAATGAAATGAAACCTATTTATGCAATTTGATTCGCTGATTGTAGTTTGTAGTTTAATAGAAATATTTAATGAATGACTTATTAATGACCAAGTGTATATTTTTGAATGTTCAAGTGATGTTTTATCCAAATATCATTTATTTTATTTTAGATGTATGTTAAAATTTATTTATTTTGTATTAAATAAAAAACTTATAATCTTTAATTATTAAAGTCACATCAATGTTTTAAAATATTGAACCATACTATTTAATAATAGCTGATACTTTTAAAGGATATCTGTTACATTATAAATTAATATTATCTATTTACTATTGATAATAATTTGATTCAATATTTACATAAGAGTTATTTAAACAGGTGCTATATGTGATAAAAGTGCACCGAGAATAGAAGGCCAACAATTTAAAGGATAAAAATTGGAATATTTACAATTAATAAAATAAAACTAGTTAAAAATTAACTTACTGCCAGGGAAATAGATATTTACGGGTAGCATATGAGGAGACGAAAACAAGTATGCTAATATAAAATCAATTGGGAAAACTAGAAAAGAATTGTCAATAAATAAAAATTAATTAGTAATTAATTAGTTATATGTTATGTGGCAAACTAAAAAAGATAATCAAATTAATCTTTTTGCTTAAATTAATAAAAAAAATTAATTTTTTTCATAATTAGCAGAAGGAAAAAAGTCACCTGCTCAATTATAGTAGTGCAAAAAAATTATCTTATCTTTTCTCTGGTACCTAATTTGATTATTTTGTTATTCAATTACAATAGAAGCCAGTATAAAAGCGATGAGGCAAGTTCGAAAATGGTTAGATGGTCGAAGAGAAAATTTAACTGTACTAGATAACCAAAGATGGCTACTAAATAATGAGTGAAAATCAATATTAGCCAAGAGTAGATATCTAACTCAAGGGTCAGCTAATTCAACCTCCCCGAAGATTATCTATGTCGAATCAAAATTTTATGTAGATCAAGAAAATGCATATATTATATTCTTAGCACAAAATTTATCTTCCCAAATCTAGAATTGTAAAAGTATCGTTTCAATGTTACTTGTTCCTAGCAATTAAATAAATAAAAATAAATCAATTTAATCTATTTTAACTTAAATATAATAAGAAATAGTGATATTAAAACGTCATTAAACAAATTTTACGACAATTTAGACTGAAATATATTAGTAATTAAGTTGTAAATTAAATAAATTCTTATATGATTTATGTATATTTGTTAGAAATATACGATTATTAAGGAATTATTTAGCGAATAGTTACGAAATATAGTTCAAAACATAGCAATTTTCAAGGAGCATTTATCAAATTCTTAGGTAATATAATTTTTTTTGATAGAAATAAATGAATATATTAAATAAATTTACGAATACTTTTTATAAATACATGATAATTTTGGTTAAATTTAGTAAATCTACAAATATTTTATCTAATTTGGTTTGAAATATATTATTATTTGAGATATAACATACCAAATTCCTAGAAAGTTTAGTTATAAATACTTTATTATTTTCATAAAACTCATCAAATTCAAAAGCAATTTATGTATATTTGTTAGATATATGCAATAATTTGGTGTTATATTAAATAAAAATAGCCAATTTATTTATAGTTGTTAGAAATATATTATTATTTTGGTAAATTAAATAAAACCATAGACAATTTAAGTATAATTGTATGTGAAACAATCCTCGTTTAAATATATTTTTGAAAATTTAAATGTTAACGCTACAGTATTAAATTCATTTTTAAAGACATCTATCTAATCACTTTTCTATTTATATTTTTCAAATCATGATTGACGGATGTTTTTATTAATAGCAATATATATATATTGATAAAATTTTAGGAAAACAAATATTGCTTTATTGAGTCACTACGTATAATTATATTATTCAAATTCATTTAATATTATTATTATAAAAATAATTAAAAGGTACAATCTATATTATTATTATTATTATATTTATTTTTATTATTATTATTATTATTATTATTATTATTATTATTATTATTATTATTATTATTATTATTATTATTATTATTATTTTGAATTTAATTAAAAATTATTGTGTTGGATATTATATATTTTGTGGCAACCAGACCCAATACAAAAATTTTTAAAATTTATATTATATTTTTGCAATATTTTTGCAAAATTCTTTTGTTTTCTCTTATTATATTAATGTTCATTATATTTTTACAATAAAATTTCTTTCACACTGACACTATTTAGTTTAAAATATATCAAAACAAAAAATGCAATATAGCTAATTTGGAGATTGCAAAGAAAAGGGAAAACGATACAAATTGCAAAAGAAAAAAGAACTTGTTACATTTATTAAAATAATCCATGACATTTATGCCGCAATTTATTTAACAAAAAATTTAACATTTCAAATGAATAGTTTGCTAGATTTTTGACAAAAAAAAGAATATAAAAAATATTTATACTAGATCAAGTTATATCTAAAAAAAGATTTATAAAAACCGATAAAAGCAAAATTTCTTTTGGGAGGTTTATTGTAAAATGAAAGCAAAATTATGTTACCAGCCAGGAGAGTTTGATAAATACAAAGATGAAAGGAAAGGAAACTAGCAATTAATCTTTGGGCTCTTTAAAATGGGACTATAATATCAAGCGTTTAAACTACATGGACACAAAGGATATGTTAGGGAAAGTTAAATAAAAAAATTTAAAGAGCTTCAAGAAAAAAACTAAATAATGGTATTTATACAATTTTCTCGAAACAAAAATATAAAAAGCTTTACTAGAAATTACAGTGAATGAATGCATTTGTATTAATGCTTATGTTTATTATTTTAATTATTTAAAAAATTAGTTTCTACCAGGGGAAACTGCTAAAAATTAACAGAAATCAAATAATATAACATTTAATTATTATTGCTTATTCTTCATGTCTGTTGTCTAACTGAAATATGTAATAAAATAAAATCTGGTTCAGGTTGTTTTAAAACTTGAGAATAAAATAACTTTTATTTCTAAAATCGTTTTTTATTATAACTACCATATAATACTTATTATTAATAATAATAAAATTTTTTAATTATTTATAATAATGGTAACATTTAAATTTTCAATATAATTTTGAATAATTCTTAAAATGTTATTTATACACTAGCTATAAATTACTGTGCACACGATTGTTGTGATTAGTGTATGTGTGCTTGAATTTTCATATTTCTGCTTTTCTATAAAAAATTCACTTAATTTATGTCAATATCTATGATTTATTGTCAATAATTCAAGGTCTGTTTATTTTTTTAATATACAAATTAATTTTTTTTCACAGTATATATTAATTTGTGATAATACTCTATATAAATTATGATAACTGTTGGCGTACAATAATGACAATACAAACCTTCTAATTCATCATTATTTAAACCATTTCAAAAGATTTTTAATTGCTTTTAATATTTAAATTATAAAGTATAAAATAATATTTTCAATTTTGATTTATTTAAGAAAAACAAATTGAAAATAAAAACAAATAGATGCAAAAACCTTTTAAATATATTTTAAAGTAATTTTAAAAATTTTAAATTGCTATGTTGTGTAAGAGTAATTTTGTTTGAAGTTGTTGAATCTTAAAATTCCCATTTTAATTTTTTAAAGAAAAATTTAAGAATAAATTTTTCTAGTCAATTATAAAATGTTGATTTGATGCAAGTAAGACATAAAAAAATTGTCTCCATTTTAACTTTTTAATCGAATAAAATTTCCAAGTTTTTGTCAGTTCCAAAATCTGATTCCCATGCTTGGAAATCATTGGCATTTCACGCTTCAGTGCATTTATCAAGTCACAAGGCATGTACAAGTTCGGTGTAATTTATTGCATCTATATTCACGAATCCGAATTATTATAAAAAATAAATTTTATATAAAACTAAAAATTTTAATTTTAGTAAAGTTCCTGTAAATTTAGAATTGTTTTAAAGCACGTTTCATTTGATTTGAACCGGCAGATATGAAAAATAATATTTTAAAATATTTTATTAGTTAAAAACTTTTAAAATTTATTATATTTAATTTTAATTTTTGAGTTACTGTAAATTGTTATTTTCAAGATATTTTTTGTCTCTGATGTCAAAAGTGCTCTTAATTTATGTCTTGATTTTGATCTAAGTACATTCATATTGTCAAAAAATGTACTTAATTTATTAACTCCTACAATTAAATCAACTTTCTAATTATTCATAAATTTTCATCAAACATCTATTCTCTTATTCTTTTCATTTTCTTTGTTTTAATTGTTTAAACAATTTTTTATCATAAATTTAAATTATTTATAAAATTTTATTTTTTGTTAAAAAATAAATGTTTCTTATTATTTTGAATGTGATATCATTAAACTGAAAATAAATTATGCTATTCAAATTTTAAGATTAGCCTTTTTTGTATATTGGTACGTTTTAGATGGGACACATTTATAATCATCAGAAAAGCACTTGGTTTATCTTTGATCTGTTTTCTTTTAATATTTCACTAATTTTCATTTGAATACTCAAACGGATAAAATATAGATTGATTTATCTAAAAAGAATTTATAAAGAATAAAACTTTTTGATTTAAAATAAATTAGAAATAAATGCATTAGAGAAGCAAAGAAAATCGGGAAATTACAAGATTTGAAATAAATGAATTTACCATTAAATTGAATTGATAATAGATAACGAATAAAATAAAAATAAATTTCAATGTAACGATGAAAAAAATATATAATCTACCAAAATTTATTTTTCATTTTCAGATTATTTCTAATTTCAGACAATATATGAATTCAAAAAATACGATTAAAAAGGATTTTTGTTATTATTTTCCTTAGAATTAATTTATTAATATTTTAAAATAAAATATAAAAATATATAAAATTTCAAAATAAAAATTTTATTTTAATTTTAAATTAATTTTTTGTTTCGCTTTATAAATTAATTTTAAAATTTAATTAAAAGCTACAAAATAAAAGTAATCCAGCTTTTGAGATTTAAAAATTTACAAATTTAATATTTAACCTTTTAACATTGTCATGGTATATATTTGCATATTAACATCTCTAATTAAAACATACAACATTACACAATTTATATGAAAAATATATGTATTAATCATTCCATTTTTATTTGTAATTTAGGTAATAATAAATAATTTATATTTTAGTAGATATACATCATGTATTATTTATCATAATAAATTCAATGGCGTTGTTTTATATCATAGAACAAGAAAAATATGAAGGATATTTTACAAGCACTGGTGAGGCACCAAGCCAATGGATTGCTGACAAAATTTCATATAGTCCGTTAACGGTTAAAGTATTTTAAACTTATTAGTTTTGACAAATTTGATTCCTAATTCATCTAAAGGATACTCTCAAATTGTCAAATGTCGCAGAAAATATTATGATTATTATTATTAAAAGATAACATGAATAAAAAACTCTTCGTACGATATATTTCGACAGCATAACTGTCATCTTCAGATACACAAAACCAACTCAAAATATTATAAATTAACTTTTAATTTAAACAAATTATTTTTTTATATTAATTTAATTTTGTAATAAATAAACATTTTAAAAATATTCAAATACTTTTAACTAATTTAAAATGTGATTTAAAACTATTAAAAATTATAATATTTATATAAATAACATTTTAAATTAGTTAAAAGTATTTGAATATTTTTAAAATGTTTATTTATTACAAAATTAAATTAATATAAAAAAATAATTTGTTTAAATTAAAATTTAATTCATAATATCTTTAGTTGGTTTTGTGTACCTGAAGATGACAGTTATGCTGTCGAAATATATCGTACGAAGAGTTTTTTATTGGTGTTATCTTTTAATTAAATCATTGCCAAATTTATTTAATTAATTATTATTATTGTTATTATTAACTAAAAGACAAAGTACCAGAAATATTTGTTAAATAAACTTACTTGTCGTACTACTTTATTAAGCTGAAATCGATATTATTTTTTACTAATGAGCAAAATAATAACGATTTCAGCTTAATAAAGTAATACGAAATATTTCTGGGGGTTTGTCTTTTAGTTAATAATAACAATAGCAATAATATTATAAGGATTTTTTTTGTGTTTCACCTATGATTTCATTATAAGTGACATAATATTAATAATATTAATTAACATTATAAAATTTACTATCAGACAATATATATATATTGAACCCTAATGCAATATTTTCTAAATATGTTACTCGATCTCAGTTTTTGAACTGCCTCATTGATGTGAAATATTTAACTTACGCAGACGTATTCTTTCTTCTTTTTTCGGTTGTTATACCTTTAGTTCGTTTTTTTCAAAGTTTCTTTATTCCCTAATTTATCTTTCGATACATCATCAAAACTTTTTCAGTCATCAAATTTATATTAAATGCATTTTGTGACATTGACTACTGAGCCTTTGAATTTAGTGCAATATCGAATATCATATTACTAAAGTTTTACAACGATAAATGAATAAAATGAAATTAGAAAAACATTAATTAGATATAAATTTTTAAATTCCTCACAATCTTATTTCGATTTCAATTTCCTTAAATCATAAAAAATTTACAAAAACGTAAAATTTTACACATTACAAATACATTTTTATTGCTATTTTTCAGATTTTCATTTATTTTATCAATGTATTTTGTAAATTGTTTATTCTTACTCGTCTCTATATAATTGTAGTAATTATTTTTATTTCTAAAAACCTTATATTTTATTCAAGTCTTTCTTATATATCCCTGTTTTAGAGTCTTCAAATTTTGGTTTTTGCTATACTAATCTTGCTCATCCTAGTGTTTCACATTGTAATATCTCGGTATTTTGATTAAATTGGTTTAACTTCATTTTCTGAACTCTGCTTCAGACATATTTTATTCTCTGTCCACGTTGTAACATTTGTCTCATGTGTCTATTTCCATATTAATTTCAATACAAAAATTAATTTAATCATTTAATAGTTTTAATTTATAAAATATATATTTCAGTAAATCAATCAGTGATTCAACAATGGAAGACATCAATCATGCTAAACATTTATCCAATGAAATTCAAATATAATGATAATAAAATGACTCAGATTCAATTCTTAAACCAATCAGTGTTAATACAGCACATCATTATTAAATTTATTTATAAAAATATCAAATATTTATATTTTATTATCAAAATTTCCAAATACTTTTATTTGATATTATTCGAAGCTTTCCAGTGCCTGTTACTACAACTATGTTATTAACTTTTTGAGTATTATAAAATAGTATAATATAATTTTCTGAAACTTTAAGCTTTGAGACCTTTAATAGAACTGGAGGACAATCAAATTCCGACTTTAACACTAGATTAAAACAAAATTAAATTTAAAAATTAAAGAAAAAATAATTTTATAATTATTTGATAATCTCACAGAAATGTCGAGACGAGAAACGTGATAAATCGAAGCTGGATATTGACAAAACTATAACTAATTATCTTGAAAAATATAATCATAAATCAATATCATAATTTTAGAAATATTCCTGTTCACAGAATCCTAAATAAAATTAAATTAAACTTACTTATCTTATTTATCGCAAAGTCAAAGGAAATTCTGATCTGACCCCATTACAATGGCAATTTATTAATCATATTGAGAATTCTTTTTAAAATTCCCGCTTTGACATTGGTTCAAAATATATAAATTTAACTTAAACGACAATCTGACAGTTTTCATTAATGGGAAATTTTCAATGAATTTTCATTTCAATTTGTCTGAAAATTTATTCGCATTTATTAAAGGAACAAACAAGCAATTTATTCCTAACAATTGTCATAGATAGATGACAGACGATTCAAACAAAATAAAGAATCATTTTTTTATTAAATATCATGGAACTGTTGAATGACCTTTGAAATATAAAATTTTATTATTATTATTATTATTATTATTATTATTATTATTATTATTTAAATAAAATTTAAATAAATAACAAAGTTGGCCAATTTCCGCAATGTTTGTTCATAAAATATGAAATATTAAGACCGATAATCGGCCTTGATCACTCATAACCAAAATTTAATTAGACTTTCGCTTTCCCCTCTTCTACTCTGATTGATGTTTTCTTTCACTCAATTGTAGTCAACAAATATATTTATTTAAACAAATTTCCAAAATATTTTTCTAATTAGATTTACCAACATTATAAATTTATTAAATTAAAATAAAAAATTTTAAAGTTTTTTTAAAAAATAAAAGTTATTCATTCAATTCTAACAAATGTTATAAATTCATCAAATTAGATTAAAAACTTTTAAAAAATTTTTAAAAATAAAAGTTATTCATTCAATTCCAAAAAATGTTTTGTAATATTTTAAAATCTAATTAGCATTTCAGAAACAATCTTAATAAATATATAAAAACTTAATTATTTCATTTTGGATTTTCGACATATGACTCAAAAATTTAGAAAATAAAATAAAAAACAGAAAACTATGTTTTAAAGACATTGAGGACTCGTCTAATTTGTTTGCTTATATTATTTATTAGGAAGCAATTGTTTTAATGGTAATAATAACAAATTTTCTATCGTGTCCAAATCTTTTCCTCATATTTTTTATCTTTAATTTCTAGGTCAACGCTACTTTTTCAGTTGATAAAATCATGAGATATAGAGCTTTAAAATATCTATTTCAAAAGACACCATGCATATTAAGTCGAGGACATCATCCTCCATTTTGTTGAAATTGAATTTGACTGTGAATTATACAAGCACGAAAGTCAAACGTTCGGTTTGACCGAGTGTTGAAATAATTCCACGGTGGATTTATAATTTGAGTTAACTTTATTCGTTTTGGGGTTTCATTGAAAAGACTAAATTTTCTTTTCAGTGTTTTCGGTGAAATATTATGGAATATGAAATCAATATAAACAAGATAATAAAATAATATTCCAAACAAACAAATTAAATGTTATCAAAAATATCAAAATTTTATCGCTATTCCGCCCGATTTAAACAAAGTAGGAAAATTCAATTAAAAAAACCCGTGTTCATAAATGCAGATATCAGTGTGATGACATGAAGATTGAATGCCAGCTTTCAATTAAGGAGGTCACCTAGGGTGGGCAGACTTGTTTCGTGATGTGAAACATTTTTCCAATTCCAATTGGAAACTGAAGGAAATCGACTGTTGAAATTGATAATTAGATTTTCTTTTGTCACAATTTTATTGATTAAAGATTTTTTGTTCCTTTTAACAGTTTTTTTCTTTCTCTTCATGCAAAATAAATAAAACATCTGGCTTCTTTTCTTTTAATGTAAGAAAATCCTAGTTTTGCCCATTTCAACATTAAGCACCTTGTAACATTGCAATTATTCACAATTTTATTGATTCATTTCTTTTTTTTTAATCAAATATTTGTTCTGTGAATTTCTGAAATTGATTTTATTGTCTTATTTATGGCAATGAGATTTGAATTAAATTTCTGTTGAAATTTCTGTCAGTGTTTTATTTTCATTTTCATTCAGTTAAATCAAATTAAAATATTACTTGGCTCAGCCTAGCCCCTTCTCTTCGTGAAATGGTCCCAAATGTCAAAAATTTAATTTAATTCTTAAATTTTAATACAATGTGATATAAAAGTACATTTTTTATAAAATATACTGTATTTTATAGATTGGAGAGACTTCGCGCCATTTTATACTCGAGTTCATGAACATTATCGACTAAAGGGATTAACCAATATTAGTGAATTAGTAAAACAAATATGTTTGACTTTAAAATTTTATTAAAAGGTTAATTATTCTGAATATGCTATATATGAAACGCTGTTGACAAGATCATTGTATCCATAGATTTATATGCAAACTGATATGAGTAAGAATGCTTTGAATGCTTTTATACAGTTTTATTTATGTAAAATTTGAATAAGTTAAAATTTTATTATTTTTTTTGCGAATTTTAATATTTATATTTAAAAGTTTTATATTATAAAAGTTTATTTTAATTTATTTATATAAATCTATATTATTTTGGTTAAGTTTTTACCTAATAATGACAATGTATCTGTTGAAATAAATTGTAAAATGGGTGTTTGAATGGCGCTTTCTTGTGGTATTTTTTAAATTATGAAAATTTTAATCAGTAAAATTTTTTTCAAAATTAAGATTTTTTTACATTTTTTATCGTCATTTCCTTTTCACACTATCTATTAATAAAATTAAAATAATTGACATTTAAAATGGACAGTACTGAAAATTATAGTTAAATATAAAACATCATATTGATAGACAGTCTAAAATAGAAAGGAAAATATGGAAATTATTGATATTTTTATAAATTCCGAATCTCACTTTGCTTTACTATTCAAAGTAAAAGCTAATATTTTAAAAAGGATGTAACTCTTCCAAAATACATTTTTTCGCACACTTTAATTTGTAAAAGTTGATCAGTTTTGCGAATTATAGTTGTTGAAAAAACTTTATATTTTAAAAATCGTTTTCTTTAATTTTAATTAAAATATTTTAGTTCATTAAATCAGAGTATTTTAAAGAATGAATTTTTTAAATTTGACAAACATTTTTTATTCAAAGAAAAGTTTAAAAATAATACTTTTCCATCTATTAGTACAATTAAATAAGATCAACATTCAATTAGTATTTCAGATTTTTATTATTCAGATTGAAGAGGAAAATTTTCATTTTTTGTTAATTTTAAGTTAATATGTGTAAGGATAAATATTAAAAATAAAATTCATAAATAATTAATTTAAATTATATATTAATAATACAGAATTCTTAAAATAGAATTGTTTAAATATCCTCAGAACGGCAGAAATTCGAAGGAATTTAAATTTTTTAATATCAAATAATATTTTATAAAAATGGATGTTCTAACTTGATCTAATAATATGAAAGACTTTATTATAAAATTTATTACATAATTTATTTTATATTTAATCAGGAAACCAACGCCCTCTACTAATTATATATATGCAAATATAAAAGAAATATCAAATATTTGTTTCTTATTTAAATGATATTTTAATTCCTAATAAAAAATTCTTTCGTTCTATTTTAATTGCATTTTAATGCGATCATAAATGCGGGCACTGTAAATATTTAATTATATAATAATGAATTTTTTGTTTTAATTAAACCTCCAATGAAATAATTTCAGCATTTAAGACATTAAAAAAACAACACGTAAAATTCTGTATTGTTTATTTATTTATTTATATTTATTATTGAAGGAAATTGATGAACTAATGCTCAAAAATGACTGATGCGGAAAATCGGGTTATACTCAATGTTGGCGGCATTCGACACGAAACATACAAGGCAACATTGAAGAAAATTCCAGCCACACGATTATCCAAACTTACTGAGGCCCTAGCAAATTACGACCCGATGTTAAATGAATATTTTTTCGACCGCCACCCAGGAGTATTTGCACAAATTTTGAACTATTATCGCACTGGCAAATTACATTACCCTACGGATGTTTGCGGCCCTCTGTTTGAAGAGGAATTGGAATTTTGGGGCTTAGATTCCAATCAAGTTAGTTGAATGACTTTAATTTATTTTTATGGAAAAACAAAATTTCTAATTGTGTAGATGTTTTGTATTTGTTTAACTGAATTAAGGTTTTGCTAATGATCAGTGTTGAAGAAAAAAAAGGAATTTTATTCTAATTTGTTTTTCTTCTTTTTTTATTTATTCCCCATTTCTTGGCGCTAGATTTTTGAATTTAATTAGTGAATAAATTGACGGTTTTCATTTCTCTGAAATTTATTAAATTCCCATATTTTAGAGAAAGTTCATAATAAGCTATCAGCGAAATATTTGATTTAATTTTTCTTTATTTAGTGTAAATAAATGTATTTTCCCAAATCTCCATATGTTTGGACAAGTTATACATAATTTAATGTAAATTAAACTGCATCTCTTTTGATTAGTATGGAGATAAAAGTAGTATGCAGGCTATACTTGGAAGACCGTTTTACTTCCATGATTTTTTCTAGAACTCAATAATAACTTACAAACTTTCCATTTATTATCAACACGTGTTTCTATAATTTTTGGTCTGTAAATAAATCCTATAAATAGTCTCTTAAATCCTGACATTCTCAAAAAACTGTATATATAAGATTAAATAAATAAATTGGTAATTTATAATAATAATAATAATAATAATAATAATAATAATAATAATAATAATAATAATAAATAATAAGAAGAAGAAGAAGAAGAAGAAGAAGAAGAAGTTAATATTAATCAGGGAAGAAAAGGAGAAAGTGAAACCCTAGTTAAATTTTGATTATTAGTGATCAGGTCCAATTCTCAGTCAATATATATTATATTTCATTTTCTGAATAAACATTGCGGAAATTGGCTAAAATTCTCATTTATTTCAATTTTATGTAATAATAATAATAATAATAATAATAATAATAATAATAATAATAATAATAATAAAACAGATACGTGAATAATAAAATAATCCTTGCGGCGAAGAAATAATTATATTGTTGAAAAAAGTTTCGATTATTTAATTACTAATTCACATCAAGGGCTTATTTTGTTATTCACATATCTGTTATATTAATTTATGCTGCTACCAAGGAATCACCGTTTTATACTTATACTAATAATAATATTAAAATAGTAATATCTAATAATTAATAATAATATTTTAAATAATAATAATAATAACAATAATTATAATTATAATATTAATAATAATAATTTTTAATAATTAATAATAATATAATTTAAATAATGATAATAATAATAATAATAATAATAATAATAATAATAATAATAATAATAATAATAATATTAGCAACAATATTAATATTAATAATAATAAATATATAACAAAGTTTCTTAAACAAATATTAAGTTTCATAATTTAAGTAAAACTGACATCTAAATTTCAGAACTGATATAATGTATCAAAAGACTAAAAATATTGTTTCGATTTCTGGAGAATTTCTACAAACAAGTCAATTATTTATTCGCTTTTTGTAAGTAAACGTTTAATGCCAAGTCTACCGTTTTATGTTGTTTTTGATACATTAAAATTGTAAACAAATCTGTACATCAATTTCCGAGCTTGTCAAAGGAAAACAATAGAAATTGTTGGTTAACTAACGTTAACGAGAATATAAAAGCTCATGTTTTGAAAATTAAATATGTTTAAAATTGCTTTGAAATCCTTGAAAATGGATACACATATTTAGAAATGTATTTTCTGAATATGTTTTCTACTTAAATGTATAAATTGACATGTTATAAGTGCTATGCTACATACAAAGACAAGTTGTCCGTCCCGTTAGTTGAATGATTTGAGTAATGCTACTGATAATGAAAATAAGTGTAAAGAAACAAAATATTTAAATAATTGTAAAATTATGATTCTTTTAATGAGAAGCTATTGTGTTTGAATCACAATCCCTTGTAATTAATATTCAATCAGCAACTAATCTATTAATATTAATTAATCAATTAGCAATTACAACATTATTAATTTCATTTTTTCGAAATTACTTAAAATAGCAAGCTGACGATGAAGATTATTTCCTAGAAATATATTTCAATTATTTGGCTTTCTTTATGTAAATTACATTTGTCAAACATTTAAACTTGCAGGTTGGTCATTTTGATATTACTGTAAATTTTGGTCATGTGTCATAGAAAAGCTTGGATACTGTTGAGCTGGCAGAAAATCTTTGATGGTATATATTCTTTATTTACATACCTTTAATTTGGCACTTTCTTTATCAAGTGTAACACTTTATAAAATCAATGCCAAAAGTTTGCGTTACACAGGGATGAATAAAGGTTGATATATGATACTAATAATTTTATTTAGTCTCACAAAAATATTTTAACACTCAATCAAAAATAACAGTCAGTTCTAAACTGCAGCGATCGAAACTGTATTTGAAAAGTTTTTCTGTTCTGTCAAGGTTCTTTATAAAATACTTGATTGTCAGTGTCAGTTCAGTTTGTCTGACAACAGCATGTTCAAAATAGCTTGTTTTTCTAAACACTAAAAATATTAAAAGAAATATTTACAAAAGAATTTACAATTATTTTTTGATCTTATGTAAAATATTATGTTAATATTTAAATTTTTATTTTGCATTGTTTTACGATTTTCATAAATTTATTTAAACAAAAAATTATATTATGTATAATTTAAGATACAATATAATTGTTTGATATTTGAAATTTAGTTCTGTAAATATCAATTTCTAAAGAAACAATAAATTCAGACGTAATATTTTATCAGACTCCCAGACAAGACTTAAATAAATTCTCAATACTATTATTATTCTTTAATTTTAATCGCTGATTTACTTACTAATTTGATGAATTATTATATTTTTGAAAACTTTTAATGGCCCTTAGCGAATACTTGAGAAACTTCTCAATACAGAATATAAAATATTTTAATAAAATTTCTAAACGAGTTAAATGAAAAGGAGATATAAATTATGAAATTGGAAAAACATTAATTATGGACGCAGCATGTTTATTTATTAATACCAGAAAAGGTTTGCCAATCACATGAGTCTGTAAGTTTTATTTTTTATTATTTTTATGAAATTTTTCGACTCAACTCACTAAAATATTAAAAAATTAATATTTGTGAATTACAAAGAAATATATACATTTTTAAAAGTTTATTATTATTATTATTTTTATTATTATTATTATTATTATTATTATTATTATTATTATTTTAATTATTATTATTATTGTTATTATTATTATTATTATTTTTATTATTTTTTTTGATTAATAAAAAAATTGGTTAATATTTTTTAAAAAACTTTTTATTATTATTATTGCTATAAAATCTTTCATTAACTTAGTCACTTAAAACTTATTCTATGTAAATTATCAAAAGTATTTAGACAAGATTATAATGTTATGACAATTATTAAGTCAATGAGTGCAAATATTTATATAGTATATGAAGTCACATGTTGCAATTTAAAATTAAAATAATTCCTAGAAATGTGAAATGTGAATAGTTTTGGTCTTAAGAATTTTTCAGTGATCCAATTGCATATAATTTTGGATATATATATATATATATTATAAGGACTTTTTTTGTTTTTCAACTCTGATTTCTTTATAAGTGACATTATATTTTCAACAAAATTTGACTATGAATCAGATTTTATAGAAAATAGTATGTTATATATTATGGACTTGTTTCCTTTAAAAATTATTATTTTTATCATCCAAATTTTATAGGCAAATTTAATAAAGATAAAGTTATTAGTTAAATTGAAAAGCTATTTTTGAAAATTAAATTTTACAATTCAATTTGTTTATTAATTGTCAAATAAATAACATTTGAATATATATATATATATATATATATATATATATATATATATATATATATAAATGTAGAACAAAATTGATATTATTTGTTGTTTAAATGATTTATTATTTATATTATCTCTATAAACCGAAAACAAATGTGAGAGGAATTACTTAAGATTGTATAGTGCACTTATTTTATGTTCATGAAGTTGATATAATTCGGTGGCTCATAAAGGGATGATCCGCGGATTTCTGATCACAGGTCAATGGAAGAGTCAGAAAATAATTTTAATATCCATTTGTTTTTATTTAAAATGGTTAAAGATTTGAATTAAAATTTAATTGAAACATAAATTAAACATCAATTAAAACACCGTAAAATGCCAATATTTTTGTGAGACTAAATAAAACAATTACTTTCATATATAAACTGTTTTCCAACCGCTTCTAACTTAAATTTTTGGCATTGGTTTTATAAAGAGTTACGCTTGATAAAGGAAGTGCAGAAATTCTTTTTTACATAAGGAAGGAAAGAAATATAGTTCACTCTTCTTTGCAGTCCGCAATCTGAAACCAAGCTTTCCATAGCAAATATAACTTGAAGAACCACTTATTTAATTAATCCAGCTTCAAATAAACATTAAATTACTTTTAATTTAATTTAAATAATTAATTTGGTTTGTAATGTAGATTTACTTTAATTTGATAGTTCTTCCTACTGGGGCCATAATTTCAGGCGGCCTCAGTGGCGTTGTATGCCGCATCTATAAAGCAGTGTTTTTGTTTAAATATCTTTTTGTTTTTCCTTCTGCATGGTTTTGACTGAAAATATGAATAAATGAACAACCAAATGATTTGAGCTAGTGATCATCTTTTGGGGATGATTGACAGTCTAAAAACTATTCTTTGACTACATTTCAGTTAAAATGTGTTAAAGAAATGAGATTAATAACTTATTTGGAGAATTAATGTAACCTTGCAATTTTTCAGAATTGTCTGGTAAGTAAAGGTCAAACAAGAATTAGTTATTTTAACGAGCAGGTCGAATCTCAAACAATTATTTTAATAATGTTACAATGCATAGAAGTTAACGGCTGTAAGGAGATTTTTTGGTGATGTAACACTTAAGTTGACAGTCGAACTATTTGACATTGAAAAATCGACTGTGGAAGACTGGAAAGAAAATGGAAGAAAATCCCAAACTATCTGACGAATGTTGGATAAAAACAAAAGATTTTTAAAAATATATTAATCCCATATGTAAAAAATAATTTCTTTTCTAAACCATATTTTATTCTTTTGTCACAATTTTATTCAAGCGTTTAGTATACAGGCTTCCGATGATTCAAGCCAATAAAGCGATAGATAGAGGCAGGCAAATGTTTGAAAATGATAATTTTTATTTCAGAATATATAAAAATATCATACGATACAGATTTCATATTCTTATGTATTTCATTGAGAAACTATGAAAAGCCTTGGAGAAATGCTTAGAGAATAGAAAATGTCGAAACAAATAAATTCATAATAAATTATTTATTTGTTGTGTAATTATTTCAACACAAGGCTGAAAACAACATTTTTCTTTTATACTTATGCATAACCAGCAATGTATAATTGAATTTATTGACTGCTAGTGCATTTTGACATGAGTATGAATTTGTGTTTCAACCAACACAGTTTCATACTCATGTCCAAATGCACTAGTAGTCAATAAATTCAATTATACATTGTTTCAACTTAAACAATAATATAGAAATGTTACAGTTACAACTGTTTGCAATGAATATATTCAACCTATAATAAAATTAAAATCAATAAGTTGATATTATAGAAACACACAAACTTGCATGTGTGTTTAGTTGTAATACTGCAATCTATAATGTTTATACTATAAAAACATTAAATATAGAAAATGATGGCAAACATACAAATACAACAAATAGTAAAATATGCATGTAAACTATGGACATATGGAAATCACTGTGGAATAAATGCATTATATTTATGTTGACATAAAGTTTTGGTGAGAAGTTGCTAAACTGTATTATAAGATGCGCTTATTCATTGGAAACAGGTGTAAATTACAAGTCAAGTTGTAAAACTTTTCTTTATCTTAGAATTTCCAGATGAAAAAACGGCATAAGTATAAATTCTTAATTTTTTAAAACTGAAAATTCTAAAATACATTTAAATTCAAGTTTTTATTTGCCACTAAGATTATTACGAAATGATAAATTATTTTAACTAAATTTAAAAGATTTTTGATACTCTGCTAAATTTAATTAATAAGCATTTCTAATATATTATACGGTTCACAAACTTTAGGTTTCTCAAATTATATAAATTTATTAAGTAATCATTTACTCATATTATTTCTGAGTGGATGCCATTTATAGTCATAGATAGACAAATTTCCCTAATTGATGTGTGGCAGTATATGTTGTGAAAGGTTTAATCTCTCATTTCAAAACATAAACAAATTTATCCAAACATTGAGCTATTTTTTCAAATGAATAAAAGAATAGAAAACGCATTGTATTTAGTTTAACACCATAATTCATATAATCCGATCCACAATCGTAAGGTTTGTAAACCCTTGGCTTAAAACATTATGAGCAAAAAACATAAACATATTGTTTTAATTCACAACTTTGTTTATTTAGTAAAAGTAGCAATTTACAATAAAATAATTAGTAAATAATATGAAAAGCTTTTACTAAGTGATTCAAGTTTATTAAAAACAAAATCCAATCATTCCATGTTCAATTTAAACTTAAAACAATTTTTTTACTAATTTTTTTATATTTTGTTTTAATTGAACCAAATTTATTTATATATAGTTTTAAACCTATTATTACATAAGAAATTCCAAAATTTCAAAAAAAAATTTTTGAAGAAAGTAAAGAAAATATGACAAAATATTCGGTTAATTTGTCATGTTTAATCCTATCATAACATAATGTGGACAAGATAAAACCGATTTATTCCTTGTCAAAATTGAGTCTTCTGTCATCCATCAATTGAAATAAATGAGCTCTGAGAAAATAAATGGCGATAATAATTGAAGTTAATAATAATAATGATAATAATAATAATAATAATAATAATAATAATAATAATAATAATAATAATAATAATAATAATAATAATAATAATAATAATAATAATAATAATAATAGCCGATAAGTGATTAATAAAATAAGCCCTGGCTGTAAAGTAATAATTATAAACAAATCTGAAATATATTATTAGTATTATTTTTATTATTATTATTATTATTATTATTATTATCATTATTATTATTATTATTATTGTTTTACAAATTATAAGAGTAAATTATGTAAGCAGATGGGAAATTTAGAGTATAACATCGTTTCTAATTCGTGTAAGGTACGCAATATGTTTATTAATAAATCAAAAACTCCGGTTGGATTGTGTTCTGATCTCGTTTATCAATTTACATGTAATGGGTGTAATGCCACATACATTGAAGAGACTTCCCGTCATCTCTGTACTCGAGTTCTAGAGCATTGTCGATTGAAAGGTTTGACCAATATTAGTGAGCACAATAGAGACTGTAAAACTAAAATAAGAATGTCTAATATGTGAAGCATTGCTGATAAGGTCATTGGATCCAAAGATTAATGTGCAAAGGACTATGACTACAAATGTTTTTAATATTTTTAAATTGATATTTTTTGTTTTTAAAAAATTATTGCCTTTTAATATTATTTCTATTATAATTTAAACTTATAAAGTATTTTATTAATACTTTAAAAATGTTTAAATTGTAAAATGAAAACAAATATTTAAATATTGATTCAAATATTTATTTATAAAAAACATTCAATTAAAAAATTATATATATATATATATATTGATCTATTCTATTTTTAAGTTGGATTTTTGTGTCTGAAGAAGACAGTTAAACTTTCAAAATGTATCGCACAAGAGTGTTTTATTGGCGTTTCTTTATTAGTATTATTATTATTATTATTATTATTATTATTATTATTATTATTATTATTATTATTATTATTATTATTATTATTATTATTATTATTATTATTATTATTATTATTATTATTATTAGTAATATTATTATTATTATTATATTAATTTTATAATCATTATTTTATTAATATTTTTAATAATTAGCATAACAATTACTTTATTTAAACAATGAAAATATTAAGAAATTAATAAATTAAATAACGGCTTATACAATGTAATAGAGTTAATTAATTTATTTTAAATTTCGTTGTTATTCGTAAACAAAAATAAAATAGGAAGTTCCACTGAAATTCCCTGGAAATATATTGTATAATTGATGTTTATATATTTATTTATTAGAAATGACAGGATTAATTCTCAATAGATTCCTAAGAAAGGATCATTTTGTAGTACATATCTAATGCAAATGTTTCAGTTTTGCATTTTCATAGAATTGTTTACTTCTGCTAAGTCTATTTATATTGCTAGACCAGCATTGGGAGGTTTGTTTGGTGACTGTTCAATATTACAATTAGGGAATTGTATACATTTAATAGAGAATACATTCAGCGTTTGAATAAATGTATCTATTTTTATATTTAGTTTTATTTATGACATTTGAAATTAAATTGATATTTATAAATTTGTTTTTTATTTATTTTTTCTCTGATTACTTTCTGTAAATCCAATTAAAATAAATTAAGATAATAATTTAGATAATTTATATGTTTTAATTTATTTTATAATTGATGTTGCAATTAATAATTTATGTTAATAATAATAATAATAATAATAATAATAATAATAATAATAATAATAATAATAATAATAATAATAATAATAATAATAATAATAATAATAATAATAATAATAATAATAATAATAATAATAATAATAATAATAATAATAATAATAATAATAATAATAATAATAATAATAATAATAATAATAATAATAATAATAATAATAATAATAATGATAATAATAATAATAGTGATAATAATAAAAATAATAATAATAATTTATTTTTATGTTTTAAATAAAGGTTGAACCTTGCTGCTGGATGACATACACTGCTCACAGAAGCACCCAAGACACATTGCAAATACTCGATAGAATTGATATAGATACAGAAAGAACAAGTGAAAGTGAACTTTACAAAAGATTCGGTCTTGAAGAAGAATTTGAGGATAATGAATTATCCTTTTGGCAAAAATGGCGTCCTCGAATTTGGTCAGTATTAGAAGAGCCATACTCTAGTGTCTTAGCAAAGGTTGGTTAGTAATTCTTGATTTTTATCATTTTTGCTTTAGCTTTACTTTAAAAAACTAATGATTGCGGTGTAATTTCATTATTTCTGTTATTTATAACAAGTTTTATGTAGTTTTATATAATTTGGTATATGTTAAAAAGTGACATAAGTGAATAATATTTATTCTGACGACGAATCTATATGAACTATAACACACTCTTTTATAGCTCTCTTTGCTTAATATCTTCAAGGGAGTTTATTGGTTTTATTTGTGGTCAGACACACAAACATAACAACATTCAAACACAATTATCAAACATCAAAACCAACTTCTGATCTCCAAACTACAATTTTGACATAGTATTACTTAATAGGTTGATTTAATTAATTGTACAATATTCTTTAATTATCAGACCTTACTGTGTCAATAAATTATATACATATAGTTGAAAGTCAGTTATTATAAATATTTATGTTTACTTGTTTTATTATATATATATAAATTTTTATTTTATTATTTAGCTCGTTTCAGGAATCGGAATATCCATAATTCTAATTTCAATCATTTCATTTTGTATGAAAACATATCCCGGTTATTCAATTCCTCTCATTTTAAATCATACCTACAATGTCAGTATTGGAGGTGACCTATTTCAGTCTTGGAGTCTGTCACAGAAAGAAATCCAACCCCACACCGTTTTTTTCTATACTGAATGTATATGCAATGCTTGGTTCAGTATCGAGTTAATATTAAGAATGATTGTCACAGCCTCATGCCGAAGTTTCTTTCATGATGTTCTAAACATTATAGATATATTTGCCCTGCTTTCTTTCTATATTGACGTGTCATTTGTTTATTTTAACATTGAGAAAAGTCATTTAATTGAGTTCATGAGTATTCTTCGAATTATGAGACTTTTCAAATTGACTCGTCACATTTCAGGGCTTAAAATCCTGATTTTGACGTTTAAAGCAAGTGCTAAAGAATTATCTTTGCTAGTCTTTTTTCTTGTCGTGTTTATCGCGGTGTTTGCCGCTTTAATTTATTATGCGGAAAAATTTACGAAAAATGAATTGAATGATTTCACGTCGATTCCGAACGGCTTATGGTGGGCAATATGCACAATGACAACTGTTGGGTATGGGGATATGGTGCCGAAAACTTACCCAGGTTATTTTGATTTTTTATGTTATATTGTGTTTAAATGGATTTGTAGAAAACCTAAATTCTGTGATTTTTACCACATACCCTTTGTAATATTTTAATGTATTTATTTTTTCAGATTTGATATTAAGTCTCCTTCCATAGTATTACCTAAGCAGCCGGTTTTTTGAATATTTATCTGGGAATTATGATGTAATCACCAATGTCTCACATAATACTCTTTCTATAATTATAAAAATTCCTACGCTATATTTTAAAATATTTTAATTTTGGTTTTCCATTGCAAATTGTCAGACGAAAACCTTAGATTTATAATAAAATTTATTAAGATCCTTCAACGCCTGTTTTTCCATAATCACTTTCGCCAAATAACGTTTGAAAATCTGCTTTAGTGGCATTATTTGATTAAACATCATTGCCAAATGTTATTTATTTTTAAAAGTTTATGTGGTCCATGCACCTCCTTTACTAATATTACACATATTTCAAACTCATTATGTGTCCGATGGCTCCTCTTAATTCTAAGTTTCTAGAAACGTATTGTAGAGATAGGCTTCCAAATGTCTAAAAAATTAAAAATCATACTCCAAAAGAACCAGCCTATTCTTAGATGAATAACTTACCGTAGTAATTGAGATTCAGCTGAAGCTCAAGTTTTTTGTAGTAAAAATACTTTTAACAAACCACTTTCAGAAACTCATTTTTTAAAATTTAATTTATTATTATTTTTTATCAAGGGGTGCATGGAAATAAATCCAACTTAAGCATGTTGTGAGCGAAATTTTGGCTTTCTATAAATGGAATAATTCACATAAATCAGATTGTACTTATCTACTTACATAATACATTCTTATAATAAACATACAAATTACCTATCAAGTAAAAAATATAATTTCACAAGAAGAGCTAATCAGAATACGAAAAAATGAACGACTTAAGGCAGAGTTCTAAAAGATATAACCAAAACGTATATTGCATTATAAAATATAACGAGAGTGTTTTTAATTTTTCTATCTTTGAATTTCATGGAAAAGGATTTCATTTTGGTTGTAAATCTTATTACAAAAGAAGAAACAGATTGAAATTAACTCTCCGAAGATATTAAAAATTGAATTAAGCTCAATTGAAGCCAAATATTGACCCGTTGCAATCAAAGCATCATATTTATCCATTGATTTAAAGAATTTATTTTTCAGTGTGTCTAACTTATGAAAATGGTTATCGATTTCCACTTTATGTCCTTTTGATTGATATATAACTATAAAACTACACACATTTTCAGATTACCGTATTATTTTATAGAAAATACTATCAAAATGTAAGTTTCCATCTAGCTTATTTGTAGCTCGGAGATCTACCAAAAACAGGAAATCTTGTCAAGGAGTCTACGAGACAAAAATGTTTGACAACCTCTTTTTTTAACCAAAATCACTTATCATCCAATATAATTAAATATGCACTGCATATGTTATTATTTCTGTATTATTTCCAGGTTAATTGGTTAAAAATAAAATTTTTATTCCAACTTAATAATGAAATTATTAAATTTGCGAATTATTGAATGTTGTACTAGATAAGAGGTTTAATAAAATTTGAGTTTTGTCATAAATTTTGAATTTTGTAATAAATTTTATATTAAATACTTCTGACATTTTGTTAATTATATTTGTTTATATTAATCTTATTAATAAATATTTTGGGTGATTCTTTGTTTTAATAATTTTTGAAATTATTAAATTTTAGCGGGAAGTATCAAACAAAAGATTACCAATTTTTTGTGCATACTTCAAAAAGGTTTTATTTTAAATTTATATACTAATTGAAATTATGAATTATAATTTACAACTTTTTCGTAGTGATTATAACACCAGTTTTAATTAGTAAACTTTTTTTAAATAATTTTTAGTTTGACCAACCTTAGAAAATCTTTTGTTAAAAACGTCAACTTATTTGTAATTTTGATTTATAATCCAGTGACATACTTGTCTACATTCAACACTAAACCTTAGTCTCTATAAATGGTAATTTGCCGTAAGTTACGGCTGTTCGTATATCAATTGAGTGCCATCTGTTACCCCGGATTCATGAAATCAGAAGGCACTTATAACATTTTTTAAAAAAAAGTTTTTTAAGTTTTTGAATTTTTACACAAGTTGGTTTAATTCTCCCTTGATAATTTTAATTAGTTTCCCAAATCAATAAAGCAGCAAATTAATCTTTTAATTTTTAAATATTAAAATAATTTTTTTTTGAAAATGTCAAATAAACATATACTATTATAGTTTTACAAAAATAATATATTATATAATTGACTTGTTGTTGATTTGGTTTAAATATGTGCTTATTTAATCTGAAAGACCTATATAGCCCATTTCATATATATTGTAGGAACTTCTTTTGGTTTTCACCTCTGATTTCTTTTCATTTTCCAATGGCATTTAAAAAAAATATATTTTTTTATTTGACTATGAATAAGTAATGATATCGATGTTTTATTCGTATTCACAAATTTACGGCAATATCAAAATTCGTGAATATCAATAAAACATCTATATCATTACTGATTCATAGTAAAAATCTAAAAAACTTAATGTAATTGGAATAATATATATATATATATATATATATATAATATATATATATATATATATATATATATATCATTTGTTAAATTTATATTTAATTTGACATTTAGTATTTATTTTGATGTCTTTTCAGGAATGCTTGTGGGAGCACTTTGTGCAGTCACTGGAGTGCTTACTATTTCCTTACCTGTTCCTGTCATTGTTAGCAATTTTTCAATGTTCTACTCTCACACTCAAGCCAGATCTAAATTGCCGAAAAAGAGAAGACGAGTTTTGCCAGTAGAAGCTGTTAGACCAAAATTTAAAGGTGCTCCAAATAACTTTCTAACATCGTCCAATGCAGCATGGGTTCAAAACCGACGACTGGCAATAACTGGAAAGGGTCCAAGTTTAATTGATGAAAAACTTCAAAGATTAGGTTTGTGCTCTTGTGATTGCTTGTGTATTTTATATTTTATAATCTTTCTCACGAGGCTCTTCTATAATCATCAACTTTACTTTGCTTCATTCATTCTTTACTTTCCAACTATCAAGTGAAATAAACTACCAATAATAAACTCGGAAAACTTTTATTTTGAAAACGTAACAAACGTAATTATATTTTGTTCGTTTCCAAACATGTATAAACGGAGACCTATTAGAAAAATTGTTTTAATTGAATTTTGGTCAAATTAATAGACAGAAATCTAAAACAACTTTAAAAAGTCCAGATACCTCACAAAAGTACACTAAATGACCTCAAGCAAAAGCAAATAGTAAAGATCCTACCCTTACCAAATTTGTTGGATAAGTAACAATAAAAAATGAATTTACAAGAACTTACAAGAAGTGGGTAAAGCTTTAGCTTTTACTTCATTTCACTTCATTACCACTGACTCTTTTTGAATATTTCTTTAAAACTAAACAAAAACTGTCTTTCTATTGTTGACTTTCTACTTTGGCAAATATTATTATAGATTTACAAAAATATATATTATATAATTGACTTGTTGCCGATTTTGTTTTAAAATGTGCTTGGTTTAATCTCAAAGACCCATATAGCCCCTTTCTTAAAGAGTTGGTTTAAACAAATAATAAATATAATTTTATATAATATGATACTGGCAAAAGATAAAAATATTTTTAAAATTCATTTGAGAAAAGTGCATATATATTTATATATATAATTTATTTATTTAATTATTTATTTATTTACTTTTGAAGTTTTTTGATATCTATAAAAATAAATAATTTTCATCCAATCATAACTTCAATATTTTAATAAAATTAATTTACTGTGGAAAATAATCAATATTTCTGAATATTAAATTTGTTAATCAAATATTTTTTTGACATTTTCATTTAGCAATTCGGATAATTATTAATTTAATGAAAAATAAATTGCCAGAAAATTTATTCTAATTTTTCCAAATGTCACTAAATAGAAATAATCAATGGAAATTAAAATGAGATATTTATTATTAAAATTAAAAAAAAATTTCAAAGTAAATTAAATATATATCGTAAACAAATGAAGCCTGGAAAATTATTATTGATATAGAAACACTATTAAAATTAGAATTTTTTGTTTATTTCTGTAATATTTAGAATAAATATCAGTGTTGTCATAAACTTCAAAATTTTCATTAGCAGACATCCGCAATAGGGACTATTGGACTATCTAAGGGGAGGAGGACACCTGGGGGTTTTACATGCTAGCCATAGACGAGTCCGTATATTTTCTTAGTGTTGGATGTACGGAAAAACTTAATTGAGGACTAACTCGTATCCCTGGTTGATAATCATCCTATCTGTAATCTACGGTTGACTTTTCCGCGTACACCTCATGATTTTAGTTCACTGTCACGTACCCATGACCGAAATCATGTTGGTACTGTACGTAACAGCCGAATGCTATTACTAATGCTACTCCTCGAACGACCTTTGTTTCCTTAGTTCATGGCGGCCGCTAGAAGGCTTACGCTCTCCATCTTAAAACTGTATTCGTCTGGTAAAATCCTAGGTCTACACGCTTATTACCCCGGAATAATTGTGAGAATTTCAATACAATTTCAGTTTAATTTGGCGTTGTTGTTTATTTGAACTATCACTCCCACAGTATGCATACCATTAATTACATCATTTTTAATTATCAGTTTAATTCGATACTATTTCATTCACTGTCTTTAATCTAAATGTTGGCTATCAATTTATTGGTAAAATTATATTATAATCAATTTATCAATATATAAATAGACAAGTTTATGCATTCAGGAGACAAAACAAACTAGCAAATACAATTATTTAATTTCAGCTAGGAATGATAGATAAAACACTATGTCAATGTTAGGGAAGTTATTAGTCGCTAATAAGCTCCAAAATATAGTCTGACGGATATTCCGCAAAGAGATGAGTATGTCATTACGGCAAATCTCGCTCGGCATCGACTTAGTTTTCCGCGTCGATATCCACCGGCAAGCATCGACGCTTCGGCTAGCGGTGGAGAGGAGGTGGGACGGTGGGATCCTGTCTCCCTTGAGATGAAGATTCCGGCTCGCTGGTAGAGATAATGTTAGTTGGCACACGACCACTTAGGACGGCGATTTCGTCTGGAGCGAGGTTTAATTGTTCTAATGAGTGATTTAGGATTGGGGATTCATTCTCATCCTCCTCCAGATCGATGTATATAGACGGAGGTGGGAGATAAATTGTTACTGCAGGAGCATAGACTACATCCGGGTCTAAGTCCAGGAACTCAAATTCTTCATAGACCGGAGGCTGGTATTTACTTCGACTATCCCCCTCGTTCTTTCGTTCGCCCTTAAAAGATTGGCTTCTGCCCGGCGCCTTTCACGACAACGGCGATTTTGATTTGGTCATCGTCGCGCTACTCTAGATCTGGATCCTGTCACTTCGCTTGGGGGTGGTTCATTCGATGGTTGCGGAACTGGATTTAGAGCAAGGTGTTGGACTGGGATAATATTGAGGTCTTGCGCCCAACTGCAACCTGGTAGACGAGCCCTGAGCTCTTTCTCAGTAAATATTCGCCTAAGTGCGGCACTTTGCTCAGCGATAGTGATTCGCTGGCTTTGCGAGTCAATTACGAGATCATCTCTGGCCTGAGACAGGCGAGAGATTTTTTGAAATAATTTGTGGGTGGCTTCGGGCGAACTCCAGGTGCCCTTTAGTTTTTGATATTTCGCCTGCAGAATGGGTGGTCTTTCTCTAGTTGTTCTAATTTCTGCCTGGTGGCTATTATTGAAGGGGAAAATCGAGGTATTCGTGGGAGATTTGATGAATCCGACATGTTTGCTGCTAGTGGAGTTCTCTGGATATAGACTAAAATGAAGATTGAATGATTATAGAGGAAACATACTAGTGAAGTTAGATAATCTAGTGGTTATTTGTGGAGTATGTCTATGGTTTAGTAGTATGACAGATATATTAGCCCGAAGAGAATAGCTTTAAGGAAAACGAACTAGGTATAGGGGGGGGGGGATAAGGGAAAAACAAAACAACGAGAAACCATATAAAAATGACTAGATTAGACGTCCGCGTTTAGATTCGCCAATAGTTAAGGTGTTAATGATTATTACTGGTAGAAATGGAAAATAATGGGAGCGTTGGTAAGGGCAACGATATGGTGAATTTCGATAGAGATGGGCAGGATAGGTAGGGTCGATAACAGTAGTGGTATAGGGATTTTACGAATCATATTAATATAACAACAATAATTAATGAGGTTCTTGATGATAATAACATTCATAATCAATATAATGATAGTAATAAAGATAATAATCGTAATAATGATAATATTAACAATAGTTATAATAGTAACGATAATAATGGCGATAATAATGATGATAACAATAACAATAATAGTAGTAGTAATAATAATTATAAGGATGGTAATGGTAATTGTAATAATGGTGATAATAGTAATAATAATAATAATAGTAATAATAATAATAATAAAATAATAATAATAATAATAATAATTTTCATAATAATAATGACGATAATAATAATAATACATGTAAGGCTGATATTATTTCTCACAATCACAATTGTATCGATTTAAATTAGAGGAAAATCCATGTGTTAACTCATTGTGAGATGATGTAGTTTTCTCGTTTCCCTGCTAGCGGTAGCGAATTATTGTTTTGTGACTCTAGTTGCCATGGTACGGACTACGTGATTAATGATAGTTAACACAATCTATAGTGTACGGTTACATTTCATTTTATACTCATTTTTTGGATATATAAATCCGACTATTTAATTATTCACTTAATACCTTCTTGTGTGTCATATTTGTAATTATCGCATCAATGGTAGTGCGTTGGGGTTTGATCGCGTATGCTCTCGGTATCGATTTTATAGTCGCCATGAGAATAGATTATGAATGTACTGGTTTATTTATATCTATCCTATATGATTTGGCAATTTTGGTTATTGTGGTATGATCAGAGTTCTACTATACATTACTTAAAATTACCGCGAACCATAACTAAACCTTTTAATTCTACTTCTAGTATCCGGAATATGTGATATTGGTCATAAACGACTCAAATAAAATGCCTGACACTTCCCTAATTTTCACACTTTCTCGCTAATATTGTTCGTTCGAAAATTTCCGACATTACCTATCACTTCTTACCAGTTCAACTCGTCTTTGAGGTTTACAAAAATCCTTAATGATCGCTGAACGATCATCCCTACTACCCTTAGCTGGTAGCGCCCTTCCCTTCAATTTAGAGTTTTCTGCTCGCCTCGACTGACTTTTCCATCAGCCGTTGCGAGTCGTGTAACGGTGCCCTACGGTGAGGGTCATGTGTCTTTCGACCAGGCCCGGTCGCGGACAGACCGAGATTTCAGGTAGGCTTGACCCGCGTATCGCAACTAGGGAACTTAATCCACCAGCCGGACCGCTGATCTGCCTACTTGAGGACTATTTCAATACATAGTATATATTATTTTATTCGGGCCTCGTTATATAATTAATATATAAAATCATTTAACTTATAAAAATTTAACATTACGAACATCTATTATAACCAAAGTTACATAAACATAAAATTTAAAAAGCAGATAAAAAACTTCCTTACTTCAAAAATTCAATTTGAATAAAATTGTAAAAGTAATTCAGTGAAGTTGTTATAAGAGTTAAAAATAATGAAATTGGTCACTGCTTATATAGTATTTTTGTGTCTGTGTGCGACCAATAGGCGAATTTTCGCCATTTTTAGGGCTTTTTAATTGTTTTATTTATTCCGAATTATTTTTATAATTTTTTATATATTTTTCTTTATTTTTTGATATATTAATATTAAGTTGTTGAGTTTTATTTTTATTATTATTTTTCTGTAATACTCTTTTTGCCCTTGATATTTTTATTTCTTGGTCGCCACTTCTGCCTGTGTTTTTTCTAAACCTTATTTTGCAAGGTTTTGGCAGTTTATTTTGTTTCACGTATGTTTCTTTCTGTAGTTGTAGGCTTTTTCACGAATTTTAATTAATTATTTGTTTTAATTAATTTTGTTATATTTTTATTTTGTTTTAATTAATATGTTTTATTTATTTTTGATCTCTTCTTGCGGTGCGTGTGTATGTCAGTGACCACTTTCCTTATTCTTATCTTTTTATTTTTTGTTTTAATTACATTTGTTTTTTGTTTTAGTTTGGCTCTAAGCCCAACATTAGTAATATGAAAATGAAAACTACAAAGCCTTTGAAATACGAGGCTTCGTATTTAATAGCAAACATTAATGAGTTAAAAATACAATTTCCATTAAAGTAGAATAAGGAAAATAAAAGATAAAAACATAAAATTATTCATGTTAGAAGCAATTATATTGTAAGAATCACCAATGCTCTTTATGAGAATGTTTTAAAGATTTTCGCTAAAGATGATCTACTGACCTGATAGCCTACTGAACTGTTAGCAGTACTAAAAAGGATTTAAATGTTTAAAACTCAAGAAGAAAAACTATTAAGACTTCACTTCAAAATGCGATGACGATCAAAACCATTCATTTTATAGGAAAAAGGATCCAATCTTGATCATCAGCAAAAATCACAACAGAGAACAATTGTCATGTTCAATACAATAAAGTGCGAAAAATTGTGAAATACGCGCTGTCGTTACCATGAAGTAATTCGGTGACTGAACGCGTTTTTTTCTATTTTACTAAAGTGTGGACATCCGATTAATCACAATTAAGTTTTGATTAATGTGAATGGCATGTTAAATGTGAAATATGATTTTAGGAATTTAGGTAAAAGGTTTCATGAGCTTTCACTCAAATGAGCAATATACGAAAGAATTAAGGGATTTTAAATAATGATAATACATATAACAGTTGTAATTTCATCCCAATTGATGAAAGACATGAATGTCATGAGTGAAGAGTTCGTTGAAATCAAGTACAAAATGATGGGTCTTATCTTTCGGATATATTCGAAAAGATGAATGAAAACCTCCCGAGATTTCAAGGAGATAATATCAGCCTTATTAAAGCCAAAGGTATTGTACTGAGCTTTATCAATAAACTCAAATTATATAAAAATAATCTTTGTCGGCGAGAATACCATCAGTTTCCGTCTTTACGACAATTAAAGGAAGACATGCTCAAGAATTCGGATTTGGAAACTTACTGTAGCCATATTGACGCTCTTATCTAAGAGATGACAAAACGATTAAAAGACTTGAAGGAACTTGTAATACCAGCTTGGGCAATTAATCCCTTTTTATCAGGTGTAGAAACTGTCAGTCAAAATTTAAAAGAGCAGTTTATTGAGAAACAAAATGACTCATAGGCCAAAATAATATTCAATCAATGTGATTATTATGCTTTTCGGGTTCGTTTTCGCCATCAATACCCTCTTCTGTGGAAAAAGAAGTAAAATTAGCGAGCATAACATTTCCTTCATCGTATTTAGTGGAAAAGGCTTTTAGCACAGTAACGCATATTTTAAGAAAATCACGAAATCTATTACAAATCAACCAAAGAGGAGATTTAAAATTGTATTTAACTAATTGTATTAACCTAATATCACGAAATTTGTGCAATAGCACAAGGCTCAAGGATCTCATTAATTCTTTTTTATTTTTATATTAATATTTCGCATTTCATATGAAATTATTTGCTTTTTCGTTGAAATAATATTATAATGCTGTATGTAATGTTAATATGACATTAAATGCAATAAAATAATAAATACATAATGTTTATAAAAATAATCACGTGCTTTATTTGTTTTTCTAGTATTTTTTTTCTCATATAAATTTCATAGATGTTGGGGGGGGGCGATGGATATTTTTGATGTGGTAAAAGGGGCGTTTCTTTTAATATGGTTAAGAAGCACTGTTCTAAACTTTGAAAACAGGAATCTTATGTTTGAATATTAAAAATCTAAATTTTTTTCTAACAATAATATAACAATTTATGAAAGTTATACGTTTGTTTGATGCAGCTGAAAAGATATTTGCAATCTTTGAAAACAAAGAACTCTAATTTTATTTTAAATTTGTAAGTAAAATATCATGATTTGTTTGTTCATTTGTTTTACTATTATAATAAATATGAAATTTATCAAAAAAATATTTTTGTGTTTCAAAACAATGAATTATTTAAAAAAAAGTAAATTTTTGTATACGACAAAATAAATTTTTAAAAAGAGATTATATAAGAGCTAAGTAAAACAAATTAGATAAGAAATATTTTCAATTGTTATAGAGACTTCTTTAACTGCTGAAATTTATTCTCGAGCTCTTTTTCTTTCAAACTAAAAAAGTTTAAAAATCTTTCAAAGAATCCAAATTTCATTGAAATTTTTAATTCCTAAGTTAAATAAACATTTAAATTTTATCAAAGTTTTCTGTATCGTAAATCTATAAATTTGTTTTGATGAACTGAAAGATGCCGCTATTTATCTGTGAAACTAAACATTAAAATAACTCTAAATTATAGACAGAATAAAAGATTTAAAAGAATTAAATTATTTTTTTCCTCAGAAATAAAGATAATTTATTTTTATTTATTATAAAACTTATATCTAAAAATCTTAATAATTTTTTGAATATTTTTTTATCCAATTTATATTTTGTCCATAATTTGGTTTATTACACATTTTAAAAGTAAAAGCAATTAACTTAATTTTTTTCGTATAATCTACTTATCTTTAACTTTTACAGTTAATTAGAATTTTTAAAAAAATTTAATTTGCTATTTTAGTATCAATTTAATGAATTTTGACGGATATTCTAAGAAAACAAATTATTTAAAATTTTTAATTAAAAACATTTTAATATTTAATTAAAATTTCTTTTAATTCTTTCAAGAACTGATTATTTAAAAAAATGTTAATTAAATTTTATTTTCATTAAAAAAATTTTTAATTTGTTTTATTGTATGGTACTTGTCCTTTTTTCATAGTGAAAACGATATTTTGCTGGAGAAATAAATTTCTAATGAAAATTAAATAATGCAATCTTTGTCTAATATTTTGTGAAATGGTTTTACCACATTAAACGCCAAATCAGTCGCATATGTTTAACCACCCCCCCCCAAGTTCTGTAGATTTCAAGCTAGTCACGCTAGTACAATTAACATCTTAAGTTTTAATGAAAGTTAAGTCGATATGTTTATAAATTTGTATTATATTTTGAAAATATGGTCTCTGGTGAAAGTTTTATACTGAAAGTTTTATGGGAGTTCAAAAATAAGTAACTTTCAGGGCCATGTCAGTCAGATAGATGATAATATAAAAACCTTGTTTGTCCAGGATCTAAATGAAAAAATATATATAATTACCTCCACTTTATTAATCAAATTAATTAGTAATCCAACATTAGCCAAGAGGGTAGGTTGAATTATAAAATGTCAACTTGGTGGTCTGTTTGTTTTTCAACTACAGAATACTATAAGTAGCAGTAGTTTTGAAAGGGTTAAAATAAGAATCGTATTAAAAATAGTTTAAATTATAAGTTTCAATTATATTTTTTATATGCGAAATTCATCAAAGGCCTGGGAGCCACATATAGGGTACATAATATCATGTAGATGTCCAAAGTCAATGTACTTACTTATCAGAGACGTGAGTTTTGAATCTCTACTGACATTATTTTTTATAATTTTTATAACATCAAATTCAAGGAAGATGTTAAAATTAAACAATGGGATATTTTTTATTTTTCCATCTTAAATATTTGAAATAAGAATAAAATATTTTTTAATATCTCTAACTGACTTTGTCGGTCCTATAAGAAACTAAGATAAATTTGTATTAGTGCAAAATAAATTTGTCATTTATCACAAGGCGAATAAATGATCATGTCAAATGTTCAGCTTTTGTAAAATTTTTTAATTTTGTTTCTATGGCAGCATTACAGCAGTTGATTCCAATGAAAAGTGAGATATTAATTGTCTTAAAAATATAAATGCATCTTTTTTCATTTTTTTGACTTGAAATCCGTTAGAATAGATGTTTAAAATGCATGACAATTTCCTAAATTAACATTTGTTCATAAAACTTCATACTAACAATTCCTTAAATATAGATTTAGTATTATCATTATTATTAATATTATTATTATTATTATTATTATTATTATTATTATTATTATTATAAGGACATTTTTTGTTTTTCACCTCTGATTTCTTTATAATTGGCATAATATTTTCTACAAAATTTGACAATGAATCAGATTTATTTAAGGTATTCATAGTCAAATTTTGTAGAAAATATTATTATTACTATTAATGTTACTATTATTATTATTTTGGTAAAAAGACAATATTCATAGTAAAATTATTACAGTGACCGTTCACAACACATGAAAATCTTTATTATAATTATTACACAAATATAAACATATTTAAAGGTATTTAAATATGTTGTTTAAAACAATTTAATTTGTATTAAAATATTTAATATTAAAGTGGTTATAAAAAATGCAGAAAACTCTTAATTTATAAATAATTTTATAAAATTTGTTTAATAACGTCTAGTAAAATCTAACATACAACATACAGAATTTCCAAATTTAATTTATCTTAAGCAGCAAAATCTCACGTATCACTCAAGTGACACTTTTGTATTAGTCTTTAAAATATAACAATTAACTCAAACTTATGTGCTCATCTGTCACTTTGATGTAAATGAATCGAGGCGGATGATTGCATGCCACTAATGAGTATGTGTGCATTTACCTGACAATTTACGCATTTTCTGCTTATAGTACATTGAATTTGGAAATGTGTGTCCAATAATATTATGGTGACATAATTCATTTAAAGAAATTCAACATTACTGCTGAGTTTGTAATTTCATAAATATAATATTTTTTCGAAAATCATTCCTATAAAGTGAAAATTACATTTCTTCATTTCAATTACGTTTCTTCTTTCAGACTGGACTAATGCGTTTCTCATGTATATTTACCAACTTTGAATTCGCTATATAATTTGTAATATTGCCATTTTTGTAATGTTTACAACACAAACATTCGGTTGCCCGTAATGTGTATCGAAAATTGAAATTAATTAACAAATCATTTATAGTTTCAATTGCTATCAATTATGTAATTAACTTATACAATTATTTAGAGAAATATAAATATTTTTAGATAGAACTTTCCTTTTTAGTAACTGTCAAGTATTTAACGCAAATTTACAAATAAGATAATATTATAAAAATATTAAAATGATTTTGGCTATATTAAAGTCATATTTTTTTACAATATTTTTAGAAAAAAGATTATTTCTATTATTATTTTTAGAACCGACCAATTTCTTAGATTAAAATGCAAGAATTTGGAGAAATATCTGTTAATGATTGAAACAAAATGATCTAATTAGATAAGTAAAGACTCAATTAAAACAAAAATATAATTGGAATTTGATAATTATTCGTGATTGAAAAGTTGAGATGAATCATCAATTAAATTCTTTAAAAAAAAATTTTCTAAAATTTTTACATTAACGAATTCGATTTGAAATATTTTAATTTAAACTATAATATATTCAGTAAGATGCGATTTGATGTCTCTGCATAAGTAAAAGGAATTCTTTACAAATTTAAAGTTTATTAATGGGACGTCCATATATTATGTCAACAAATTAGGGGAGGGAGAAGGGAGGTTGAAGAAGCTTGACAGGTGTTGACATGGGGAGGGGGAATTAAAAATAAACTGACGTCAACAATAAATTTAATAAAATAAAAAAGAGAAAATAAATAATAAACCCAGTTGAGCTTTTGACATTAAAGGAAGCCATTTTCAAAATAGAAAAATCTCAATAGAAAAATAGAAATTGAATAAATTTTTTCAAGTCTAAACCAGGGGTCTCTAAACGTTTCATTGTGAGGGCCGGATTAACTATCAAACGGCAGTTTGATACTAAGTACTCGAAATCCAAAAAAAAAAGAATCAAAAGATGGATATTGCTATTAAATGTTTATTTAATATAACTTTTTTCAGCTATTATTTAATAAGACAATGACACACAACACATGGACACCTGTATTAGTGTAAATGGTGAAATTGTTTCCTCGATGCCAAAAAAGCAGAAATTTCTGGGTTTAGATTTGATGTCCCTAACATCAACAGTGACCTAAGACTATCTACGGACAACTTCGTTCTCAAATGGTTCTTCACGTATTTTACTTGTTTACACAGATATGTGTTCCAAAGATTGAAAGGTACCTTGATGCAAATGTTTTGACATTAGAAAGGTCTTCCTTGGAAAGAAGCTGGTTAAATCCTGCCAGTCCCATTTTGAATTTGTCCTTAAGGAGGTCTCTTGCTTGCAAATCAATGACTTCCAGTTGCAATTCGTTTGAAAAACTGGTGGCATCTGCTTCAAATGAGTTTTGAAACAGTATCACTTCTTCTGTCTGTCAATCCAAGTCGGAAAATCAGTCCTAAAACTGTGAGGTCTTTGATGATTTTACATGCAAATGATGTTGAGAACTCAGTTGTTGTTTCAGCTATGATGAATTTTCATTGATTAAAGTGCGTAAAATTGTTGGCTTGTATTTGTTCAAAAAACAACTCAAGTTTGGATCTGAAGGCTTTTAAATAGGTCTATAGATCAGAAATTTGTTTTTTCTTTACTTGTAATTTTAGGTTCAAAAAAATTAAATGACTAGTTATGTCTGGGGTAAAGACAAATTTCATTACCCACTCTTCATGATACAGTAATGGTTGAAGCTTGCCTTTAATTTCTTAACTTAAATACTCTGCTCAAAACTTTCTCACAACTTAGGCATCTTACTGCTGTATAATATGGTAAATATTCCAACTCTATATATATCCTTCAACATATCTCTAAACTGTCTATGTTTGAGCACATGTGATCTTATTAAATTCACCATCTTCACAACAGGAATCAATACAGCGTCAATATCCATATATTTAGCACAGAAAGCTTGATGGTGAATAATACAGTGCCGGAACATCGGTTGTGAAATATTTTTTTCATTACACAATAGCTTCAGTCGTCCAACCAACCCTATCTCTGTTCCACTCAAGAAAAAACGATAGGAGGAAAAGAAAGTAGGGAATAAGACTTTGCAATGTAGTGATCAGTTGGAAAATATCACATCCACATAAGCAGCAGCTAATCCTGGTAGGATATATTGCTAAATTTTCATTATTTTTTCGTATATATAAAGTTTTCCGTGGGCCGTAGTTTGGGGAACCCTGTTCTAAACTTATATTAATACTAATATATTATAATAGTTTCTATTATATTTTCAATATTTAATTTATATTTGCATGCCAGATAGGTAAATAAGTAAATATTATTAATGATAAAATAGGAAAGAAACTTTATCTCAAATTTGTGCAGAAAATCCTGATTTACGGTAAATTTTAGATCCAAAAGAAAGCTAGCCAACCAACAATTGAAGAAGTGTCTCTGTTATGAGGCAGAAAATTTGTTAGCTAAGGATCAAGATTGTTGCAAAAACCATATAAGAACAAGTCAACACTTTTTATAAATGATGAAATGATAGGATATAAATTGTAACCAAGCGATTAGAAGCTCTTATTTTGAGATTTTTTTTCTTAAGTTTATACCTCAATCCAAATTGGCAACTAAAACATTTTTTGTCATTACATACGTTTAGGCAAAACATAAAGAATCTTATCGGGATGGGGAAATTTTAAAACAAGCTTTTCTTGAGGGCAGTGTAAAATTATTCTCCAAATTTAAAAAATAAAAGTGACATTTTCAATGCAATAAAAGATTTGCAATTTTCTCACAGAACTTGGAAAGAACTTAATTTTTTAGTTCCAAGCAGCATTTTCATAAATCAAAAACATCGAATCGCAATTTAGGAGTTCTTTGACTGATGACCACCTAATGGAATCTTTTCAATTGTGCAGCAGTGATTACAAACCTAATTTTACAAGACTCGTTGATGAAATGGAATGTCACACACCTACGTCAAAAGATTATTACAAAATATTTATTAATAAAGTATGTCTATTTTCCACAAAATAGTAAGCACAATGAATCTTTTTAATATATTATTTTTAATAAAGACGTTGATTCAATTTTTTTGCATTGTTTTTTTTATAAAAGTTTTTCCTACAAGTTGGTAAGATTTAAACACAAAATACTAACTTTTATGAAATAGTAACAAACAAAATCTGTATGGTTCAAGTTGATTATCGGCTGTGAAAAATCTCACTGCCGCTTATAAATCAATATTTACATAAGAATCCTAATTATCTATTCATTATTTTACTAAGAATTTAGATCGATCAATAAATTCAAATTATACAATAATTTATTGATCTTTAGAAATAAACAGAAAATAATCGACCAATGGTGAGAAAGATATGATTCAACAAATTCTACTAAAATTATATTTTGTGTATCAAATATAATTAATTTCAAATTGGCATAGTGTTGCTAAATCAATGTAATTATGTCGTTGGAGTTATGTGCAATGTTTTTTTAGTCAATTTATTACAAGTGATTCACATGCGGGTTAATCAACTTATGATTAGTTTTGTCATAAATCATAGTGATACGACTCTTGAATGACTATAATGCTGCAGTGTTTCTAAAATACAATTAGTTTAATCTTCTATTTAAGTGCAAGAAAATTTAATAATTGTTGATTAAATACCAAATCTGTTTTTAACAAGCTCTTCTACAGGATTTTGCAGGGATTCGGCTTTTGTATATATTTACTTTATAATGACAAATAAAAACAAAAAAGTCATCACAAATTATTTATTTACAGTAAACATTTCAACAGTTGATCATTCAAAATGCATATATATGATGTGCCATATATTTGGGCTGGTTGGAACAAACAATATTTAAACTTTGTATCTATTCCAAATTGCATTTTGAAAATTTTCATTTCCTTGATTGATGTTTCTAATTTCATTGAAAGAGGACAGATTTATCTATGTCATGTTACGGAATAATCTTGTAATAATTTTGCAACAACTGTTAAAATCGGATTTAATTTCGTGTTCTTCACTAGGTTCCCATTTACTCATTTATTGTCCGCTTCATCATCTTTTAGCAATCTATTTTTGCTATTTAATTGTACTATCTATTTGGGTTGGTTGGAACAAACAATATGGTGTCTGTTTAAAATAGACAATACTTAAGCAATACTTAATTAAAATATTTCGTTTAAAGAAATTTTATTAGTGCCATTTTAAACTGAAATAATTTTAGCTTTGTATTATTATATGACAACAGGTCAATATTTTTAATTTATTTTATTTTTATTTAAATTATTGATTTATTTTTATAATATAAAAATATAATATATAAATAAACAAATTATAAATGAATATATTTTATTTTATTTAAATTATTGATTTATTTTTATAATATAAAAATATAATATATAAATAAACAAATTATAAATGAATATATTTTATTTTATTTATTTTAATAATATTTAAAAACTTTTTTCAAACGAAAAACTCTCGATTGTATATATTGAAATGTAAAATGTTATAATATGGAATTCTAGGAATTGTAATTTTATATGGGAGGATTAATATTCATTTTAATTAATTATTAATTTAATAGGTGAATTATTAATTATTTGGCTGTGTATTGCAATTTTTTATTACTGTTAAATGTTTCAATATTAAACTTATTTAGGGAAATTTTCTCAAATAAAATATTATTAGAATTATTCTTTTTTTAGATTTTTATTTGTTAATAAATTTTATAATTAAATCAAATTAAGTGTTTAAAATCAAGATTTCAGAAATGTATATGGGTACCAAATATATGTTCACCTGATTTTAGCACTGCAGAGTAAATAAATTATGTTTTAGAAAGTATCGTATGAGAATCATATGTGATACAAAATGATTCAAATGGTCTAAAGGTTAGGAATAAACATAATTTATTTAGGCGTATTAAAAAGCATTTATAATTATTTGAAATATAAAATGTTCATATTTGTTGTAAGACACAATGAAACTTAAGATGCTTTCCTTCAAACTACGAGCCTTCTCCAGAGTGACTTGGAGAGGGTATTACTATTAAAATGACGATTTGTTTGTTTTAATTAATATTTATAATTTATCTGAAAACCCAAACATGTACCATACTAATACTCCATTACTAACAAATAATATCCTGATATCCCCCTACATGGAAATTTTACATCATTTGGAGAATGCGCGCATGTCATAAAAATGATTTAAAATAAATTATTTAATTAATAATTATTATATTTCTAGGTTTAGCTGGTAACACTAATCTTGGAATGGCTTTACTTAATCGTTCATTAATAATGAATGACAAAACGAGCGAATCTGGGGAAAATCTAGGGCTTTCAGAACTAAATAACAAACCGAAAAACGATACACAATTCACCTATGGCAGAAGGGCGGCAGTGATTGATTTCTCCGCGGTAGACATGACTCCTTCTTCTAATAAAAATTCCATTTCTACCGTCAATTCTGTTGAAGAAAATATAGATCTCGATGATTCTGTTGTTAAAGACCTTAAAGACGACGATACTATTAATTCAATTATTTCTTAAAAAAATTAATCAAATTTATTTCTTTTATTGTCTTTTCCCAAAAAAGATCATTTCAACTGTTTTAAAGTATTTTTGCTCTAACATTAATAAGTATAATTTTAATTATAGTTATTATAATCATTATTATTATTACTATTATTTTATTATTATTATTATTATTATTATTATTATTATTATTATTACTATTATTATTATTATTATTATTATTATTATTATTATTATTATTATTATTATTATTATTATTATTATTATTATTATTATTATTATTATTATTAATACTTTTCTTTCCTACCTCATGATGACAACGAGCCTGTCAAAGTGTACCATATAAGGGATGTTGCATTTTTTAATAATTATATTTATTTACCATACTTTTGATAAATACTAACCAGTAATTATAATAAATATAAATACGAGAAAA